>JAGGNH010000011.1:0-496909 GCA_026586065.1 Dioscorea zingiberensis
CTATTTACTCATCTTTCCTATGGATCTTCCTCAAAAAGACCGGATCTTTCAACACTTCTTTATGCTTATCTTCTTTCCTTTTGGTTGCATTTATTGTTATTTTAATTCATATACATCCAATCTAAAAGTTGATAACTTTCTTTTCTTTTCTTCTTCTTCTTCTCCATCTCGCAGAGACCATGGAGAAAAACACTCCAACACCAATGTTGCACTCCACTGCCGGGCCAGAAAGACAACACCAACACAAGGACTAGGGTTGCCCCCTAATGCGAATCCTCGACAACACTGCCTAAATAATCGCCACCAACTCACTGGGCCGAAGCGAACCTCTCCTCTGTGGCGCCACTCCACCAAGCTCCCGCTTTCAAAGGTCGATGGCTCCACAGCGCCCAACTCCTTAAGCCAATCTCGAGACCCTCCTAAGCTGGCCGCCCACGCAAGGACAAAGTAGCACCCACCAAGCCCCCTGGGTGATTGGCCTTCGGCCCATGCTGGCCGCTGGCCGGCTTACCGCCTCTCTACCCACCACCTATGGACTCTCAAAGCGCCACCGCTCCAACCGATCGTCTCAGTGAGCCACTCAAGGCCTACCCGTGATCACCCCCATTCCACCGACTTCTTCCTCGGCTCAATGTCTACTGCCTCAGAGCTACTTAAGAAAGACGCCTCCGGGGCCTCCCGGCTGGAGCTCAGCCAAGCACCTTCTCGGGTCCTTGGTTGTTCTTCTACCCGAGAGGTTATTGCTACTAAGGTCACTAGAACTCATGCTCATCCGGCTCCAAAGTGGTCCCCTCGCCTAAGCTTTTCTCGATCCCGTGGTACCTAGTGGTTCCTTTACCGTATCTCGCCCGGGTGACTCGTGACATCCACCTAAGGCGGACCTTTTTTCCTTTTCTTCCTTGGTTTCTCATGCTAACTAAGATCCTTTTCGACTCGGTGGTTCCTCCGACATCGGCGGACTCTTACTCCTCGCTTCTATGTCCCATTTCCTTGAACCTCCTGCTCCCTGATGTTTCCTCTTCCTCCTGCCTCGAGAGTCTCTACTACAGCGTAAATCTGGAAGGTCCATTTGCTGTAACTTACCGAGGATAATAAGCGAGGGAAGAGGGGACGCCTCGAGGAGGAACAAAAGAATACTGCACAGTACGGTCCCCAAACTTCTCGATCTCTTTAAATAATAAACAAGTCATCTTTTTTCTCAAACGACTCCCCTCTAATAAGTAAGATGAGAATTTCCCTTTCTCGGTTTTCTAAATACATTACTTGTTGCACATCTCCTTCCATTGAGGACTAAAAAGAAGGGCTTGTATTATAATCATGAGAATTGAGGTTGGTGAGGAGTCCCCAAGCTTTCAGGAGGGTGGGTCCTGGGGTCAATAAGTTGGGAAAAAGGGATCAAATAAATTGGTCAAAACTATCAAGTCCATCTTGACTTTCTTGTTATGAATTATATATGGATTCTCCTTTGGAATTGGAAGGCTTAACTTGTCAGTGTTTGTTTCCTTTTGAATAAGTTATCTGATGCATGTACATGTCTTGGATGGTAGAGAGTTGCATGAATTAGTTTTTCTTTATTCTTTCTTCTCTCTTCTTCTTCTTCTTCTTTCTAATGGATCTTCTTATACATGCTTTAGCTTATGTGTCAAAAATTATAATTCCCCTCGCACATAAGAGATTTTATTCTAGATAGGTTTCCCCTACCAAAATGAATCTTGAAGAAGAATTGGGGTTTCATTAGTATGTTCTTCAATCAATATAGGCTACATTGAAACTATAGTACTCCTTTATATATAGACCCTTCAGATAGAAATCAAATCCATCATTCATCTTAGATGGATGGTTGAGTTATCTCAAGAAGAATAAGAAGAAGATTAAGTGATGACGATGATGATGACAACAACAACGATAGCAGGGATGACATCAATCACCGCGACATGAGGAAGAAGAAGATTGTGATGATGATTCCTTGACAAATCTAGAGGATGGCTTACATGCAAGCTTAGAAGAAGAAGAATTTCCGATCACACATCAAATTCTTCTTAGATAGAAAATGAATTAAAGGACACAATATAATTCTAGTTATTATGAAGATTTTAAATCTAATGAACCACCTCCAGTTTGTTAATTCTTAAGGGATGGAGCACTAAAAATTAACTAAGAGTGTAAGGTTTGGTTCATCACAAAGTTGCTTAAGCCCCTTGAAGTCTCAAGTGAGCCACTTCGGCTCTAATTTCTTGTAGATTTGGTTTAAAGAAGCTGAAGGCCGAAGCTGAAAAGTTGGATCTCCCATGGACCCTATTTTATTGTTTGACTTATAAAAAATAAAGATGCATGAAGTGGGAGTTAAGTGAAATTAGGGCTTAAATATAGAACTTTGACTTCCATTGACACACATACAGCGGCTATCAGTTGTCCAACCAAAACACTATGAAGTGCATCATCCATATATGTAAGAACTCTGGATCTGCTTCCATACTTCTATCACTTCTAGCACCTTTGTGATTTCCAAACGTGATCTCCCCAAGAACCAAACACGTTTCTCAAGAATCAATATCAATCAAAACAAGGAAGAAAGTGAAGAAGTTAAGGAAAAGAAAAGAAAAAGAATTTGATGAGATCTGGGCAAGTTGGAGGCAAGTTCACATCACCGCAATCTCTAATATGGATACTCTTATAATGAAGTTCATTGGCTCTAGTGTCAATGTGATCAACTGCTTCCTGCTCGCTCCTCAAGAAATAAATATGTCTAGGTAAAAAAAAGCTTTATATCAAATTATAAGCTAAGTTTCTTTGGGGAAAACCAATAATCGTGGGTTATGAGGGGTGAAAAATTTTGAATGTAACTTGTTTTTAGAAAAAAAAAGTTAATGTTTAGTAAAATTTTTAGAAATAAACAAAGGGCTGGGTGCTCACGTATTATTTTTGTTTAGAAAGCTAGTGGAACGCCTTGTAAATTTATCCCTGGGCTCTATAGTTAGTATGGGCTATGATAAGAATAGATGTGTGTAAATCATTCAACCTCTTTAAAAGTACCCAATTACTTAATTTGGTTGTAACTCTTAGGGAGAGGGTGGTGTATGAATAAACACAATTCCTAATTTTGGTTGTGACTATTTGGCAAATTGTTAAACAAGAAATCTAATGTCGGGTTCCTTTTAAAAGTAACAAGCCATTATATAAAAAATATAGGCATGAGGTTGGAAGCAAAGAGTATTAAAAAAGAAAAACAATCATTCTACTTTTCTTCCCAATCTTCTTTTAAGTGTTTCAAGTCTCTCAAGGAAATCTTTAGGAATTAAGCTATCTGCAAAAGATCCTGGGTGGCTTCTCAACTTTGTATCTCTAGAGATGGCTTTGCCGTAAAACTCATCAACAAACTATTCACAAATGGGGGAAAATAACAACTTGAAATGGCTAAGTACATTCATATAACATACCCTCAAAAATCGCTTAATCTCCTATTGATTCCAAAAGTTTTTAAGTTATAGGATGATTATTTTTCACACAAAGTATCATCAAGCTTTATTGTTGGGAACAAGTTATACATCGTAGAGGACTATTAAGCTTGTTCTCACTCTAAAGGTTGATGGCCCATAATGAGGGTGTAATATTCTTGAAAGTGGGTATTGTCAGACTCATACCCCTCGTATCATTTTGATCAATCGAACTTCAATTTGTATCATTTTATTACTTCCAACTTCGGATTTCGGCCATCGAGAGATCGGGAGGGTACTGAGAATTTCCAAGGTAATTTTTCAACCGGACTTGGTCAACGTGGCCAACTTCTATCGCCACATCATAGGCCATGTGGACAAGTCCAAAACCGCAGTAGCTTTCCTTTCCAAAGCAACAACACATTATTTCGCTTCCACGTAGCCTATGACATCGGCGAAGTAGTGGCCATATGGCGGGCTAAGTCCGGCAAGAGAAATTATAACCGAATTCTCCCAAAGACCCTCCTAGTGAAGGCCGAAATCAAGTTGAGTAAATCCAAAAATGATGGTAGTAAATTGAAGTTCGTTGTTCAAACGTATATAGGTATAGTTCACTCACCCACTCAAGATATTACTCCCCCTACTATATGACCACCACAAATTATGTATCCCCTTAATGCTTGAAGATAGATCCTCATCTCAAGAATTCGAGGAGTTGATTTCTTTTAGTTCAAAACCTAACAAATTAAAAGATTAACACAAGATTTCTAAGGTTCAACCTGCAGAGGAGTCGCAGAGAGCCTATCGGGCCAATGTGAATCTTAAAGATGCATCGCCAATATAGATGATACCCCCCTTACATAAATGTCAACCCCCAAACCATATACCTTAAGACACTCGACCTAGCCAAAGGTTATGCAAAATTTCACATCAGCTAAGTTACCAAGGCAATCTAACCTCATCATGGGTCAATAGCCTTGATCATGTACTCTTTTTACCTATTTAATTAAAGGTGGTTTATCCAACTCATTCCAAAAAAAAAAAAAAAAGGTTTTCTAAGGTTCAACCAACTCCTATCCCTCCTCCAAGCTTATGGAAATTGTTGTCGATAGATTTAATTCTCAAGATAGTAGTTGTATTGATTAAACTTTCTTATGTCATACCTATAAGCTCCACCGGTTGTCTTACATCTTTAATGTTTCCTCTTCAACCCTCATTGTTCGTGAGAAAAACAAGTAAAATTGAATATACGTACGTAGACACTATAATATAAAGACATTACCATTTCAAACACACTAAAAAGGATAGTCTCGGTCTCTACAAAGCTCCCGCTTATTCAAGTGGGGTCTCGGTGCGAAGGGTTGCACACCACTTAAGCCTATTGTACGCTTAAATGTTTCTCACCCCCTCGCATTTTTAAGAGATCTGCTTCCAATGGTGACTTAACCTCGGGTGGACCTCCGAAATCACAATTTCGTATGGCTTATTAACTTCCTTTTACCGTCATATGCTTCAACGCCTCCCTCTTCACTACTTTCCAACTTACAAAAACTTCCTAAATAATAGATTTCCTCTAATTGAGATAAATATTCTTCAATTTAAAATTTGAATTTCGATAAATGTGTACCACTATATTATTTAATTTAAAACTCAGTAATCAAGTCTCACCTCCAAACATATTTCAACCTCTCTCCAAATGTTTCGTACACTCTTTTCTAGAAAGTTTGTCTATAATCTTGTAATTTTATATAGAAAAAGAAACAAATTTACAATGTAGCAAAAATCCTAAAAAAGGAGAGGAGAGAGACAATTAAAGAAGATAGTTGCTGTTTGGGGATTTATCGCAGTGTTTTATAAAAACCAATTATTGTAAGGGCCACATTATAAATGAAACTATAAAGAATATATGTGAGAAAAATATATACTAGTAGTTTCTATGGCGTAACTCATCCAAATTCAAAGATCATCATACACATCTCATTCCTCAACCAAATTAATGAAATGGTAGCTCTTTTCTTTGTGGTTTCATATTATTACTAAGGGTGGTTTCAAACATAGTTATTAACAACAAATAAAAAGTATAGTTTAAACCGTGTTGAACTTTAATAAATAAAAAAAAGGCAAAATTGCAAGTTACAAAAGCTCTCTCAAGCCACATGCTAGTGGTTTCCTGGGAAGGGCTGTTAGGACTCAACTTAGGTATATATTGTAATGTAGTTTTACCTTTTGCATTTTTGTAAAGTAGGTTGTTTCCACGACCGAATCTGGCTGACCTCCACGTCACATGATCGCATAAACATTACTCATACCGCTAAAAATTCAAAACTCCCTCATCTCTGAACTTTAATAAATAATATTCACTTAAGTTTAGCATTTTATCCTACTAGTGAACTATCGATTAATCATTAGGTTTAAATTGAACACTATTAGTCCTCAGATTGATAGCTCAATGTTCATTTGCCTCGTTCTCTTGTTATATTCTTTTAACGCCAATGTTCAATACGGTCCTCAGGGATTTCTTTAGTATATTTTGTTTCAACATTACCGCTCTTCGTGACGCCGACGCAGTAATATCAGATGAAATACAAATATAATTTTTGAATTTTTCTTATTTTCACAAGTAAGTACATTTTGTTGAGCTTGGCATACTTATTCTCGCCACATCGCCAGGCCAATAATTTTTTAACAATAATTTTAAAATAAATTATTTTTAAAAAAATTGCTTTTTTTAACAAATATTTTTTTAAAAATTATTATCTTTGTCCGATATGGCGTAATACGTGTGCCAATTGTCAACAAAATATTGCCAATGTGCGGTAAAATAAAAAAACTTTTAAAATTAGGTTGTATTTCCATTAGTGTCATAAGCTAATGGCCAACGCTGTGGACTCAGATTGGAAACAAAATACATGTAAAAGTACACATTTTGGACCATATTCAACATTTTAAAGTGACATGAACCAAAATGTAACATTGGGCTATAAAGATACAAGTTTGTAGACAAATAAGTGTATTTAAGCTCTTAATAATACCTATATGAGTTAGGAGTGCCATAGACAAACAATTGAATTTCCTATATCATTAATAATATGTTTCCCAAGAGATAAAGGTTATTATTCTCTATTAAAAAAAAAAAAAAAAAAAACACGATAATTTCATCTAAAAGTTGGAGAAATTTGAAGACTACTAAAAAAGCACATAATAGGCGTAGTTAAGTCTTATAAGTTTGAAATTTTCAACCTCTCATGAAGTAGAGTTGGTAAAACACTCTTTCCTCGAAATAAAAGGTTGAGAGTTCGAGACACAATCCTCTAAAATAAAAAGTGGATTGTTTGTGTTTTTCAAATAAAAAACTCTTATGGTCTAGTTTTAGTACTTGCACATACATCATGTAGATACATTGTCAAATCTCATGTGTGGGTCATCAACTTTGACGTAGAACAATTGGCAACATACTGTCTCTTTAAATAAAAGGTTTTGAGTTCGACACACATCTGTACAAAAAAAAAATGATGTTTGTCCACATTCGGGTTTTGGTAATTGTAGATACACTATAAAAAATATACCTTATACTAGCGGATATATGTATGTTGACTTATATCTTTTTGTAGATATATCAGGTTGACTTATACCTTTTTGTATCATCTGAAATATATGGATTATGTGTTTTTAGGTTTAAGATATTGTAAATAATCCACTTTTGAGCTTTCACCTGGTTGCTGTGATGTTTTTCCATTATTACTATACCATTGAAATTATTTGCAAAATGATATGTAAAAGATTATTCTTCTTTTGAACTATGGGTGGATAAATCCGATTTCGAATCAAGTTAGATACAATTTGTCTAAATAGATGATATATTAAAGCTCAAGAAGATCCTAAACTATGTATGGTTACATACCTTTTATAAATGTTCATGAAGTATGTGTATAAGATCTCTTTAAGCATCTATAAATTGATTCAAGCAAAGGCCGACAAATATAAAGTCTTTTGATGAAATCTTGAAAAATAGTTATTGTTTGTTATATATTGCTAAGGGGGAAAAGAGAAATTTGCTTTTTATTAGCATGTTGAACTTCATTGTAAGAGTTTAGAGATACTTTTCTTTATGTGTGTGATATTTAATTATATACTTTCCACATTATCCATACATTAATTTGGTATGTGAATTCATCAAGTAGGACACCAAATAATTGAATTTAAAACCGCATGCTATAACTGTTCCAATTGGCGAGGTAATTTTTATATGGTTCTTCTTCTTCTACTTCTAATCATGATGATTAAAATAGTTTCTATTTAGTGCCCTTGCTAGTGTTGCTGAGACGATAGAAAGCATGCATGATATATGGAAACACTTTGAAACATAAAACTGAGATGAGAATTATCTATATATGGTCACACATGACATGAGTTATGTTTTTCTCTTTAGGATATCTTGGCAAAGTTCATGTCTTTCACTTATGAAGGAGATTAACACTACAAGAAATATACTCTATAGTGGCGGATATCCACGCTATAGGTAGTATACACCGCTTTTATATGTGTATAGTGGCGGATGTTCAAAGAGCCACAAATCCTCCTCATGCTAGAGGTTTAGCTTTATGAAAGTACAACCTATAGCGTGGAAAGTACACCCTCCTCATGAGTTCTCGCTTTTCTTTAGGATATCTTGGCAAAGATCATGTCCTTAAATATTGATATAGAGAACTCAATCTGTATTGTTAGTGATGTAATAGAAAGCATGCATAGTGCATCCTAAAACAAAAAGTTATCTATGATCACACATGATATGATTATATATTTCTCATTTTTAGTATATATTGGCGCGCAAAGATCATATCCTTAAATTTTGATATATATAGATAACTCAATCTGTACTGTTAGTGAGGCAATAGAAAGCAAGCAAAATTTATGGAATAACAAAAAGGTAACTATGATCGCACATGACATGTTTGTATATTTCTCTTTTTTGGAATATCTTGGCAAAGTTCATGCCCTTAACTTATGAATGAAAGGGCATAACTCAATCTGAGTTATATTTCTCTCTAAATATCTTGAGGAAGATCATATCCTTTAGATATGAAAGAGAGAACTCAATCTGTGTCTGTGAGATAATATGAAGCATACATGGTTTATGGAGAAACACTTTGAAACACAAAACTAAGACCAGAGGTAACTATGATCACACATGATATCATGATTTATGTTTCTTTTTTCTCAGGATATCTTGGAAAAGATCATGTCCTTCACTCATGAAGGACATAACTCACTCAGGTTTTGTCACCATCGGATCGTTGTCTTCTCGCTACTATCGCCAATTAACCGCTGATCTTAATATGTGTGCGCTATATATGAGGTTAATTTCTTCTCTATCTAATAAGATTGATCACTTTAGCCGAAGTTACTTTTGTTTATTTTGTGATGAATGTATAATATATATAGGGTTCTATGATATTGTTCGACCTAATGGTGCATACATCATGAATGAGATGAATGGCTACACCCACCGCATGGGGATTGACGGTCACATTGGCTAATATTGAAGGCACACTTTTGGTGGTAAGGTCACGGGCCCTCTCATTGCAGCCTCCGTGCAGGTATAATGTTCTTTCATTTTGCTCATATGGAAATCAAGTTATAGAAGATACATTTCACTATATGAATCACAGTAAATTTGGAGTCAAATTTATAAACTATATATCTATACTATTTATATTGTTGTAAGTAGCATAAAAGAGAACAAATGGGTGTTTTACATAGACTCACTTTCAGATTTCTTTGTCTCTTGCTTATTTAATGATGTCTTTCGTGTAGGTGTTTTAATTTTTAATGTTGTTAGCTGCACTCATGCTAATGATTTGCTTTGATTTGCAGTTGGTTTTGGGAACTTCTCAGAGGGTGACAATCCTAGTAGAGATGTTACGGTTCCCTCCAGCAGCTGTCGCTGTTGTTGCTGCTACTGCTGCTATTGCTGGTGCTAATGCTGCTACTACTGCAACTTTTGGTGGTGTTGGTGTTGGTGGTGCTGGTGGTGCTGCTTCTCGTGGTGGAGGGGGTGCTAGTGATGCTGGTACTGGTACTACTGCTGGTGGTGTAGAATGAAAATCTGGGGTGATCAAACCTTTGTTTGAGAATAAAATTTCAGAAACATTAAACTGATGCTGGCTTGGTTGAATGCCTCTTGCTTGTTATTTCTTCTCTTGTTTTATGTTGATGGTTGTTGTAGGCATTCCTTAGAAATTAAAACCTTTGTTCAGATAATGCACCATCTAAAATTAGTTGAAGCTTGGTTCAAGGAGAAATCAGTTGACTTCTAGCGATTGGACAATTGATATTGAAGCGCAGTGGTCTTGTTATTGCTAGTCATCATCACCATCATCTTTGTTTAGTGCCTGTAATGTATTGTACGCTGATGTATCAGTGTATCAGATGTTGTCACAGTGTTTACTTTCCTTTCTTAGTCTGTCTGATAACAAATGAATTATTTGAATGAAAGTACAATGTTGTTCTATTTCTTTTGCCAAAACTCCCTTAAATCAAATTATTTACACAACGAAAACCCTTGTCTAGAGGGGAAGATCTCATGATAAGGATAATATTCATAGGCAGAGAAAATAAAGTGGGCAGAAACACTATCACATATTGGCCTTTAAATACATTCCCTTATACCTCTTTATCTTGGGATACATATAATGTAATGCATATATTTGAAATTAGAAAAATATGATTTTTTTTTAATATTAGAAAGTAGTGGCCAAACTTGGCAAAATAAAAAAGGATGAATTCTATGAATATATAATACATAAGGTAGGAGGGAAACAATATAAAATTGTTCAAATGGGTCAGGCTTTATTGTTAGAAAAGGCAAAAGGAACAAAAAAAAAAAAAACCATCATACTATGCACTAATGTACATATAAATCCTCATCTTTAGTACACAAAAATCATCATGTGGTGCTCGAAAAGGGTGCAAATAGGCCCTTAAAAAGTAAGATCGTTAATCCTTGCCGCTAGTTTTAAGGTAATTAACAGCTACCCAAAAACAAACACAAACCCTAAAACAAAAACTTAATTCTACCCAAGCCCCATAAACTAACACAAACCCTAAAACAAGACTTAATTTATTCAATCTCTATTTTTAAAATAATTAACAATTACTTTTATAAATAGAAACACGCTATATAAGTGGGGCAAATATTTATAATTTGAGTTCATCAATGATTTTTTACAAGTTGAAGAAATACAATAACACAATTGCACATGTCACTAATGATTCATTAGAAGATTGGCTAGGTAACATTATGATTTAAGATCTAGACCGACAACTATTAGAACACCAAGCATCGCACTAACCCAAAAAATATGAAATACATTGTATACTACTGAATACATTACCAAAAAAAGGGGCAAGAACTAATAATAAAATAAATAAATAAATAAACTAACAAGAAGTTAATACCTTACTTTTTAAGGGCCTATATTAGCACCCCTTTCTCAAGCACCACAATGTGATTTTTGTGCTAAAGATGACCCTAAGGACTTATATGTACATTCGCAAAGTATGAGGGCTTTTTTTGTACCTTTTGCCTTAGAAAATGTAGAAAATGCCGAAATGGAAAGAAAGTGTGAATGCACCAGTGTGTTTAAGGTTCAAAGGTATACTATGTCACATATATGAAGATTCACTCCTTTGTTTCATAAGTTGCCTTAATGGATTCGCCCCTCGTGGGATCGAAAATACTCCCTAACATCGGTTCAGTGGAAGAGACACCGCGTAATACATCTAATCACAAATATCATATTTGTTTTGATTTTCATTCCTAATAAAGGCAAGCCTCTATTATTAATTACCCCAAACAGTAGTCTCTAAACCTCCATTAAGAGCAAAAGTACAAGTAAAGGCATTGAATAATAATAAATGATTTTATTTATTTGCAAACCATAATTGTTTGAAAATATATGGATACATGCTAGCTTATTTTTCAATGATCTTCCTATCCGCATTTGGCTGGAAAATCCTTCAAACATGCTCCAGTACAAAATGGGAGGCGCACTGTAATGCAATAAAGGTTACAATTACCGATGTTATCGCGGATCGATATATATATATATATATATATATATATATATAGGGTCATGATACTATGCGGTCGACCTTATCACTGTGCGAGTGCGGTCGCCTCTTTTTGGCCCACTTGCACAGTGTTTTAAGGAAATCCAACTGTATGGATGGAAAGAACATCCAAAAATAAACAAGAATGTCAATTTTCATACAATTTGGGAACTTGTAGGGTCTTCATCTTAACAGGTGAAATTTTGAACCTGTAAAATTTTTATAAATTTTCACCCGTTAAGATGAAGACCCTACAAGTTCCTAAATTATATGAAAATTGACATGTTAGCTTATTTTTCACGCTCTTTCATCCATACTGGAAATCCTTCAAACACGCCCAAGTACTAAACGGAGGTACGAATCAGAAACGAATGCATTTTCCTACCGAATCCTTACTTTATCATGATTATATATATATATATATATATATATATATATATATAAAGAGCAAATTATTTATAGGTCCCCAAATAAGAAAAGTCCCTAACCAACACACTATTTGCTACACCCCCAACACCTACCCTAGGACCTATAAGTGATATCAAAAATCGCTTCGCGACCTATCGTTTCAAGATCCATAATATGAATGGTAAAATATAAGAAAAACACATGGTGTGGAATATATTTAGAGTGTTTGGTAACTGGTAAGGGTGCATATTATATCAGATTATTGGTTGTACATTGTTAAATATCATATTGATAAAAAAAAAATACGAAAAAATAATGGTTTTGACTAAATTATAATTATTAAAATAAAACTAATTTAAAATATCAGAAATGAAAGGAGTTTGAATGAAAAAAAAATCAGATAATTTGAGATAAAAATAAATTTCGAACTTTCAAGGGGGTAGTAAATAAAAAACCCTTAATTTTCGCAATAAAACATTATCATAACCCGGCGACAAAGAGAGAGAGAAGCAGCGATAGCCTTGTCACTGATAGGCTGCTCACGGATATCGGTCGTCGGTGGGTAGGTCCAGATCCGCATTCATCTTCTGGCGAGATCCGGGAGGGAGGGGGTGGTGACGATGAGGGACCGGGCTAAGAACCAGAAGCCAGTGCAGCGGGGGCGGTACCTGAGCGTGGAGGCGATCCAGGCCGTGCAGGCCTTGAAGCGTGGATGGAGGATGGGCAATCGGGAATCGCTGGAGATGGCGATGGCGGCGAGGGTGCGGCGGCTGGTGAAGCGGGACATGATGGCCGTGCTCGGCGAGCTCCAGTCCCAAGGCGAAGCCTTGCTCGCTCTCCAGGTCCCTTCTCACCTCCTTCTTCATTTGTTAGCTGGTAGAATCTTGTGAATAAAATAGAACGATATTTTGAGAATAATGGGAGGCAGTGGTGTTCTGTGAATGATACTAGGGCATCTAAAGGTGTTATTTTTCCAGGTCCTTTTTTTTTTTTTTTGCAACTATTTGTGGTACTTACTGTGAAATTAGTGGTTTTTCAGTGATAGTTTCATGATAGAAATTCTGAAATTAATATTAGTAACTAAGGTATTTTGATATTAGCTCTGAAGTAGTAGTACTTCTACTTGTTGTATAATATGGTTATGTTGTAGGATGTCTACTTTTATATTGTTGTTTTTAGTAGCAGATTCATGGTTATATTGTATTTGTATGATGGTACACTAGGATTACAACTAGTAATACAATGGTAAAGTTAAAATTACGACTATTATAGTGTCGTTATTTTGTTGTAGGTTCATAATTACATTGATGTAAATTAGTGAATTATCTTATCAGTGAATATCAAACACCTTTTGACCTCTTTCCATTGGTTTCATTAATTCTATGTGCTTAGAAAAGCTCAGTTACTTTTCCTTGTTTTAATCTGTCCATAAGAGAAATCAGCTTCTAGCAAATATCATTTCAGATAAAATGTCTTTTACAGATGCAAGCAAAGTACACTGAGATGCAATTGGAAATGCTCTATCCTAATAGGTTTTTGAAGAGGTTCGGAAGGAGCATTGGTATAAGCCTCGGTTATCTGTCTATGTTAATATGATCATTGTCTTGGCAAGCAATGGTTTGTACAAGGAGGTAGATCAGATATGTTCATATCTAAAGAAGGAACATTGGGAGGCAGATATTGAAGGTTTTAATTCACTCTTGAAGACTCTACTTGAGTTTGACTTCACTCAAACTGCAATGGATTGCTTTCGCTTGATGAAATTGTGGGAAAGTGAACCAGATGACTTAACATATAGAATTTTGATACAAGGACTGGAATCGAAGGGAGAAATGGATCTTGCAGTAGCTGTACGGGAGGAAGCAGAGGAACATTTTGGCAGAAGTTTGGATTTTTTAGATGAGAAAGAAGAGACTGCATCAGCTAATGAATGCAGGCCCTTGTGAAGAAACTGCTCATGGTTATTCGGCAAACATGATATCTTGCCCTAGGATTTATATCAATGCACAAGGATCCATCTGTTATGTTCTATTTTACAGCTGTATTTGTCATCAACTTAACTCTGCGTGATCATTTGTGTTTTGGACTCTTACCTATAAATTTTTGATAGGACTTTAACAACTTGTAATTAATTAAGTGGTTGGTGTTATATATGTCAGATCTTTTTCATGCACTCATTTGCTGAGTTTTGTGTTATATACTGTTGTAAATCAAACAGAGAAATTCTGTTCCTGAATCTAAATGAAACAGTGCAGGAATGCCTGAAAAACTGTTTCGAGGCCATCTGATATATGAATTATCACTGTTTTTAGAAGGTGAAACTGGTACAAAATTTGCAGGGTTAATCTGTATTATTCATCAAAAAAATAATTAGTCCTGGCTAATTCAGGAGTATATGATCCCATACACTTTTGGTTTCCTACCAGTAATCTCCACATGAACAAATACCATCCTGGAAATGGTGGAATCGAACAGGATCCCTTATGATAATAGTTTTGTTTTCAACCTTGGTGGTGAGCTTTGCAAATGCATGGCAATCACCACATATCCTCAAGTTCTTCATTATCCTTATCGGTTTCCCGTGCATTGAGTTCATCATTCCTCAAGGCAATCGCCAGTTTCTCGCTGTGATACCTAAGTGATTCCTCTTTCTGCTCTCTTCCAGATCATGAAGTACAAATTTTACATCAGGAACATAACCCACATCAGTAATCCTTCCTATCAATCTGTTTAGTTCTTTGATGATACAATCCATCTCTGGGTGTGAGAAATCTCCGACAATGAACACATGAGCCTTCTTACCGACTTCCATCCAGCTCCGCCCGGGCTCTTTCCTCACCCCTTGATCTCTCATTGCTTTCCTCACTTGCTCAACATCATTCCACCGGCGAGAATCTGCATAGATGTTGGATAAGAGTATGTAAGTCCCCTCATCTTCAGGCTCCAGTTTGAGGATCTCCTTGGCAGCATGAACTGCTATACATGAATTCCTGTGAACTCTACAAGCTCCCAGAAGTGTTCTCCAAATAACACAGTCTGGCTGAAAGCCCATTGAATCAATGAAGTTCAGTGCTTCTTCCAGCTTCCTGCCCTCCCAAGAAGATCAACCATACAACCATAATGCTCTCTTCCAGGCTCTATACCGAAAAGCTTAGCCATCGAAAGTTAAAATAGTACCAACCATCTTCCACAAGTCCTGCATGACTACAAGCAAACAACACTCCTACCATAGTAATGTAGTTTGGCTTAGGACCTGCAGCTTTCATGGACTCAAAGAGTCTCAATGCTTCTATGCTTCTGCCATTTTGAGCCAGGCCGGAGATCATCGTGCTCCATGAGATGACATCCCTCTCCTTCATCCTCTGGAACACAGCATTTGCCTCAGCTAAGCTACCGCACTTGCAGTACATATCAAGAAGAGCATTATTTAGGATCAAATCCCTGTCATACTTGGAGTACATGGACATGAACTTGCCTCCCCATTTCTAACGTCACTATCCCAGTGCATGCGCGCAAAGCACTTGTCAACGTGCTCTGATTAGCTAAAAAACCAGCCTTTTTCATCCCTATAAATAGTTCTAGAGCTTTATATCCATCTCCACTCTGTGCAAAGCCACCTATGATCGAATTCCAAACAACCAAGTCCCTAGTAGCCATTTCATCAAATACTTGATACCCATACTCCAAATCTCCATATTTTGAATAAACGTCAATGAGAGAGCTCCTAACAAAGACATCCAACTCCAATCCACACTTAATTATACAACAATGGATCGACCAAAGCATTCTCAGTGTCTGGCAAGCTCTGAGCACGGACGAGAAGGTGTACATATTTGGCCTAACACCCTCCCTCAGCATCGCAATCAAATGGTCGATAGCTTCTTCACGAGAATCTAGATGAACAAGAGCCGAGATCAAAAGTCGTCCAAGAAACCACATTCCTCTCAGGCATTTCATCGAACAAGTGACGTGCATCTTCGAAGAGATTGAACTTCACGTACATGCTGAGGAGAGAATTGGAAAGGAACAACTTTGGCGGTCGGCCATCATCGGAGAGGTGGCGATGAATTCGGCGGCCTTCGTTTACGGCCCTGTTTTCGATGCAGAGCTTGATGAGGGATGAGTAGGTGATGGGGTCGGCACGTAGGTGGTGGTCTTCGATGACGTTCATGACGCCCATGGCCTTCTGGAGGTCCTTCTGGTGGCATAGCTGGGCGAGGTTATCAAACAATGGGGAGTGAATAGGATTAGGGTTTTGCTGGGGAATCGAGGAGAACCAGAGCTTCTTGTTCTTTGCTCTAATGGGTCTCCATTGAAGAAGTTTCATCTACGTTTCAGAGTGAGCACAAGGGATGGAGAGTATGTTTGTATGGTAAATTATCAAAAACCCCCTGAATTAACTTTATTAATATTTTAGCCCCTAAGTTTCAAATTATTAGAGAATTTATGGTTGTATTTGCACTGGTCCCCAAATCTATTTCCGCCACTCAATACAAAACGAATTCGAAACCCTAGCCGGGAAAATGCGTTCTTCGGTGAGCCACGCTGGAAGGCTCCGATCTCCGGCAAGCTCTGAGCGATGTCGCTGCGGGTAAAGGAGGTGGTTGATCGGTTTGTGAAGGAGTTGAAGGAGGCTTTGGACGCCGACATTCAGGACCGGATCCTCAAAGAGCGGGAGATGCAGTGCTACATCGAGGAGCGCGAGCGCGAGGTCGCCGAAAGAGAGGCTGCTTGGAAGGCCGAGCTTTCACGTCGTGAGGTATAAGTTCTGGTATATCATCGAAACATTCCAATTAGTGCCTTGAATTACTTCGTTTACGTTACGTGGGACTGCTCTTTTTAATAAAAGTTATGACCTTTGATGAATTTTCTGAAAAAAATTTAGTGGTTCGATCTTCTTTATAAATTGTGGAACTCTATCTCCATGAATTGTGACGTATGGATTTATACAAATCTGGAAATTAGAATCAGTGTCTATAATCAGTAGAAATCTCCACGAAAATCAGTTCCTGTTCTTTTTCACCTTTTCATGTTGTGTTATCATCATTAAGATCTTTACAATAAGAGAAAAGAATGTTCTGTTTTCCAGCCTCATTTGTATTGCCAAGTAAAAAATGAATCCATGCATGAACTGCTCTGGGAGATGTTTGTACTAGGAAATGGATCTAAAATTGTTTGAAAACTCAAGTATGATTGGTTGGAGATTGTTTGCTACTTCATCAGCTCTCTTATGGCTTTGTGTGTTATGCGGAAAGATTATGGTTCTGTTTCTATGTATATTAGGCTTCAAAGTTATGGTTTATTATGGAGAAAATAAGCATGTTGTTTTGAGATCTTTTCCTTTGTGCTAAATGAAACTTTTGCTTGAGGTTCTGTCTATGTTTGAAATGTTGTTAAAAGAATTCCTTGGTTTTTGTTTCCATTGCCTGCTTAAATTTCATTGCGCCTATATTGTTAATTTCATTGCCTGCTTTCAAAATTTAGAGACATTTGAGAGAAAATGCGTTGCAATTGAGCTATTTTGGTCAGTGTCATTTACTCTGTCAGAAAGCTCCACTTTTTATCAGTAAATAATATTTGATTACTATTTCTCTATCACTGAGCCTCGACAGCCTTAACAATAAGTTGATAGATTTGTTTCTATCTCTTTTCTGCATAGTAGGATAAATCTCAACATCTTTTTATTTCCTGAAGATTGAAAAGCTGGTTCTCTTAACTCTTTTGCTTTCTGGAGTGAGGCTTGACAAATTGATTTTCTGATTCTCTGTTGTATGAGATTTTGCTTCATGGGTTGCAGCCACCATACTATTCTTGTTAAATCTTTCCCTTGATCTGAAAAAAAAATGGTGACACAATTCCAACCCATTGGTTTTCACCTTGCAGGCAGAAATCACTCGCCAAGAGGCAAGACTAAAGATTGAAAAGGAAAATCTGGAAAAGGAGAAGAGTGTTTTGATGGGCACCGCATCAAATCAGGATAACCAAGATGGCGCTCTTGAGATCACTGTCAGTGGGGAAAAGTACCGATGTCTCAGATTCTCCAAAGCCAAGAAATAAATCCATAGGATAAGGAACTAAAGGCAACAATTTTTTTGGAATTTCTATTCTGTTTGAACTTAGTGACCAACAATTTGCAATTGAATGGAATTACTTTCGCAGAATGAGTTGTACAAAAACCACATTCTTATTCATAAGTAATTCTTCCTTGTTCATAGTTGGCCATCCAGATTGATGTATCCTGTTCAAGTTATCACTTGATACAAACTTGGTACTAACTAGTCTTCATTGTCTTTGTCAATGAGGCCAGGTCATTTAGCAAGACTTGGCCATGCTTTCGTCAATAGGTATTTCCATCACTCTCTCTCATAAGTCTGGTCTCTTTCTTAATTATTACCAAGTGGCTTCTTGGTATCTTTATAAGAATCTAAGATTAGGAAAGTTTTGAAATTGTAAATCACTCAACATCTTATTTCATGGCTCTGGTTCATGGTTGTCTTCTTGTTTGCATTGGCAGGGCCTTATGATAAGTACTGGAATGGTCATGTATTAAAATTCTTTTATGGTGCCAATAAATTCAATGGAATTCCTTCTCGAAGAACCCTGAATTTTCAACTGCATAATGTTTGTTTTGTGAAATGTTCATTGACTTCTCTTCATATAAAAGTCTAATATTTTTATTTCAAATTTCTAAAATTAATTTTGTTGTTAATACCTATTCACTGAAAATGCCATAAACCACATTCATTGTAGAATTGGAAAAAAAAAAACAAAAAAACAAAAAAAAAAACAATTTCTTCTATAAAGTTGGAATAATAGTGAAAGGATAGCTCTGTCAATAAAATTATAAATGTCATACACCCAATTTCTTCTATAATGTACATTAATTTGTCTTTTGGCAATTTGCCTACCCTAATAGACTAATTCACTCTAAAATTATTCTCCATCATGAACACTTATTATAGAAAAGACTTCTTGGATGCACACAAAACAGCCCTTCACATACATCCTTCTTCTAGAAACTAATATGTAAAAAAAAAAAAAATGGTTATACTACATAACATCAATGCTATGCAGCAGAACGAGACATATCAATTAAAAAAATTGTATCTAGGGGGCACTCACCTCATGACCTCTTTCCCTCTCTTGGGCCCCTAATACCACAACGGGGCATACAAATCAATAAAGTCTCGGAAACATTAGCAAAGGGAATCCCCATCCTCAAACCGGGCCTACTCACACTAAGTGGGGTCGTGGAACTTGAATGACTACTTCAACGCTATGGGAACTATGGGGACATCCGGGGCACTGGAGAAGATCAATAGATATGATGACTTACCTGAGTTACCACCCTGACCACATTTACTGTCAAGTCACTCTACACCTTCCGGATGGATGAGGAATCAGAGGATATGAAGCTAAGTTTATGGAAGCACCCATGCCCCTAAAGCTGTTTGCTTGGCTAGCTCAAGAAAACTGGAACGACATTTGGTTTTCATGCTTCTTGTGCAAATCCGAGGATGAAACGATACTTCACCTCTTCCTCAACTACCCAGTAACGCGCGATATATGGGAATATTATAGAGGTTTGTTTGGGATTACCACACCCCTTACCTCATAACTACCTTGCCTAGTGTAGACAAGCACTTGAAGCCAGGATGGGAGCTTATGACGATGGTGGTCATTTGGATCATACGAGGGAAAGGAATATGTGATGTTTTCAAAATAAATGTCTTGTTTCTAACAAATTATTTACCGCACTAACTTTCTCCTACTATCTTGGTTTGATGCAGCTTATTCGTCAAAAAAATTACAGCTATAGGAGACACAAAACCCAGTGAAAAGAAGTCTAACTTTTATATGAGACACTCCTCGGGGGATGAGGGATGATGAGGCTAAAGTGGATACGTGATCCATAACACAATGGGAGGATAGTTGTGATTTTATTTTTTATGTATTAAAAACTACCTTTTAATGTTTTATGTGGTTTATAGATTTAATATTAAAATTGATGATGAAAAGTATATACAACAAATAATTATATCTAACCTTAAAATTGAAATAAATTCCTAGAGAAGACTAAGAATTCAAGTCTTTTGAGACGAGTCAAAAATTCAAAATTTAATCTTAAAAATAAATAAATAAATCTCAAGCAAACAATGGATTAATGGAATGACCTCCACACATCCAACTGGACCAACCCCAAGATTCCGACTCATGTTAATTAAATTCCCATGGCCCTCTGAACCATTTGTATCATTGACTTTGACTTCTACCATTGTTCATGACTTTGACGTTTTTTTTTTTTTTGATAAAAAGGACAAATGTTTCTCGAAAATCAGGGTTCACAACACGACACTTGTATATGCGCCGCATATCCTCTGCTTGTGGTTATAGAGGTTCGAACTTAAGATTGTCCTAACTAAAGAAACTCTAAATAAAAGATCTGGTATCAATAAGCCAAGAGATCACTGATGATGATGACTTTAACTTCTTAAGCAAATCACCTACCAAATCTCTCTCT
Organism: Dioscorea zingiberensis; assembly: GCA_026586065.1. NCBI lineage: Eukaryota > Viridiplantae > Streptophyta > Magnoliopsida > Dioscoreales > Dioscoreaceae > Dioscorea > Dioscorea zingiberensis. Next base: position 20,476 of record JAGGNH010000011.1, read on the forward strand.
GCCACTGATTTTTCTCTATCTCTACCACCCTCTATAATTTTTCATATGAACTGTCCCGGTATCAACTCATCTCAAGGAAAATGGAGGAAAAAGACATTAGAATTTCCTACCAAGCCAAATCCATCCTATTCAAATACAAGTGAATTTCCATGTAACATACCGTTGAAAACTATCTTCATTGGACCATTCTCTTTGAGAAGTCTCCCCTGTCACACTAGAGTATCATTTTCATCCAAAAAAATAGTATTCTTAGCCCTCTTCTACTTCCACAAATCACTTCTGAGTCATTCTCATCAATTAAACTAAATGAAAAATCAAACTCTCTCGATCTCACTTTGCTCTTTATATGTGTATAAATACGTAAGTGGTGGTCCCATGAAGACCTAGACCGTATTTGATAAGGCCCATGAGCTTCACACATTCCCAATTTCAATCACGAATGCATCATGAGTTGAACAGCATCTTGGTATCTTCATTGGAATCAAAGACTTGTAAGAAAGTTCAGAGTCGTTTCATTGCTCAGACTATCAATATTATAGTATATACTTCATATATATCTCAGTGTTTCCAAGGTTACAGTGATCAAGAGAAGAGATATCCATTCTTTGTGATGTGAGTGAGATGCCGCTAAAGGTTCTCACAGCACTTGATCATGCCAAAACTCAATGGTTCCACTTCAAGGCGATTGTTATCGCCGGAATGGGGACCTTCACCGATGCCTATGATCTCTTCTGCATCATCCCGGTGTCAAAGTTAATCGGCCGAATCTACTACAGCGATGAGTATGACAAAAGCCATGGCGGCATGATGCCTCAGGCCATTGTCTCAACGATGGCGGTGATAGCTTTGGTAGGGATGGTAATTGGGCAGCTAACCTTTGGGACACTTGGAGACCGCATTGGTCGAAGGCGAGTCTATGGTTTTGCTCTGGTCCTCATGGTGATGAGCTCGATACAGTGTGGCTTTTCGATATGCAAGACGAAGAAATGCGTGTTAACAAGTTTATGCTTCTTTCGATTCCTCCTCGGCATCGCTATTGGTGGCGATTACCCCCTATCGGCGACTATAATGTCAGAGTTTTCGAATAAGAAGACTCGAGGGGCATTCATCGCCGCCGTCTTCTCTATGCAAGGATGTGGTATTCTAGCCGGTGCCGGAGTCACCATGGCCGTCACCTCGGCCTTCAATTTAGCCACCAAGTCATCGGATAGAGAGAACAGAGACACACCGGAGTCTGCTGATCTTGCTTGGAGGTTGATTCTGATGATAGGTGCCGTTCCTGCTGCCTTGACCTTCTATTGGAGGATGTCAATGCCTGAAACTGCCAGGTTCTATCTTAACAATCAAAAGCTTAATTAAGCTTTTATATACAGAGAGAGACTCAGACTTGTAACATTATTTCTTGCAGGTATACGGCTTTGATACAGAAAGATGTAAGAAAAGCAACAGATGACATGAGAGACTTGGGGGATGTAGACTTGCCCACCATTGATGAGAACTCGGAGCTTCAAGTTCAACAGCAGATGACACTTGTGCCTCCGCCACCTCCTTATGGTTTGTTCTCGAAGCAGTTTCTCCGTGATCACGGCCGACATCTCTTCGCCTGTGCTGCAGCGTGGTTCATTGTTGATATCCCCTTCTATAGTAGTACTCTTTTTCAGTCTCATATCTACGATCTGAAAATGGAGAATTATAATGCCTTTGAGGAGGCTTATCAGGTTGCCAAATTCCAGGCCATCTTGGCAGTCTGTTGCACTATCCCCGGATACTGGGCTACGGTGTACTTCATTGACAGCATTGGAAGGAGGAAGCTACAGATGTTAGGGTTCTTCTTCATGGCTGTCTTCTTGTTTGCATTGGCAGGGCCTTATGATAAGTACTGGCATAATCATGTCCATGGATGGTTGTTCATTGTATTGTATGGATTCACCTTCTTCTTCTCAAACTTTGGTCCTAATACTACAACCTTCATTGTGCCTGCTGAGCTTTTTCCGGCGAGGCTGAGATCGACTTGCCACGGGATCTCCGGTGCTGCCGGGAAGGTGGGAGCCATCATTGGAACCCTGGGGTTCCTTTGGGCTTCTCAGGATAAGGATAGGGATAAGAAGAAAGGTTGGAAGCCAGGGATTGGCATGATGAATTCTCTGGTTATTCTAGGTGGAATTTGTGTTCTTGGGCTTGTTATTACTTATTTTTTTACACCGGAAACTAAAGGCAGGTCTTTGGAGACGAACGAAAGTGAAGAAAGTCAACCAAGAGAGATTGAAGACGATCAAATGCACGAAGAAATACTAGTTTTGGAAGGAAGTACACCGAGCCCCATTAGTGTGGTGAGCCCTCTTTGGTGGCGATGATCCTTAGATTTTTTTTTTTTTTTTATAAATATGATCCTAATTAGATAATTAGATAGAGTTTAATTTGGAGAACATGTTTGCATATAAAATTAAATTGCATCAGAGTTAATTTCTTGAGGAGAGTTGTGATGCATATATGCATTTGTGAAGTTGTTTAGTCTAATGAAAACTAAGTTAATTATGTTGTTTAGTCAAAGGTCTTAGCTATGAAAGTTGAGATTTGGTTTAATATTCCAAGTTGGTTCTCTTTCAAGATTAATTAGAATAAAAGTCTCCTCTTTGAAAATGGATGCAACGTGCACACTGACTTTTATTCAAGGTATAGTATGTGGAAAGATATGAATGAAAATTGAAATTTAAGCCTTCATCTTTTTCCCCTGATGATGGATATGCTTGAAGTTAAAGCCAATTTGATGAACCATGCTTCAAGCCTTCAGAAAAACATCTGATTAATTGCTTTGCTTGGAGGCAACATTAATTGGAGACAATGTACACTATAAATCAGTGCCATCTTCTATCTGTCTCTCGGACAACAAGATATATAGAATTAGTACTATATCTTCATACATTCAAATTAAGTATAGAGAAGTTGATCTGATGGGTTTCTCCACCACCAATCTCCTTGTTCTCCTCCTCTCCATTTGCCTCACCACATGCTTGGCTCAACCTAGAGACTTCTCCATCCTCGGCTACTCCGAAGACGATCTAAAATCCGAAGACAGGTCGATCAATCTCTTCGAATCCTGGGTGGCAAAACACGGCAAGTCCTATGCAAGCTTTGAAGAGAAATGGCTGCGGTTTGAGATCTTCTTAGACAATCTTAGGCACATCAATGAGAGGAACAAGCAGAGCGACAGCTACTGGCTTGCCTTGAATGAGTTTGCAGACATGACTCATGAGGAGTTCAAAGCTAAGTATCTTGGACTGAGCCCTCAACTCCCAAGAATCAGGACCAGGGATGCCACTCCAAACTTCAAGTATGAAAATGCAGTCAACTTGCCAAAATCTATGGATTGGAGAAAGAAAGGAGCAGTAACTGCAGTAAAGAATCAAGGAGCATGTGGTAAGAACCTAAACCTAATTAAACATCTCTAAAGATCAAAGCCATAACTTAATTTGTCACGTGAACCTAGTTAAAGACTGCATGTTGCATGCATGCATGCATGTTTGACATGCAGGTAGTTGTTGGGCATTCTCAACTGTGGCTGCAGTGGAGGGTATAAACCAGATTGTGACGGGGAATTTGACATCCCTATCTGAACAAGAACTCATAGACTGTGACACAGAGTTCAACAATGGCTGCAATGGAGGGTTGATGGACTATGCTTTCAAATTCATAGCCTCCAATGGTGGTCTCCACACTGAAGATGACTACCCTTACCTCATGGAAGAAGGCACTTGTGAGGAGAAGAGGGTACGTAATTAATATACACATGCATGCACACATGACACACACATGTACGTACATATGCAAAGATTTTGTTCTCTTTTTCTCATATATATATTCTCAACATTGTTTTTAGGCTGAACTTGAAGTTGTGACCATTAATGGATATGAAGATGTGCCTCAAAACAATGAAGAAGGCCTCTTGAAAGCTTTGGCACATCAACCTGTTAGTGTTGCCATTGAAGCTTCAGGAAGAGATTTCCAGTTCTACAGTGGAGTAAGACTAATTCATGAGATTATATATATATACATATACATATATGTATGCTAATTATAACTCTTTGTCTTGAACTTCACTATACAGGGAGTGTTTAATGGACCTTGTGGGAGTGAGCTTGATCATGGAGTGGCAGCCGTTGGATATGGAACATCCAAGGGCCAGGATTACATCATTGTGAAGAACTCATGGGGTCCTAGATGGGGAGAGAAGGGGTACATAAGGATGAAGAGGAACACTGGGAAACCAGAAGGGCTTTGTGGTATTAATAAGATGGCTTCGTATCCTACAAAGAAGTGACATTAATTAATATGTTTGTTTAATTATCATCTACATATATATATCAAGCATTTTATGATCTCTTGTTAAATTTCTTCTTCTTGCTTCTTTTCATTTCCATGAAAATATATGTAACGATCTTGGTCGATCTTGTTAACTCTTTCAATAAAAAGATTAGATCTTGTGTCATTTGCCTTTAGTTATTTATTTAATAGCATGAATGATTAAGGGTTTTAATCATGGAAGCATGTGCAAGACCTTCACATGATTTGATGAGGGTGCCCTACCAATATGAGTAAGCCATGAAGTTATGTTTTGTTTCTAATCCATCGCTAATTAAAAGTTGCTAATTCAATATTTTTATTTTTATTTATATATATAAACACCACCAACAAATTTATAAACTATAAAATTAAATAAACATTTAATTCAATTTGTTTCCCTTATTTTTTTAGAAAAATAAAACATATTGACTAGATATATAATTTAGCCTAACCATGAATTAGGTTGGGTTTGTTGACAAATGTAGCACCAAATTGGATGGTAGGGTAGGGAATAGAATGTCCAAGTACTCTGTCAGCCAAAGAATAGTCTTTTCAATCAATTAATCAATCATCCAATCACCAACTTAAATATACATGGAATCTCATTTGGTGAAGACCACTAATGAGCTCCCATTACCCACAACCAAAGTCCCACATAATTCATCCTTTCTTTAAATTATAAATAAATCATATAATATCCCTTAATTATGCCTACAAGTTAGTTCAAAACAATAAAAAATAAATTAAAAAAATCTTAGTATAAAACACTCACATATATAAACTCAAAGCGTAAAAAATATTAAAGTCTCATCTAACAGACAAATCATATAGGGTTTAGGGTTTAACATATAATATATAATTGCGCCGGGCATGGCAGCAGACCCAGCCTAACCAGAAACCATCCATGAAATGACCAAAATACCCCTCAACTTTGGTTCTTCATTTGCCAATATATATCACCAACCATAGGTCCATTGTTCAAACCTCTGAGCTATATAACAACACAAGGGAGAGAAGAAGTAGCAAGAGAAGATCATTGTTATAAAAATTGTTCAAATATATAGAGTTATGGGTGTGAACTATGAGAAGTTGGTGGAGGGGAGGAGAGGAAAGAGAGAAAGGTTGCCGGAGAAGGCATGGATGGTGATGAGAAGGGTGGTGGCGGTGTACGTGCGGCGGAGGAGTATGAGAAGGCTGACATGGGTGGGGCTTTGGAATAGACTCCGGCAAGTCATGCTCGGGAAACACCGGAGAATGGCGGCGACCGCGGCGAGTTATGACCACTCTGCTTATGAGACGAACTTCGATGATGGGAAGTGGAAGGAGGAGGAGGATGGTGACTTCTTTAGGTCTACTTTCGCCGTTAGGTTCGGTAATTCTGTTCGTATGTCAATTTTCACAAATAAAGTTGATTAGCTCATTTATTCTCAAAAAAACAAAGGTTGAGGGTTTAAATCACTAGCACGCTAGTGATTTGTTTTTAATGATTTATTTATATTTATAAAATAAATTATCTATTTATCAACTGAATTTAGATGTGTATTTTCTCTTCTTTTTAGTTGTTCTCGTGTTTGAATAGTTAGCGTATATGATTGTCAGATTATATGTTTCTTTTCCTTCTTTGTTGAAATGAACTTAGAATAGTTTTAATTGAAATGTTTTTAAAAATTGTTTTTTATATTTTAAATTCGTTACTAAAACAAATACACATTTATATTATACATTATAGAAAATATTGAAGAGATAATACAATATGCTGTCCTTAATTCAGGTCTACAAATCCCAACTCTAATATAATTTTTTTTATTAATCTAAATCAGTTTCAGATGTTTGATTTATAATATTGAATTTAAGCTAAAATATATTATTAAAATTTATGGTTATATTTATATGAAATTTATTGTTAAGTTGTGGTAAACAAGCGCCACTTTGAATATTAAGAAAAGACTTTGTTTAGTTCCAAGGATGAACAATTGAGGCCCATTAACAATTGACACAAATGAAACAAGTCCAAGCCAAGTCCCAAAGGTTGCATTTTCGAAAAAGAGAACAGTAAAAGGTTATTCATTAATTAAAATAATGTTTTTAAAAAAATTAAAGAAAAGCAAAAGGGGTGATTTAATGCTTTATATTTTTTTAATAAATAGGCAACAAACACCCCTATAAGGGATTTCAAGAACATGCATAGTTGCACGGAACACCCGAAAGCTCATGTACTGGGTAGAACACATGCAAGCTCACACAAGGCTCATGTACTGCGTAGAACACATGCAAGCTCACACAGGCTGTGTCCTCACCCCACGCAGAGGGGGATTCAAACGCTGGATTGTCTCCGAACGAATCTCATCTCTTAACAGGGGACCTAGGTGCTACCTTGTGAGAGTGGAGACCGCTCATTTAATGCAGTGGAGCAGTACCACTAGACCAAAGGCTAAGATCAAAATGAATGTAAAATGAAGAACTTGTTAATTTATCCTTTTTTTATTTAATTATAAATAAGAATAAAACCAATAGATGCCATTTTGTTTTCCTTTCTGATAAATATTAAATAAAACAAATATATAACATCCATTGTCCACATTGTGATCTTATTTTTGTCCTATCGAAAATAAATAGTAAAATAAAATTATGACTATGATAATTATATAGATAATTCACTATTCATCTATTGAATAGTGCCCAAATTACCAAATGGTCCTTGGGTAGGGGTGTTTGGGGATCTAAAGTAAATAGGGTTTTGGGTGTGTAGTGTGTAAATGTGAAATAGTCCCAAATAGTGCCAGGGACTATTTGATAATTTCCCCATAATTATACTACATATAAAACCACAAAACTATAGGAATAAATAGGTAAAGAAAACACAAATAGTTTTTGAGTTTTATAAAATATAATTCCCATAGAGCTAATTCACACACAAGTTAGATTATCAAATAGTATTAGAGTATAAACAATATCATTTAAGCTATTAATTAATTAATTCCCCCCACTCCAAAACAAGAAAAATAAATAAAATAAATAAATGAATGCTCCTACATGTTCTCCGAACACATTACTTTTTTCCGACATTTAATAAATTCGTCTCTTTTATAGTTGGATGGTTGATTAAGAGGAAAAAAGAAAACAAACTCTGAATTTTATCCAAAATAGTATACTATGTAAAAGAATTATTCTACAAAGGTTTGATCAACATATTTAACGTTGTAAGAATTTTCGGCTTTTATTATTAAATAATAAATATCAACTTATGCTAATCACAATAAGTAATCTACTTTTTATTATCTTTAATCAATGACAGATCACAGTTCCTTTCCACCAACCTCCCACTCCTAAATTGTCCTTATTTTTGTGTCATCATAATCACCATCACACTTACCTATTCATTAAAAGCATTTATTTAGGGGAAGTATTATATAATTGTATAATTATTTAAGATTGGTTGGATCAATTAATTTTTACTTAAAAAAACAAGTGCAGCATTATAAAACTTCAGATCAATTTTTTTTTTTTTTTTTTTTTTTTAAAAAAAACATTTAGCAAATAAGATGAAATCTATACTTATGTATTTATTTTCTGAATATTAGCACTTAAAAATGAGAGAAATAAAGTGTCGGTCGAATGGGTCCCACCAAATGATAAGGCGAGAAGCTTTTGCCAACCACGTTTTCTCCGGAGACCAAGGGCAGGATTTGACAGTGGGAGGGAATTTGGATTCTCCATTCATTATTTCTTCAAATTCTCGTCAATTTCTCACCTCTTAAAATCTTTTCATATGGTGTGTTTTTTTTTTACCTTCAAAATTATTTGAAATAAATGTTTAACAAATAAGAGGTTAAACCAACGACCTCTTGGTACCGGATCTTTTGTGTAGAGCTTTGTTGATTGAGATATCCAAAATTCAAACCCCCACGCAATAAAGTGAGGACACGTGTGCATAAGTGCCGTGTTGTCCCCCCTGACTTTTGGGAGGCATTTGTCGTCTTTGTTAATAATAAAAAAAAAAAACAATTGACAAACAACACCACACTTGATCCTCACCTTGCAGGAGTGGGGATTCAGTCCTAAGTTTACAGGAGAATCCCCAATCTTAGCAAGACTCTTAGGTAGTTGATATAAGAGCTCAAATTTTCACGGGAGTGTGATTTATTCATTAATTTGGGGATCCATAGACATAGACATTAGCAATAAAAGCATTAATTGGAGCAAAATCAAGATGCACCTAAATTGATTGGACTAATGTGATTGAGACACCATACCAATCTTAATTAGGTGCACTACAATTACATATCACCCTCCTAAACATTAAGCACATTGCACAGTTACTTACATATTGCTACTAAACAAATTCACCTATATATATATACAAATAAAGTTAAACTAATGGTACAAGCATAGTAACTTACATAGATGTTACTCACAACTCAAGGTACAGACAGACATACATATCACGAGATGATTATTCATTGGTGGATTCCAGCATTGAACAAAGGAGTTGGGTTACATTAAAGAAAGAGAAAGGAAATGGTTCATGGACCCCCATCCACCACATGAACTAATAAAAACAGCCTGTCCAAGAGCTGTGAAAACATTGGAGGGCAATAATAAGAGAAGGAACAAGTGAAGCAATCTCTTGTTGTGTTGTGAGAGAAGGATGAGCTCCATCTTTGACAACTTGCAGAAGAGGAGGTTCTTCCCCTCCAAGCCTGCCAAGGATGACCTTCCCATCTCTCAAGACCTGAACAAGGAGACACATATGATAGGGTTGAGGAGGAGGCTCTCATCCTTCTCCATCAAGGTCCAACCACTGTCATCGGCATCCACTGCATGGGCATTCAGGCGGTCCCGGTCCATGCCATCCTTCGGGGAGTTTGCCGGAGGGCCTCTTAGAAGGTGGTGGGACTGGAGCTGGGGATGGATCCTCTCAAGAAAGCCTGCATTTGTCAAAGACATTGAGATGAATGAGGAAGAATCGGCCATGCTTGGATGCCATAGCAGAGGGAGCTTGAAGCACTTGCTTTACAAGATGCGGTCAGAGTTCCGGCGCCTCATCCGCTCAGAGAGTCTGCCGACAACTCAAGGGTTTAGGTATGACTCCTTCCAGCTATGCACATAACTTTGATGATGGCAGGAGAAGAGGAGATGAGTGATGAGCTTGTGAGTGCATATCACTACTACTACTCAATTTGGTTCCAAGTCTCTGTTTCATATGTCTATGTATGTCCTAATGAATCACCAATCAACAAAGCTTTTCATAGTGAAGATCCAAGCAGAATGGCAGATTATGGGAGGAGCTTAACTGCTCATGGAACTGGAAATTTACCTTCCCCAGCGCTACTTCTTCCTAGTAATAGCTATACATATGTGCCAATATGTCTCCATGTACTATCTATCATTATTATTATTCATTTGTTCATTCTTGTTCCTATTTGTTGAGTTGAGAAAGTTTTTGAGAACAATTTGTAATGTATTATCACCACCACTTGTAGTCCTAGGCATTATTTTGTGATTTAATTTCATTAAATCTCTTCAAGTGATTGATTCAAATGAGGCCTTACTAGAAAACTACATTAATAAGAATGGTCAAGGCCAACTCAGATGTATTGGAACCTGTTCACATGTTCACATTCTCTTGTCTGGATCTGAAAGTCCAAAGCTCACATTTAAATGGGGCTACACATGGACTTTTGGGGAAGAAACAGCTACTAGTGCACTGCCTAACTTCATATATATTTATATGTAAAGACACATATTCTCTTCAAGTTTTTGAAGGTGGACAACAGATCAGGTATACACTGAATCACATCGTGAAATCATGCAGACTAGTCCATAAAATGTTTAATTAATTGAGTTGTTATACTTGTATAAATCGAAGTTAAAGCAAAGAGGTTGGTAGTGTGTCATTGTTGCATGTGTTGGCAGGCAACTCTCAGTGAGTACCATATGTTTGTCCGTGCTCTATGTCTGTGATGGAGAGAGCAAGTAAGAACAATATACAAGTGATTTAGGTAAGCTTTCACTAAGCCTTGTGGCCCTGTTTGGCAATGGAGCTGATTCATAATTTTCATTACTCAAAAACACCATTGAACACCATTGAACCTGATGCTTGTGGTTCTGAGTAATCCCACATTACTCAAAAAACACCATTGAACCTGATGCTTGTCAATCTAAAGCTGATGCCTAAAAAACAGGACGTGCAAAGAGAAATGATAGCAAAAGAGAAAGGGTCAAGACACATATATGCAGACCTCCATACTAAAGACTACTTTCATGTCACCTTTAAGTGAATAAACCACACAATCAAGTCAAATGACTATACAATACTGTCAGTAGTGCTTGTGACCAGCATTGGCAAGGATCTAGAGTCATTCATATGCTTGCTTGAATGCCATGTATGAGTGGGAAACCCCTCCCTTAACTGATATACATTAGACCCTTAAAGAGAAAATTGGAAGATTCATATCAAGAAAACTATTAGATACCAGAAACATTAACTATTAGCATAATAATTGGAAAAGTCACCATGCATTGTGAATGATCATTAACAAGCATATCAACAACCAATGCAATAAGGGGAAAATAAAGGAGAAAAGTAATTTGTTGTAATTTCTACCAAATTGGTATTCACTTCTGCATAATATCATAAAAGACAAAGCAAAACAAAGTCCAATGTATTCTAACATCAATGGAACTAATAAACTGAATTGATTCACAAGTAATTTGCACAAAAATAAATGACTCATCAACTCCACAGATTTTTACAATATGCAGTGTCAGTGTTACCTCTCTTCAGATGGATTTTCAGTATGTGATGTTTCCAGGGTGGTTGCAGGGGTTCCTTGACGCTGCCTAAGCCACATAAAGGAAGACCAAGCAATGCTCCATAACGCACCATTTGCAAAGTGAGGAATTATGAGACGCCCCCAATATGGGTAATAAGGACCAGGCAGTTTAAGCAGCACAAAGAAAATTGCCAGCAAAAGGAGATGCCTGGGCAATCCTCCTCCTTCCTGATACAATAAGCAAGAAGAGCAAGTTTCAGAACCCACATTTATTTGGGGGGATAGTAAAACAGAAAATGCATACAAAGGTTTAAAACTTCAGCTAAACCTTGAGGTCTGGATAAAGATCTTTGGCTGTGTCTTTCAAGACTCCAGCAACAGCAAACCCTAAAAGAAAAGGGATGGGTATGACACGCATCTTCCTTTCATGGGCACAATAAGACATCTCACTTAGTGATGAAACTGCTAATAATGGTAGACAGAGGTATTTTGCCACTGAACAAGTGAGTTCAAATATTAGGTGGTAGAAGTTCAGGGCTGCTTTTGTCCATGGGAAATTTTTTATTGGCCGAGGCAAGTTCTTCCATAGCTTTTCCAGTGCATTGATCACTCCGCTGATATCCATTTTCTCAGGTTTTTCATAGTTTCCTGCGGTCAAATTTATTCCACGTGGAACTAAGTGCCTTCTTCTATGACTTTGAGATGGAGATAATTTCATTCCATGATACAAACTGCTTGATAAACCGAAGTTGGCACAGCAGGGATCCTGCTAAAGCAGAATGAAAGAGAAGTGGTAAAGACAGTAGGATCTCATACGAAAGATGATATCAAATTCAAGAAAAATTGGTTAAACAAACACATAAGACATAAGAATGAAAATAAACTTCAGAGAATTGATGAATAAGAAAAATCCAGTAGACGAAGAACCATATAGGGAGCATGCCCCATAAAAATCAAGGAAATGAACTACTTCAAAAGATTTTCCCAAATGGTGAAGCATCTATTCCTACATTTTCATAATTTTTACATCATTTCACCTCACAAATAGGTTAAACAAGTTGAATTCTCAATATAAGCATGCAGCAATGAAGCCAATGACAGGTATTCTATTTTGAACTCACTAGATCAATATATAAGCGCACAAACAGGCATGTATTTGCTTCAAGGACCGCAGCCAAAAGAAACTAAATCCAATTATGAATAATGATTATGGTAACTGAAAATAAGCAACTGAGGAAGCTGTCTTCCGAAGATAACACCATTATTCCAAGCTTTACAAAAGCAAATTACCATATTCTCTACTGATCCCAAAAAGTTTCAAGATAACAACAAGAAGATAGTATCGCCTTACATACTTGAACTGAGTCTTTTGCAGACAAGTGTAACATTAGAATGAAAAGCGATTAAGAGTCTAAAGGAATTGGACTGTAAAAACTTCACTGAATTAAGAAATTTCACTGTTGTATCCCATAACAATCCCATCAATCAAGCTAGTGAACAGCAAAAGGAATTCATTAAGCTAAAATAAATATCCAAATCAATAAATGAGATAAAAATGGCACGTTCATCCACGATAGAAGCACCAACCTCACTGAGCTGAAACTACATCAAAATCAAAGTCAAAATGAACCCGGAAAAACAAAAATCCAGGAAACTAATTGGATTACCTGAAAACCAGCATAACAAGTCATCCTAGTTTGGCTCCTGACTTCATTCTAACATCAAAATAACCGAAAATTTTCAGCTTAAAATTACAGGAAAAAAATTCCCCCTTGCGCTAATAGGATGGAAGGAAGGACATGACCTTGTAAAATCGAGCTAATCCCACCGGAAAAAATCCCAATGCCGCCGCCGTCGAAGAAACCATCTCGCCGCTCCGGCGAAAACCCTAAACCCAGCAAGATAGCGAGCGCGTGGACTGGCGCGCAGTGTGCGCCTTGGGGATTGTGCTGGGTGCTAATCGGATCGGGTCCGGCTTTCGGATAATCCGAAACCGAAAAGGCCTCGGGCGACAAAAACCTACCCGATCCGATATCTGATCGGGCCATCCAACCGGATCACATTGTTAAAGCCAACCCAAGTAGAAGCAACTACCACCATGTTACAACTTACAAGTGTCCCCCGAGACGATAGCTAAAGCCCTGCGAGCGGCTGGGACCTTCCTGCCATAGAAATCACATGGAATATGGTGAAAGAAATGGGCGTTGCTTCCTAGATAAATAGAATGTTTGACTAAAAATTATCGGTGACATTTTTTTCTTATAATTTTTTGATTGAATGCAACTAACTCGATCTAATGGCAGAGTGGGCAAAACTGGAGATGACGGATAACCAGGTGCAACACAGCTTTGAATTCATAGCAGATAGGGTGGACATGGGTTCTGTGGCTCATGGGTTGACTCGAACTCAACCCGAAAAAAACAGGGCCTGGGCTTAGAAAAATGACCCATGGGCTGGGTTGGGCTAAACTAAGCAGGCCCAATTAAATTTCGGGCTGAGCTTGGATTATATAGATTTTGGCCAAGTCCGGCCCGGCCCGGCCTGAATATATATATATATATATAAACTTAAACATCAAAGGTCCAAAACCCAAAACTTTATTCAATTTCATTTGTTCTTGATGTAATATTTGTGTGTGGAATTATGTAATACTTTGTACTATTTTTTTGAACTATTTGTGTTATTTATGTTCTATTTATTTATATAATAGTCTAATATATGTTTTATTTAATTATTTGTATTATTAGTAAAAAAATAAAATTATTTTATTTTTGGGTTGGGTTGGGTTAGGCATGGGCCAAACAAAATTCTGATGGGTTGGACTCGGGCTAACAAAATTTGACCCGAAAGTGACCCAAACCAACCCAACCCAAATGCATGGGTTATTTTTTTGAGCCTAGCCCAACCCAAACCCGGTCCAGTCTAGCCCATGTCCAGCCCTAATAGAAGATACCCTAGATCAGGTAGATAAGGGTGACGATGCCTTTGAGGATGGTACAAAAGTGGCTCCAGATGAGGTAGGAGGAGGCCTGTGAAATCACCAACTCTTCACCAACCTGCTAGTTCTTTTTATGAGGCACAAGCAGGGGAATTTATCATGGAAGCAGAATTACTACTAAAACTTCGTAAAACACTCACAAGGGTTTATGTACAAAGAACAGGCAATCCCTTATGGGTTGTCTCCGAGGAGATGGAAAGGGATGCTTTTATGTCAGCAACAAAGCCCAAGCTCATGGCATTGTTGATCTTGTAGCGGTCGAAAATGAAAACACAAACGATTGCGGAGGAGGAAAGGCACACAAATATTGTATCTTCTATTTTGGTTTTTTTTACTAAGTTTGTAACGAACAATAACTACTATCATAAATAAATTATGATTTATCTTTTATTAAAAAAAAAAATATCCCTGACACGCAGATACAGGTGCAACTGGACTCAGCTAATCAATCTATATTACTAGGTGTGAACGAGACAATATAGATAATTTTAATTGATTTTAATTTTAAAAAAAGTATTAAAAAATAACAAAAATATATTGAAATTTTAGAAGTTTTTAAAATTTTTAAATAATAAAACTAATAAACTACGAGTCTACCACTCACCCAACCATCTATCATATGTTAATATGTTAATATGTTACTGTGGGATTGTTGTTTAAATAAGCGAAAATTTAATATATATTTTTTCCGATGTGGGTCCGGGACTATCTTCATAATTTATGGGGAAGATGGGTTTAGTTGAGGTTGGGCCCTACCCTACAAGCCAGGCTGTCATTAAGGTCTCTGAAAAACGACAAAGTACATATGGGGCGCGTGGGTCCCATGTAAGAGTAACCAACTGGAAGCCACCACGTCAGCATCTAAGAGGGTGGAAGTAGCCGGTGGCGTGTGCACGAGGGCGGAGCCGTCACGTCGAGCCTCAGAGCGGGGGAATTCGCGTCGCACGTGGGTTACTGAGAAGGTCCCTTAGATTCATGCAATCTTTTAGGATACTTTTACTTTCCCCCACTTCCCCCCTTCTCAGGAACTCCAGTCCGAGCCTATCTCCTCTCTCACTTCCTTAAATCACCTCAATACTAAACAAACATGAAATTACCATTGCCTATATTACCAAATTACTATGTACGAATAACAAGGTCCGTGAGATTGGATTCAGAGTTTGATTGCCCCGAGGTCTAATCATGTCTATGATTGAACAGAGAAATCCTAATTATTGTTTTTGCCCTTTCCTCTTTATATAGTCTGCATTAAATGAGCTTCTCTGACTTTGCTTGCTTGCCAGTGTTTCTTTCTCATATATCTTTTTTATTTCTCAAAGTTTGGCTAATTTAGAGAGCTTGTTTTCCTTTCTCTTGTAAAGTGTTCATCTTCCCACATCCCGAAAGGTAAGAACTTCCCTCATTCTGAAACAGTAATAAATGCCCAATGAAACATATAGACCCCCTACTGCCACCCTCTACTCTCCATCCCTAGGTACTGAGCCACATCTCTCCACTGTTGGTATATCAGAATGTACAACACTCTGATAAATCATATAATATCTTGTTTAAATCAAACACCAGTATATGTGTATTATCACAAAGAGACAAGACTATAAACTGACAAGAGGTTGCAATACACACACTGTTTGTAAACCAACTACATGCAATATGATGCAAATCATGCAAGTTGCTCATAATGGAGAGTGATTTTTCCTTGAGATAGGTCATAGGCGGGTCATTTTTATCCAAATCTAACCTTTTCATCCCAAAGAAGGGGTTGGAAAAAAATAAATACATTCATATATTTGATGAATACTTTAATGGAAGCAACAAAGGGTACTGAGTTTTTGTTTGGAAATGTGTAGCCAGCCACTGCGTACTTTCATCTCTCTAACATGACCAAACAGGCACGCATATATCTCCAAAGCCACCTTCTCATTTACTCCCCTCCCCCAGGCTTTCTATCCAGATCTTCCCCACATATAAGGCTTCCTAAACCCTAAAACCCTTCCCTCACTTTTGTCATCTCAGGATGAGTGCCTTGGCAGAGGTGGTGTGGGAGTTGTTTGGAGAGGATGTTAGCGAGCAAGGGCTGCCCCCTGGGTTTAGGTTCCACCCTACCGATGAGGAGCTTATCACTTTCTACTTGGCCTCCAAGGTCTTTAATGGAGGTCTCCATGGGGTAGACATCATGGAAGTTGATCTTAATAGGTGTGAACCCTGGGAGCTTCCAGGTATGTCATGGCTTGTTGAATAACATTGAAGACAAAATCAAGAAGAACAATATCTATTCATTTTCAATTCTTTGCAGACATGGCTAAAATGGGTGAGAAGGAATGGTACTTCTTCAGCCTAAGAGACCGAAAGTATCCAACCGGGCTTCGGACTAACCGGGCGACAAGCGCCGGCTACTGGAAGGCTACCGGCAAGGACCGAGAGGTGAGGACAACTGCAACCGGCGCCCTGGTGGGGATGAAGAAGACCTTAGTGTTCTACAGGGGCCGAGCTCCTCGAGGGGAGAAAACCAAGTGGGTTCTCCATGAGTACCGCCTAGAAGGCGAGCTCTCATGCCGCCATACTTACAAGGTTCATGCATCCCTCTTCATTGATCCGATCTTCATCTTTTACCATGCATCTTGGTATCTGTTCATTCCCTTCATTGATTGCCCTGACACTTAGGAATAATATCATGAGTGCCTCAAATTTCATTTGTTCCATGTACTTCTGCTAACATTCGTCTTTGTTAATGTTTTCAGGAGGAATGGGTCATGTGTAGGATACTTCACAAGTCAGGAGCAGACAAGAAGAACCCTTTCTACCCAAACCACACTCACTTCCTAAACCCCTCCACCTCCACCACCACCTCATTCCTAGACCTCCAAACCCTAGAAACCCCGATCCAAACTCTCCCCCTTCACATCTCTAACAACAACAACAACAACAACAACAACAACAACAACAACAGCAACCATCCTTCTCTCCCTCATATTGTCCAAGAAGAAGAGGTAGCGGTGTCCAGCTTCATTGAAGCCTATCTGCAAAACCCTCTGATCTATGATATGGGTTTAGGGCCTCTAGCGGTGCACCTTGGGCCACCCCTTTCTGATGAACTGCCCTTCACGGGTCCTACCCTTTTAGGTACATCAGGACCTTAATTTGGCTCTCTAGTATTGATTGGTCTCCAGATACATGTAACAAGTAGTGAGTGCTATATGTAGATGATGATATTAAGAACAAGATTATTGTTGGCTTGAAATGTTGTGTTATTCTATTGGGTCATGTCAATTGGATGGAATCATGTCACATTTGCATGGATTAGTGTTGATTGGACGTGCATGCTTGCATGCATGCATGCGTGTGACATGTGGCCAGTGGGGTGAGTTTAATGGATGTGATTGACGTGACCATGGTCCTATTACATATATTGCATTAGAGATCCAGTGAACTGAACTCATTCTTCTGCATGCTTAATCATCTTTTGGGATTGATGGGATGTATGTGTAAACTTTTGCTGTTTTTTTATTTATTTTCATGGTTAATTAATGTTTGTTTTCCAGTGAATCAGTGATATATCAGCTAGTGATTTGACTTTTTGTTATTAAAAAATGCTACAAATTCATATTTAATAAATACTCTATAAAAAAGTATTTATTTAGCACTTCATAAACTCATGGGGCAAGTTTGGGCCACGGCCCATGGGCTCTTCAGAGAGGTGGGTACTACCATAATGCAAAGCCATGTGTCGCATTTATACTTGTAAGAAAGCCTGTTTGTTGTTCGATAGCTTGCATGCTAGGAGGTAACTTAGCCCCCAAGGCTGAAACGCGTCACTTGGCGCCATTTCATTCATCGGAGAGAGAGAGAGAGAGACAGAGAGAGAGAGAGAGAGAGCGACAGAGAGAGAGATGGGTCGCAGCGGAGAACGAGATCATGGCGGCGCTTTGAAGACGACGCTGGTGGTTGTTGGAGGGCTAGCGCTGGGATGGCTGACGATGGAGACAGCATTCAAACCCTTCCTTGATCGTGTTCGCGCTGCCATCGCCGGCTCTGACCCCGCCCGCGACCCCGACGACAACGACGACGCACCCAGCAATGTCCCTGATGCCGATCCCCGCCACGATGGTGAAGACAAAGTTGAAGAGAAGGACGGGGGAACAAAATACTCCGATTAGATGCTCACTATGCCGGTAATGCCTCTTCCCCCCACCCCCACCCCCTTTTCTCAGCGATCTCTTATTAGGGTTAGGGTTCGTTCCTTGTTTATTGAATTCACAATTCTATTTCATTGTAATTATTGGCATTCCTTATGTGGCTTTGTTTTGTTGTTTGATTTTAGGGTTTATACATTTTAGTTCATCAGATTGCTGTTGTTAATTGATTTGATGTTTCATGGATAGTAGTTCATATGTAAATGCCATTATCTGATGTGTGTATTCTGTTTTGGTTTAGTACATCAGATTGCTGGTGTTAGTTGATTGGATGTTTCATTCATAGAAGTTTATATGGTGTAATTGTCTGGAAGATTATATTGAGTGTATTCAATTTTGGTTTTGTTCATCCAATTGCTGCTATTGATCATGCTTCTTGTTGTCCCGGGTTCTGTGTTCCAATTACATAGATTTTGAGTGTTTGTTGGTTGGGGCAATTTTTTGATTTTGTCTTCCCATGATTTTATTTTTCCATTTGCCTTGAGCTTATTCTTTTCTTGCATGAAATTTTAGATGCTGATATATTATCAAAGAGCTTCCTTGAAACCATTTCCCTACTGTGAGATTCTCTAGTTTTTAGTTTGTGCATTTAAATTGTGCAATGAATTTTATATTACTACAGAGAACTGAACTGGCTTTATCATACTCGTCTGGATGGCTCTAGTAGCAATGTCTTCTTATTGGTTATATCATGGTCTATTATTAAGACTTCATAAAGGATCAAAAGTGGAAAAGGATATCACTTTATCATTCATTTTCAAATCTTATATGTGGGTATGTGAGCAACATGTTTAGATGATAGCTCTTGGTTCTCCTCTTAACCATTATGTTGTCCTGTATTGTATTTGTCGGTATTACTTGCAACATATTTTCATGGGTATTGCTTTCCATTTCAACCTTTGAGCTTCATGTTTTGGATGTGATTGCTAGCCTGGATGTTTGTTTAGAACCTAAATTTGTTGATAATTTGGTTGGTCATTAGATGAGCTACAAACCAACACACGTGATCTGAGTATCACAGTATACCATACGCATGAAACTTTTCAGCACTCGCCTACTTTTACTTTTAGTGTGTATTACTGCATTGATATTGTTATTATGTGCTACGCCATGCCCCATCTTATTATATTTGTGTTGAATGTCATTTCTGTCATTATCATTAGGTGCTTTCTTGTATTATATTTCCTTAGAGATGCAGGATTGCAAAATTGTTATGAATTCCTATGCTTTCATTCCTTTAACTTGTATGTGCTGCCCTTGTGGGGACCATAGACTTCACACCTTATCATAACCTGTTGTATTGTTAAAATACATGATTGAATCTTATGTTTCCATTATCCTCAGAAAATAATATGGTGGGAAATCAACATAGTTATATTCCAATTCCATATTGGTATTGCAGGTATAACTTGGGTTCAAGTGGCATTTCATCACTAATCACAACTCATCTTCTTTGTGGACTCTGTTAATTTAATGCTCTTTTTAATATAACGGATGAATGGATGCAAAGGTTATCTTATATTAGTCTCATTTGATGATATTGAATCACAAATTTTCTTCATTCTTGTTGCCTTGTGTTATTATTCTGTAGAATCTCATTTCCTCCTTCATTCGCAGGGGGGATTTGGATGTCACCTCTTGTTTTGAAGTCTTAGAAAAGCAGATGACATCTCATGGAAGCTCCTGTGTTAATGTTAATCTTCTTCTAGCCAATGTGACAATGGAAGTGCAGACATAGAAGGGTACCCACTTAGATATGCTTTCCTTTCAGAAAATATGTCTCCAAGTTTAGAATAAAACCCCGGCTTTTATTTTGATCACAGTAATGAAAGTAGCAGTGTTGCATTATGTATAAATTAATTGACAAATGTGTTTCTATTATCACCAGGACCCATTCACTTCAAGAGAACTCATCCCCTGGTTCTTCTTCACTCCTCTCCGCCACATCAACTTTCTGGATCTCTCAACTCCAAGCCATCTCCCTGCCCCAGCATACACATTTGAAAGCAGCACATAAACTCCACTCCCCCCAGGATCAAACTCTGCCAACTGACATCCAATCCGTTCTGCAACCTCAACCTCACCATGGCTCTCACATCCACTCAATATAGATCCCCAAATCTGCATGCTCGGTTCCATAGGCATTGCCCTTACCAATCCCTCAGCTTCTTGCAGCCGCCCGGCTCGGCTCAGTAGATCTACAATACATCCATAGTGCTCCACCTCCGGCCGAACACCATAAACATCTCTCATTGAATCAAACCATTTCCGGCCCTCGTCCACCATCCCTGCGTGGCTGCAAGCACTCATAACCCCTATAAATGTAATACCATCAGGCCGAACACCTCTCTCATTCATTTCTTCAAACATCTCCAGAGCTTTCTTTCCATCCCCGTTCCTCGCCAAGCCCATGATCATACTAGTCCAGGCCACCACATCCCCCCTACTCTTCAATCCATTGAAGACTCTCACCGCACTTTCCGTGTCTCCACTTTTTGTATACATATCCATGAGGGAAGTACCAACTTCCACATCTCTGCTACCACCACCAGCAGTCTTCTCTACATAGCCATGAACTCCTTGCCCTAAACTTAGAACCCCTTTATTCCCACAAGCACCCAACAAGCTCAACAAAGTCACCTTATCCGGCCTCAACCCTGACCCACACATCCCTCCATACATCCCCCACACATCCTCAGACCTTCCATACTGGTTATACCCGCTGATCATCACGTTCCATGTCACCTCATTCCTCTCACGCATTTCGTCGAACACCTCCCGTGCTGCCCTCAAGCTGCCGCACCGCGCATACATGTCCACAAGCGCTGTGGCAAGCACGACATTATATCTAATTGGTTGAGTTTTGGAGCATTTAAGCCGAGCATGAATCCATGCACCAGTCTCTAAATCTCTAGTTTGCGCACAGGCAGCGAGGAGGTGCACCATGGTGATCTCATTCGGCGTGATCTCCTCCGCCTCCATCTCTTTAAACAAACTTATGGCTTCACGAGCGCGGCCACTGTCAACGTATCCGGCTATCATCGTCGTCCATGCGACCACGTTCGGATCTCCGTCAGCATCGAACAAGGACTTGGCGCACACGACATCGCCACAACAAGCGTACATGCGCATGAGTGCGACATTCACATAAACGTCATGTTCGTATCCGCCCTTTACGACACGAGCGTGGATACAACGCCCAGTTGTTCGGTCGGGCATTTCAGCACACACCTTGAGTGCAAACGGGAAGGTGAAGTGGTCCGGCGAGAGGCCGGAGCGCTGCAAGTCTTTGTAGAAAGAGAGGGTGGTTTGCGGTTGTTGGGAGGTGGAGAAGGCTCGAAGCATGGAGTTCCAGATGTAGAGAGAGGGGCTATGGAGGCGGACGAAGATGGAGAGAGCGTGTTGGAGGTCGCCGGAGTGTGGATGGACGCAGGAGTCGATGAGCTTGCTCAGATGAATGGTTTGGGTGATGAGGGAGCTGGTGATCATCAGGGAGTGCACTTGTTTCACTTCTCTCATGGATTTGCATCTCTCTAACATGGACATGATTGATTGCTTGTTTATCATCCTCGACGACGAGGAGTTTGATCTTGATTGAGAAATCACTCCTGGAGTTTTGTTTTCAGGAGTTATCTTGCCATTTCACTTCATTATTGTGAATAAATTATGTATTTTTAATATTATGAATAAAATAAAAATACAGCTATTTTTGTTCAATAGCCCACCTATAAATATAAACGAATTTACAGAAATATTCAGATTATTAAATAGTTCAAAAATACAAGATTCTGTGAAACATCAAGAACACAATCCTCTTGAACTGATATTAAGGATGGCCACAAGAAAGCAGTTTTAATGAGTACAAATAAGTTAATTTCCAAGTGTTCTTTTAGGAAAATAAAAGTACTACAATCCAGAATCAAGAGAATATTTCATTCTTCATCTCTCTCAGGAGGAGAACCGCATGGTAACAGCATCCTCTGTACAGACAGAGAATCAGTAATGAGAAACCTGATCCAAGGCATTTTTTATTATCTTAAACATGATTCAAGAAATGGCAAACCTGCATAAAATTGTAGCGTTCTCTTCCGATCGATTCATTCTCTGCAATGGCGAAATAAGCCAGCATAGGGTAGTGGCCAACATACGATGCATAACTATCCCGTTGAATGTTCACAGCCCATTCACTGGACAAGGCAAAATGCAACATGAAGAAATTCAGAAAATGATCAACCTTTCCGGAAAAGTTAAAAGAGGGTATGAATGTGTATATCCAAACTCGGCTCACAATCTGTTTAAATCAGCATGGCCTGTTCCAACATATTTGGCTTGGAGATGCTCAAGCTGTGAATTGATGTTGAATCTGTCGCTCGCCTGAAATGTCAGAGCGGGCAAACTATTAGATGTATTATACAGTATTGAGTTGAAAGAAGTTCAGTAACAATACTACAGCAGCTGGTCCTTCGGTATAAATGTAACCTGTGGCCATAAACTGGAAAATTATAATTGTTGCATATTAGAAATAATTCTATGGAGTTATGTAATATTAATAGTTATTGTTCAATAGTAGTATCGACATAGAATAATACAGTATTGGTTCTATAGTAATACTACTCTACTTATGTAGTCGTGTAAAAACTATATGGTAGTAATGTACGATTATAACCATATAACTACTTATAACCAATACCGATACGTGCAGTAACAATGCAACTACTTTCTTATATTCTACATCTACTGGCAATTAAAAATAAATAAGTACTTTTAGGATTTTAGCATAACCCACTATATTATTACCATTAAGGCATTAACATACAACTAGTGCTAAGAAAACTTTATTTCTACTAAAAGTGAACTACTAAAAGTGAATGATATACTATTTATAACTAGTCCTATAACTTCTACACAACTAAAACTGATAGTGCATAACTATCTCAAATACTACAGTGAAACTAGGAACATGAAAAGCACCATTCATATTCTCTACCAAGTACTATAAACATTATTACCAAAGTACAAGAAAAATAACCATCAGAACCACTTCTATAGCAGAACAACCAGTCTACCAGCACTCCACAATACTAATCATCTGATAGCAACTATCTTGCTAGATAATGAATGAACAACAATTACAAATACATACATTGCAAAGGTATAGGAAACAACAGCTACTACTTAAACAAGTACTACCCCAACCCAATAATTAGTGCATAGCGAGATTCCTACCACTGTCAATATGGAACAATAACCATTATATAGCTACAAAATCGGAACTGCGATGGCACCATACCTCAACCTAATTGAAGCCTACAAAGGATCCATTTCAGCACAATCCTCTTAAATTTTTAAACATTAGATTGGATCACATCATACAAAATCAACAAAATTGAAATACTTCCACATCTGAACCCCGTCGTCTCCATAGATCCCCCAAGCAATTCCAATAACAGCACTCCTTAAAAATCCTAATTTATTTCCATGACCCCTCTTAAACAAAACATGAATTCTTATTAATAATTGCAAACTCTGTCCAATCCACAAATGTAAAATATCAACTGCACCCTTGACTGTCGCCACTACCAACATAATCATATAATGGTGCTTCGTGCTAAATTAAAATAGTTGGTATATAAAAGCAAAATTCTAACTTTTGAAAGTACAAAAAAAATTCATCATCGTGATAAAGAATAAAACCCACAACCAAGATGCCATTGTTTTACTTGTATCATCATTTTGAAGAAATAAACCAATAAAACGAAAAACAAAACAGAAGATTAGAACACAAACAATTCATTCACATCCGAATGCTAAAAACTTCCCAAGTTTTTAAATGCAAACATCTAGATTTCATCTATTGCATTTCATGGACCTCATGATTTGGGATGAAAATTAAACGCAGAGCAAAGGACCATATAGAGCATTGTGAAATTCAGGCACCTGCATGATGATCTTCTCTAGATTCAAGCTGTGCCCACCTAGTCAATCTGTTGCCAACCAAAAGCAGTCCTGCATGCTCCAGAATAAACAGCAGGATCATGATTATATCGAAATGGGATATCAAAATCAAAACAGTGGTAACTATGTTTATCAAGATAAAGTCTTACACTTGAACTCCATCAAAACTAGCAACGATAGAATTAATGGTGGCCATGAGGTGAAGTTTTAAGAAACTTTCTTTCTTGATTAGTGTTAAATACCATAACAAATGGAGCGATCTAGTTATATTGACCAAGCTCCCTTGTCAAACCAATTGAAAACCACATCTAGATCCTCAGCATGCTAAGGTTTTGGGAGTATCCGACATCCATATCATATAATAGAAAATAGCAAAATTTGGTACTCCAGAACTGGAATCAGGAAAAATTGATACTTTTCAATATAAATTCACACCCAAATTCACATCAAAAGAAGTAGAAAGCAACAAAAAAGAATAAGAAAAAGATTTCTGAAGCAACACTGGACACTTTTAACCTATTTACAGAAGTAATGAATCTAGGGTATGCGAATCAAACTAACAGAAAACCTCAAAGGTTCCGTCTTTAATCTATAAATACAAATGTTACCAAACCTGGACCGGGGGGCGGGGAGGCGGGGGTCGGGCGGCGAGGTAGAGAGACGGAGAGATTAGGGTTTGGCGGTGGGGTAGAGTTGGAATTGGTTTGAGATTTTTCTGCGATTTGGGAAAATTTTGTAGAGATCCCTCTAAAGAAAATAATTTTGTTGAGTTGTTTTTATTTTATTTTATTTCTATGAAATATGGATAATTAACTGTGTGTGCAATAATAATGATTTTGTTTTTTTTTTATAAACATAGATAAACCACCCGAAGACAAGTCGAATCTTTAACTTCTTTTTATAAGAAGGAATGAATTTATTAATTTTTTGTTAAGTTGAGAATAAGATTTTTCCTTTACTTCTATTTCTAATTTTCTATTGTCTTAAGTTTTTCAAAGTTAATTAAAGATTAAATGGGAACCTCTCAAAACTATCATAATTATATATACCTATGAGAACACAGGTATAATCAAAACTATCATAATTATATATACCTATGAGAACACAGGTATAAGTTTTTCAATTGATTGTATATATATCTTTGCAGTTGAAATTTGTGAACATGGTTGCAAATCCAAATGTTTTAACTTTGGTTAAATGTAAACTATAAACTGAAAAAATATCTCTTATATCCTTAATAGATATTTTATTTATTTATTTATTTATTTTAATAAAATAGATAAATTATATTCTTTTATTTCAATATTTTATTTATTTTAAAATTTATAAATTTTAGGGTATAGTTATAAATTTATAGTCATATGAATTTTTTAAAGATATAATTAAAAAATATATAATGATTTTTTCACAAGCTATAGTCTGTTAATAGATGATTAAACACCTAATATTAACCCCAATAGTAAAAAAAAAAAAAATAAGAAACCTAGGGATATAAACCGGCAATTATGATTTTTTAGGGGCATATACAAAATATCAATATTTTTCCAGGGTATACCTAAAAGAACCCCATAAAAGAGACCACTTGTGTTAATTGTTAAGTATCAATGCGTATAAGTATTAGATCTTCAGTTTTGAAATAAATTATGAAGGATCAAAAGTATTAGATCCATCGTATTAATGGGTATTAGATCAAAGTATTTAAATAAAATACATGGAGTATATACGTAATATCGACATTTTTTTTCTATCGTTATATCTTATGTTTCTTTTGATATTGTTTCTTGCACTTAATTTAGTGTGTCAAAGTTATTAGATAGTTTAGTTTTTTTTCAAGTATCTATTTAGGTAATATACAATTAAAGATTTCACATAATTCAAGATGGTTCATGCATGAGACACTTACAAATCTAAATTCAATAGTAAGAAGAACAATGCAATAGATTTCATGTGAACACACCTTGCACAAATTATTGGATAAGAAGGAAACAAGAGGATCCTACTTGTCATTATAAAATGGCAAATTGCTTCTTAGTTGTTGCTTATTGAATTGGAAATTGAGTTGACATTCTTCAAGTCGAGCCATTTGGCTACCAAGGTGCTGTTTTTTTAAGCTTGAATACAACTAAGATCAAGGGAATTGATGGAGGTGGCTAGCCATCAAAATCCTATCTTAATTGATAGATTTTTTTTCTTTTACTTTAAATTTCTCCCATGAGACATATTTTAATCAATGTTAATCTACTAAATATAATTTTTTAATAAAACATGAGAAAGACAACTTTAAAACATATTCTCATTAAGCTTGTTTAGGTTCTTGGTGGATTACCTACTAATATCATAAGATTTAGTAGTATGGCTAGATGAAGAGAGATGCAAGTGTTTGAAATATATATATGTATGTATATATATTCTAATTTAGAGGACAAGGGTTAGGAGACATGTTACATCAAATAAAACTAATGACTTTGTAATTAAATAAAAAGATTAAACAGCTAATCACAGTCAAGGGTATGTTAACCGTTCTCTTTTTTCACTGGTTTGTATTTATTTCTGTCATTTTTGTGAAAGCTCCTTGGTCATTAAATAAGAAGAATTGGAGCTTGTAGTTGAATTAAATAAACATGAAAAAGTCATTTCTAATTCCATTAGTCCATTTGCCTTCAATGCAAGAAAGCTCCTTGGGTCTTTATATGTTAAACACTTTACCTCCTTTGTTATCACACTCATTAACTCATCCAATCCTTGGATTTCCTACAACTAACATTGTTTCTTCTGTCCAACCAGACACTAAAAGACTTCATCCTCTCTTTGTGTTCTTTAAAGGAACAATTCTCTTTGAATATATACGGCTCTTCATCAGAAGCATTCAATTCATGGGGGTGATCATGAGGTCTAAAAGAGGTTCACCATCAGAGAAACTCAAGCTTGGCATGCATGAAGATTCACATATTGTTTCAAAGTTGAAGCCTAAGATAAGGATTGTGCATATATTTGCACCAGAGGTAATCAAGACCGACACGGAGAACTTCCGTGAGCTTGTGCAAAGGCTCACCGGAAAGCCAGCAAAAGAAGAAGACACCGATGAGAAGGCGAGAAATGGTGGCAAAGAGGCAAAGGTGGTCACCAAGTGCATCAATGGAGATGTTAGGAAGAAAGAAGGGTTGTGGAGAGAAGAGATCAATTCAGAAGGTTTTGTTGATGGAGATATCGATGAGTTCTTGCATAGTCTTGGTGATTTGCCATTGATTCTTTGAGCCTTTTAGTTTCTTATTATCAGGTTTCATTCTTTTATTCTCTCTTAGGAAGAAGAAATAAATCATTTTTCTTTTCTTCATAGTTCTTGATGTTAATTGCTGTGATATCTAAAAATTCATACAAAAAGAAAAAAGAAAAACCATGTCTGAGATTTTAGGTACAATGGTAGCACTAGTACATATACATTCTAGTGTAAAAGAGGACATTGTTCTTGAATTGCATAATATTACAATAAAACAAAATCAAAATATATTAGGTTCAACTGCAGGTTCATCTAGCCTTGTAAGAACATCAGGAGCTCCAAGTGAATCTCTCATGATCTGCAAGCAAATGTCACAGCTATGATCGATGGATGAGCTAATTTTCAATGACAAAATTAAGAAACAAAGGCATTAATCCGCCAAGATTGCGATTGATGAGATTAGAAAGAACAGAATGAAGATGATGCTGATTCCAGGCAAATTGTAGAGGGCCTTGGATTGAAACATGAGAACTTTCCGTATCAAATCATTTAGTATCAAAATGAACAAGATGCTGATACAACTAAGATGAAATGCATCGAGGTTGATGAAAGTGACCATAGCAGTGACTTGCAAAGAAGAATTCTAATATTTACCAAGAAAGAATGTGGAGATTATATGGCAGGTTGCATGGTTTAAAGAATTCAGCGAAAAACAATGTGCTTATCTCATATGGTCAAGAGGCATCTGGGGCATGGAATCGAAGGCTGAAGGTTGTCTTCATATAATCAAGAAGTCACTAGATATTATTACTATTTCTACAACAATACATGAGAAACCAAATGCATGTAGCGGTCAATAAATGAGAACAACGATGTATCTCTTGTATCATGAGTGAGCTTCAGCAATATCTTACCATTATTTCTTCATCTAAATAGGAGATCATAAATAGTCTCTGAAAAGTTCCACCTGGAAAGCAGAAAGAAAAAATTAGTAGCAGTTAATCACCAAAGTAATTAGTTGTCAATTGACAGCCAATGAATATTTATATACCATATGGTCTTGTGATTTCATCCCGCTAAAGATAGATCAACATGTTTTTTTTTTTTTTTTTCTTGGGGGGGGGGGGTTAAAACAAGAAAATTGTACAAATAAAGTGATTTAGGAGAGACTTTTAGACAATATTTCACTATTACATAAAATCAGCATTTTCAGAATTTAAGGAATCAATGGAGGGGAACCCCCCTCAATAGTAAAACAATAAAATAAAACCATGTATTTTCTTACTCAAGGGAATTGTCAATCCGTTGTCAAAGGCATCCTTTAGGGGAGCTGGCAGTTGCTGAAGTGTACCCGTGGCCTGTCCTAATGCTGCTTTAAATTGTTCTGGTAAAGCTTGTTCACTTAATGTGGGCATTTCAAAATGGCCTTCGGTGTACTCTTCATTCAGACGAAGCGGCCCTTCTACAGACAATTTGGCTGCCAAGATGAACTTCGTGTCTATCTACAAACAAGTTTCAAGCATATTGATCGGATTGAAATTCAAGATCAACGTGCATAAAATAGAAACCACCACCTGTTTAAGTTCTTACCATATGGAGAACAGAAACACACTATAACAGTTTTTAGTTCCTCATCAAAGGAAAAACAATACCAAAAAATGGATCCAATAGCATAAAAACACCAAGATCATTGGCATAAATCATTCAATTTACACTTTATAGCATTAGTCTAGTCTCTACAACCACCATGCACAAGCCAGCTGACCAATTAAGTGTTATTCATTCCACTTCTGAAAACAGAACACAATGCATTTTATGAGATCAGCAGAAAAGAAACATCGAGACCATTGGATATACAAATGAGGCATTCTGTAAAATTTTGACAATACACTGCACCAATGAGCTAATCTGTCTGTATAATATCAATGTGAGGATGAGACAAACACCTAACATCTTAAACTTGTGTATTTTATTTTTGATTTTTAAGACATTGAACATTTTTAACACCTTATATAATACCAATAGGTAGAAAGAACATATTTTTAATGTCTAGACAGAAAGAACTAACATCTCCAGTATAAGAATAATTAAGTGTTGGAAGCCAGAATATCCAGTAATAGGCATTTTGTTTGAAATTATTTAACTTCATTCAATTAAAAGCAAATGTTTCAGGAGAAAAGGTAATATTGAACTAAGAAAAGTGAGGATAATAAATCTATCTAAAGCGTTGGATTATAGAACTTCCAATGGAAGTCATCAACATTTTCCAACATCCTGACTGTGGAGTTACATAACCTAGTGGCTAACAGGCAATTCCAATAGCCTTTTAAAGCTTTCGCTAATTACTTACTTGGTTACTCCACTGAGATGGAATAAAAACTCAGTGGCTCTAGATGTGTGACTTCTAATTTAGAAGATTCAGACATGAATAAGTTTGACCAAAAATGAAGAAAGAAAATAACATGATACAAAGAAATCTGAATCAGTTTTTAGAACATGCAAACAAGATCTCAGAATAGTATAGAGTTTTGTGAAAAGCAATTAAGGAATAATATAAGTGAACAAATGATAACTAACTTCACACAAATAAATAAATAAATGCACACAAAAAATAAAATTCTTTGCAAGTCAAAATGGTAAGAACAAAATTATGACAGGCAACTGAGTTGTCCCAAGACCTACGGAATTCAAAAATTTTAAATCTGCTGTGACTTTTGCATCCCCATCCTTGATCAGCAAGTCCAATTGCAATAAGTTTGCCAGAGTTGCAGGAGTTCTCCTGCAAAAAAACATAATAGACTTTGAATCATTATGATCAAGGAACACAACTAAAAACTTACAGCAATGATCTGGAAACATGATCAGGAGAGACATACTTCATCAGCAAGAAATGGAGATTCAAATACCCAAAGAAAGATGAAAATCACAAAACACAGGGGTACATACACATGCAAGTAAAGAAAACATCAAGCACATAATATAATCAACCAAGTATTTCATCTGCAATTAAGAAAAACTAGATTCACTATAATTTGCAAATAGAGAGGATACCCACTCAAACAAAATCCTTGCAGCAAATGATCCTGGACTATTAGCACCAACCCACTCAAAATTCCATCTACCTTGGAGGAATGGTGATCTGCACATTGGGCAAATAACTTGTGTCAATAATCCATTCCATAATCCCCCATAAGAAAAAAATTAGTATATCAATCAAGTCAAAAGCAAAGGAAAACCCTATGGTCAAATCAGACAAATGATCATCCTCGGTCAACTTCAAGTAAACTAATTAATGCTCAACATGCAAAATTGACTACAGTTTTCATCCACCACTCAATGAATGGACATAATGCTTGTTGGACGGAAGTAGGATTTAGCCGCTCAAGACCCACAATTCTCTCATTAACATCAATCCGCTGCATTTCCGCTTGTCTTCCCACCAATCAAAGATTTGAATCCCCAGCTTCTTTAAACTGAAATAAAAGTTTCATGAATCTCACTTAAAAATAAAACATCCTTAGCACAAGGCAACGCAAGCAAGCTAAATGAAAAACAAAATATCCAGAACTTACTGAGCCTTTCCAGTAAATAGAAAGGGCATACTTGGAAGCCCATGTACAAGAATACAAGATAAGAAAAAAAGAAATAGAGATGTGTGAGAATAACATTAATCCTCAAGGTACATTGACATATTTTAATAAATTAATCAGAGTTATCGATGCACTTTGCCCATGTTTGTAATTTTCGATCTTAGTTATGATTTTCTGAATTCCCCTTTTTAATAATAAAAAGTATAACATGATTTTCAGCTTGAAAACTTCAGGGTTATTGACCTTGGGATATGAATGAGGTTATCCAGTTTTGGATTGAACAGGGCACAGTGAATACACTCAGAATCTAGCCAGGGAATAAACAGGATGAATGGGGTTTATGGATGCTAGGTCCTTCAATTCCTCAGAAAAGAAGTAGCAAGTAATGTAAAAAAACCCTAGGCCTAATGATTTCTTAAAAGAATATGAATGAAAGGCGAATTTGGTTCAGTTCCCTTCAATACTCAAGATAAAAGTTTGTGATTGAAACTGAAATTTCTTTCCTTGTCAGGCACTGAAATTATCATCGTTCACTGGTTGGCAGCAGGATTGTGATCTCTGATACAATGCATTATTGAGCCACACCAACTGTAGACTCAATTCAAGGTGAACTGATACTTGGGTAGATGCTAGCTCATTGCTCACTAAATCTCAATTCATTATACGTTCACTTACTACTAGTAGCCACATCATCTAGTCACCCGCATTCTTAAAAAATGCTTGACCCTATCCAAGTAATCCGATCAAAACGAGTGTAACAAAAAATTATCAAAGGAAAACAACAGTTTAGCTATTGAAAACAGCCTGAACATCAAACACAATACATTCAAATCAAACATCAAAACTTTTTCTATCGAAAGAGAGGCTCACAGCAAGGAGAAGGGATTCCTTGGCGGAGACCCGCTCCATCTCCCTGGCGTACGTCGCGGAAGCGCCCTGCATCGTCGGGGGCTGCACCATAGCCCTGCAACATCCACCACCATCCCGGCGACGGCATCCCCGGAGATGATTGAGGCTCTGGCGACCCTCCGGGAAACGAGCCAATGCCGGCAATGACGGTAGAGACCCAAGAGCTGCAGCCATGGCGTCAAACCCAGCGCGCCAAACCCTAGCCCGAGATTCTCAAAGCCCAAAGCCTTCACGCAGGCCGCGCGGCGCGGGTAACGAGTTCAACTTTAAATGGCCTTTAAATGGGCCTGTGGCCCCTGACTCGAGATATTGGGCCGGCCCTAAACACGGCAGATCAGGCCCATATCTAATTTAACAAAATATTCTATTAAGTTAATATTAAGGCCGGGCCAACATAAACAGTACAAGCATATGTTTATGTTTCTCACAAAAAAAAAAGGTCCCTTGAAAATGAATCAGATGTGATATTATTGAACTTGTGAATCATCGCCTTCACAATCAATATACAAATTTTGGGACCATGCTATCTATCCCAAGAAATACTTTTCATAATAAAATGTGTTTCATTAACAAGATAACATGAAAAATTTAATAGACTGATCTTACATTTTGATTGACATTTTTAATAACTATAAACACATGTTGAATAAGTTAAACCATTTATGAACTATTTTTTAAATGTTTCTTTTGATTTATTAAAAAAAAAAATCCCTGGAGGGACACGTGGCCTCAATCCGTGCTTACACGTGCATGAATCTGACGTGTAGATCCAAACAATCTCAATCCCTAGTTACTGGCCTCGTAAAGCTCAATGTCTTCTATTTTGGTGCATGTTGTTGTCATCTTTCCCCGTTGTTGTCGCGATCCCATCTCAAACAAATTTAACTGTTAATCGAGAAGCCAGTCCTCACCCCAACACGAAGAACCGGTTTTGCCGTCAATAGTTTGGCGTTGTCTGTGGGAACTCGAACAAAAAGCCAGCCGATCACTATGGGAAGCTCCAAGCGTAACCGGAGCCAGGAGCATGAGAATGGAGAGACAAACGAAGCCTAAAGGGTCTAAAATGCTCCCTAGGCCCCTGGGTAGATGGTACCCGCTCCACCACAAGGCGGTGAGCCTAGGATGACTGGTATAGGGCACTAGAACGAAGGATCGAGGAGATGGCCCGTACCATGCAAGAGGTGGAGTGTCATGTGTCGCAGGCGAACCTCCCGAGTGTTGTTCCACAATACACAGAGAGCCGAGGAAGATAAGTCGCCTATTCGTCAAGACGCCGAGCATATCGAGACCTACAACACAGCGATGTTGGTCAATGGAACCACAAACGTTGCCATGTGTCGAGCATAATCACCCACACTTGGTTCAAGGGCCTCCGGCTCGGAACCATCGCAAGTTTCTAGCAACTAACTAACCTCTGCTTCAATCACTTCGTCAGCAGCAGAAGATTGAAGAAGAACATCTTCACGCTGATGAGGTGTAAGCAACAAGAAGGAGGAAGTTTGTGCCAATACCTTCGCCGCTTCATTGTTAAGACAATAGGAGTCATCAAGTTCGACTCGGTTGTGGCTATGGCGGCCATGATGAAGAGTCTTCGAGATTGCCCTTTCCGCGACACCCTCACAAGAAGGATCTCAGAAAATTTCCACGAGCTCCTCGCCCGAACAAAAAAGTACATAACCTCTGAAGAGTTCCGAACATGCTGGAAGAGAAGCTTGTCAAAAGGAAAGAGAGATCTGCATGGGAGAACCTCGGTGAGACGGCTACAGGAAGACCTGGAAGGAGAAACCAAAAAGGGAGGTGCAACAGAGGGGAAAAGATTTGAGCCGGGATCAACCACCACAACCCGAGGGATCCAAACTCCGACCTTGGGAACAATAGTCGCATGAGAAAACAACCATGTATAATCATCGCATGCCAAAAGACGGTTCTCCCCTTTTTTTATCGGGGGAAACCACACATAATAATTTTCAGAAAAAAAAAATTCTTTTGTCACCGGTTTTTGACAAAACGTGAAAGCACAAAAAAAAAAAAATCATAATTTTTCCTATTATTTTTATAAAATACTCGCAAAAGTGTTTTTTTTCATGATTTGTTAAAACCACACTCAAATGAGATAAACACTTGGCATTAATATTTTTTTTTTAATATATATTTATTTTTTCAAATGAAACCAAAGAGGCCTTGACAGCCTTGTCATTCATCAATGGCCTCTACATATATATGCAGCATCATCCAACCAATATGTCAGGGTGTTATCCCTTTCTCTGAACCCTTTTGGGCACCAAATTGTGCCCAACCACCCTATCAAAGCATTTGTTTTGCATCACATGCTATGCCAATTCCAAGATCTCAGGTGGACCACTCTCACCACTCCAAGAACCCTGATTTTTGTATTTATACTTTATAATTTTAGGAATATTCTGATTATTCCCCGAAAAATAGTTAATTAA
Source organism: Dioscorea zingiberensis (assembly GCA_026586065.1). Lineage (NCBI taxonomy): Eukaryota > Viridiplantae > Streptophyta > Magnoliopsida > Dioscoreales > Dioscoreaceae > Dioscorea > Dioscorea zingiberensis. The sequence goes on from JAGGNH010000011.1 coordinate 54,902, forward strand.
CATATAAGAAAAACAATTTACATCAGGAAATTTCTTAAATGATACAGTTGTGTGAGGCCTCTACCCTGATGAACATTAATTGATTGAGTTTCTTTAAAAATTAGAAGCATTTGATAAATAACATTCAAACACCGATTTTTTCTGATTTTTTGCTGAATTAAATAGTAAGTTGGTTGTGATGAGAAAATGAATGCACGAACCTCATAAAAAGAGAAAATAGCAAGTCAATGAATCTTTCCTGCACGTTACATGAAGCAATTAAAAGCTGTTCAACATTCAAATAACATCCGCAAATAAGGGAACAAGAAATCCGCAACTTTCCATATTTCATAGTCATGTTTGGTTGGGTTATCGGTATCCCAGCAAAATTTTTCATGAAAAAGTTTTTTTGTCAAAAACTTTAATTAAGATTTAAAAATAAAACCCACCAATACATAAAAGACACATCACTATCGTACCATTAATATCATTAGTTTAAAATTTTCTCTGAAAAAATTTAAATTTTTTTAAACTTATTCCTAAAGAGAGAGAAACTGATACACCCACGTGGCAGAAAGAGGCTCTAAAGGCTACAAGACTGTACTTTTGAGTTAAGCATTGTTTTAATTAAATAATTATTTTTTCCTTTGTTGTTAGCTTATTATTAGCTCATCCTATCAAAAAAAAAAAAACAAAAACATTCAAATAACATCTAAGCTAACTAGTACAAAAATATCCGGTGTTTGTGAGCAAAGGAGCAAACCCAGTCTATTGTTAGATGAAAAATACAATAAACAAACATGCCTCTCAATTACCTTGAAAGGAATGAGAACAAACAGGTACCATAGCAAACCTAGTCTATTGTTAGATAACCAGTACAATAAAACTGTGCTAGCGCAACATCCGACGTGGAGATTCCGGCAGCCACGAAAGATTAAAATGGTTGGAATCCCCTGAGTACCCTCCAGGTGAAACAAAATTAATTTCTGATACTAAAAAAAGAATAAATTGACATTCAGTAACCAAAGTGAAAAAATGGCATAGTTCGGTAACCCACCAAGATTTTTACCCTCACATTAGATTACATTAGATTAAGAACCGCCCATTTAATATATTTATTTTATTATTATTTTTATATATAAATATACACAAATGACTAGAAGAATAACAAAGATGTAGTTTGAATCCTCGACCATTCTTTATAATAGAGAATAGGTTACCAATTTTTGTTATGAAAGATGGTGATTGATTCAAAGTATTTATCATTATAAGTCTTTTAACAAACCTTATATTTTTATTTCAACGAAAACATGTTTTATCATTTTTATAAAAAACAAAAATCTTTTTAACAAGTACATTTTTAAAATCCAATTGAATGTACTTGAAGATGATTCAATGCAAAATCTTTTTGGGTTATTTGTTTCACAGAGGAAAACAAAATTCTCCAATGTTATTGATATTGTGACTTTCTAAACAAAAATATATATATTATTGGTACCTTCAAGAATCACCGGTACCTCCATGGTGAAGGTCACCAACTTATATTGGTACATCCAATGGTGAATGGTGAAAGTCCGGCTTTTGTTGTCCCAAAGCTTTCAAGGTTTCTTTTTTTTTGACAAAGGTGACAATTGCCCCCCTAGGAAGTCAAGGTACGGCGCTGCACTCATGCATACGCGCTCCGCAACACCTTGTAAGAGGGGGGGCTCAAACTCGGACACCTGTGCACGAAGATCGAGGCCCAGCTCTTAATAAGGGAACCTGGTACCAATAGACCATGTGATCGTTGGTGCTTTCAAGGTCTCAAACACCGTTAACAAGGCTCCATGCAATAAGCACAAGTACTAATAGTGTGGTAATTAGTATAGTATGTTGAGTGATTGTTTGAATATTATAAATAAAGTACACGTTTAATAAAAAGTTGAGCAACTTTAATTTTGCTTTATTCTTAAGTTGGTCTCGGTAAATCGTTGGCCCAATACAACCAATATAGCTTAATTTCTTTCACCTTATATATATATATATATTCTAATGGAAATATTACCACGCACTTAATTAGCAAAGAGAATTAAGGAGAAGAAGAGAGAACTTCAAGCAACAAGCAGGAAGAGGGGAATTAGCTAGAATTTGTTGTTGTACCAGAAGACGCCCTTGTTAGCGTTGCTGTTGTCGTCGGTGGATTCGGGCTCAACGAAGACGCACTCGCGAACCTCGCGCCACACGGCGCGCAAGATGGGAGTGGGATCGTAGCAATAGTAGTCGCCGAGAATGGGCTTGATGGCCTTGGTGGCCTCCATGGCGTGGTAGTGTGGAATGGTGGAGAACAGGTGGTGGGTCACGTGTGTGTTGGTGATGTTGTGTAAAACTTTGTTCAGGACACCGTAGTCGCGGTCCACGGTCGAGAGGGCGCCCCGGAGCCAGTCCCACTCGTCGCTGTCGTAGTGAGGAAGGCTCGGATGTGTGTGATGGAGGTATGTGATGAGGACCAGGGACCCGTTGGCGATCAAGAGAGGGACACCATAAATGCAGATCACCCAGGAGAGGGAGAAGATGGTGGCGAGGCGGTAGAGGAGGTAGGAAACGCTGAGGATGCTGACATCGGAGATGAAGACCTGGGCGCGCTCGCTATCGGAGTAGATGGGCCCGTATGGGTCGAAGTGGCAGGGGATGCGGGGGCCATCGTAGGGGCGGCTGTAGAGTTGATGGCGAGGTATAGAGGCCAGCCGAGGGTGAGACCGAAGGAGATGAGGAGGAAGCGGCCCGGGGGGTTGTTGATGTACTTGAACCAGGCGAGCTGGGATTTGGGCTTTGGGACATACACCTCGTCGCGATCAAGGGACCCCGTGTTGGAGTGGTGGCGCCGGTGGGAGTATTTCCATGAGAAGTAGGGGACCATGAGGAAGGAGTGGAGGACCAAGCCCACCACGTTGTCAAGGGTCGATGAGTTGGAGAAGGCGTTGTGTCCGCACTCGTGGGCGATGACCCACAAGGCCGTCATGACGAAACCTTGGAGGACCCAGTAGACAGGCCAAGCTGCCAGCCAGAGAGGGGCATAGGGGATGACAGGGATGGCATAAAGGGCGACGACGAGGAGGCCGGAGGCCATCATGAGGTCGTGGACAAGGTAGGAAAATGAGCGCAACGCGGATCGGTGGAAGCAGTGAGGAGGGATGGCCTTCTTCAGCTGACTCAGCGTGAAGGGCGGCTTATCCACGGGGACGCGCTGGAGAGGGGCTTCCTTCAGCTGCTGGCCCGAGCCTTGCACGTCCTCGCTCCTCGATCTCATCCTCCCACCACCGCCTATCCTCCTTGTTCTAAGGGTGCCGACCTCCACCTAGGGACGAGCTCTGTGTGACAGGACAACTAGAGAAGATTTAATTTTATTATTTATAGGCAAAACAATGGAATCTTTAACTAACAACAGCTTTCAAAAAGAAAGTTTGGCGGGTATATTGTGGGGGCAAAATCCGGCCGTATATGTGGGCAAGAAGCCCTATGCCAAATCAACCCACCCACGTTGTCACATGGATTGTGGGGAATCTCCATGTGACAGCGTGGGTGGGTTGAACTAAGAAAATGTTTCAGGAGAAAAGGAAATATTGAACTAAGAAAAGTGAAGATAATAAATCTCTCTACAACGTTTGCATGGCTATAATTATAGAACTTCCGGTGGAAGTAATCAACATTTTCCAACATCCTGACAGTGGAGTTGCATAACCTAGTAACTAACAGGCAATTCCAGTAGCCTTTTAAAGCTTTCGCTAATTACTTGCTTGGTTACACCATTGAGATGGAGTAAAAATTCATGCTTCTACTTTAGAAGATTCAGATATGAATAAGTTTGACCAAAAATGAAGAAAGAAAATTACATGATACAAAGAAATCTTAATCAGTTTTTAGAACATGCAAACAAGATCTCAGAATAGTATAGAGTTTTGTGAAAAGCAATTAAGGAATAATATTAGTGAACAAAAGATAACTAACTTCACAAAAATAAATAAATAAATGCACACAAACAATAAAATTCTTTTCAAGTCAAAATGGCAAGAACAAAATTATGACAGGCAACTGAGTTGTCCCAAGACCTACGGAGTTCAAAAATTTTATATCTGCCGTGACTTTTGCATCCCCATCCTTGATCAACAAGTCCAATTGCAATAAGTTTGCCAGAGTTGCAGGAGTTCTCCTGCAAAAAACATAACAGACTTTGAATCATTATTATCAAGGAACACAACTAAAAACTTACAGTAATGATCTGGAAACATGATCAGGAGAGACATACTTCATCAGCAAGAAATGGAGATTCAAATACCCAAAGAAAGATGAAAATCACAAAACACAGGGGTACATACACATGCAAGTAAAGAAAACATCAAGCACATAATATAATCAACCAAGTATTTCATCTGCAATTAAGAAAAACTAGATTCACTATAATTTGCAAATAGAGAGGATGCCTACTCAAACAAAATCCTTGCAGCAAATGATCCTGGACTATTAGCACCAACCCACTCAAAATTCCATCTACCTTGGAGGAACGGTGATCTGCACATTGGGCAAATAACTTGAGTCAATAATCCATTCCATAATCCCCCATAAGAAAAAAATTAGTATATCAATCAAGTCAAAAGCAAAGGAAAACCCTATGGTCAAATCAGACAAATGATCATCCTCGGTCACCTTCAAGTAAACTAATTAATGCTCAACATGCAAAATCGACTACAGTTTTCATCCACCACTCAATGAATGGACATACGTTGTTGGACGGGAAGTAGGATTTAGCCGTTCAAGACCCACGATTCTCTCATTAACATCAATCCGCTGCATTTCCGTTGTCTTCCCACCAATCAAAGATTTGAATCCCCCAGCTTCTTTAAACTGAAATAAAAGTTTCATGAATCTCACTTAAAAATAAAACATCCTTAGCACAAAGCAACGCAAGCAAGCTAAATGAAAAACAAAATATCCAGAACTTACTGAGCCTTTCCAGTAAATAGAAAGGCCATACTTGGAAGCCCATGTACAAGAATACAAGTTAAGAAAAAAAGAAATAGAGATGTGTGAGAATAACATTAATCCTCAAGGTACATTGACATATTTTAATAAATTAATCAGAGTTATCGATGCACTTTGCCCATGTTTGTAATTTTCGATCTTAGTTATGATTTTCTGAATTCCCCTTTTTAATAATAAAAAGTACAACATGATTTTCAGCTTGAAAACTTCAGGGTTATTGACCTTGGGAAATGAATGAGGTTATCCAGTTTTGGATTGAACAGGGCACAGTGAATACACTCAGAATCTAGCCAGGGAATAAACAGGATGAATGGGGTTTATGGATGCTAGGTCCTTCAATTCCTCAGAAAAGAAGTAGCAAGTAATGTAAAAAAAACCCTAGGCCTAATGATTTCTTAAAAGTATATGAATGAAAGGCGAATTTGGTTCAGTTCCCTTCAATACTCAAGATAAAAGTTTGTGATTGAAACTGAAATTTCTTTCCTTGTCAGGCACTGAAATTATCATCATTCACTGGTTGGCAGCAGGATTGTGATCTCTGATACAATGCATTATTGAGCCACACCAACTGTAGACTCAATTCAAGGTGAACTGATACTTGGGTAGATGCTAGCTCATTGCTCACTAAATCTAAATTCATTATACGTTCACTTACTACTAGTAGCCACATCATCTAGTCACCCGCATTCTTAAAAAATGCTTGACCCTATCCAAGTAATCCGATCAAAACGAGCGCATAAATGTAACAAAAAATTATCAAAGGAAAACAACAGTTTAGCTATTGAAAACAGCCTGAACATCAAACACAATACATTCAAATCAAACATCAAAACTTTTTCTATCGAAAGAGAGGCTCACAGCAAGGAGAAGGGATTCCTTGCCGGAGACCCGCTCCATCTCCCTGGCGTACGTCGCGGAAGCGCCCTGCATCGTCGGGGGCTGCACCATAGCCCTCCAACATCCACCACCATCCCGGCGACGGCATCCCCGGAGATGATTGAGGCTCTGGCGACCCTCCGCGAAACGAGCCAATGCCGGCAATGACGGTAGAGACCCAAGAGCTGCAGCCATGGCGTCAAACCCAGCGCGCCAAACCCTAGCCCGAGATTCTCAAAGCCCAAAGCCTTCACGCAGGCCGCGCGGCGCGGGTAACGAGTTCAACTTTAAATGGCCTTTAAATGGGCCTGTGGCCCCTGACTCGAGATAATGGGCCGGTAATTTAACAAAATATTCTATTAAGTTAATATTAAGGCCGGGCCAACATAAACAGTACAAGCATATGTTTATGTTTCTCACAAAAAAAAAAAAAAGGTCCCTTGAAAATGAATCAGATGTGATATTATTGAACTTGTGAATCAACGCCTTCACAATCAATATACAAATTTTGGGACCATGCTATCTACCCCAAGAAATACTTTTCATAATAAAATGTGTTTCATTAACAAGAAAACATGAAAAATTTAATAGACTGATCTTACATTTTGATTGACATTTTTAATAACTATAAACACATGTTGAATAAGTTAAACCATTTATGAACTATTTTTTAAATGTTTCTTTTGATTTATTAAAAAAAAAAATCCCTGGAGGGACACGTGGCCTCAATCCGGGCTTACACGTGCATGAATCCGACGCGTAGATCCAAACAATCTCAATCTCGAGTCACTGGCCTCGTAAAGCTCAATGTCTTCTATTTTGGTGCATGTTGTTGTCATCTTTCCCGGTTGTTGTCGCGATCCCATCTCAAACAAATTTAACTGTTAATCGAGAAGCCAGTCCTCACCCCAACACGAAGAACAGGTTTTGCCGTCAATAGTTTGGCGTTGTCTGTGGGAACTCGAACAAAAAGCCAGCCGATCACTATGGGAAGCTCCAAGCGTAACCGGAGCCAGGAGCATGAGAATGGAGAGACAAACGAAGCCTAAAGGGTCTAAAATGCTCCCTAGGCCCCTGGGTAGATGGTACCCGCTCCACCACAAGGTGGTGAGCCTAGGATGACTGGTATAGGGCACTAGAACGAAGGATCGAGGAGATGGCCCGTACCATGTAAGACGTGGAGTGTCATGTGTCGCAGGCGAACCTCCCGAGTGTCGTTCCACAATACACAGAGAGCCGAGGAAGATAAGTCGCCTATTCGTCAAGACGCCGAGCATATCGAGACCTACAACACCGCGATGCTGGTCAATGGAACCACAAACGTTGCCATGTGTCGAGCATTCCCCATGAGGCTCACGAGGATCACCCACACTTGGTTCAAGGGCCTCCGGCTCGGAACCATCTCCAGTTTCGAGCAACTAACTAATTAACCTCTTCTTCAATCGCTGTCAGCAGCAGAAGCTTGAAAAAAGAACACCTTCACTCTGATGAGGTGTAAGCAACAAGAAGGAGAAAGTTTGTGCCAATACCTTCGCCGCTTCATTGTTAAGACAATAGGAGTCATCAAGTTCGACTCGGTTGTGGCTATGGCCGCCATGATGAAGAGTCTCCGGGATTGCCCTTTCTGCGACACCCTCACAAGGAGGATCTCAGAAAATTTCGACGAGCTCCTCGCCCGAACAGAAAAGTACATAACCTCTGAAGAGTTTCCGAACATACTGGAAGAGAAGCTCGTCAAAAGGAAAGAGAGATCGTGGGGAGAACCTGGTGAGGGCGGCCTACAGAAGACACGGAAGGAGGAACCAAAAAGGAGGAGTGCAATGAGGGAAAAGATTTAAGCCGGGATCAACCACCACAACCCGAGGGATCCAAACTCCGACCTCGGGAACAGTAGTCGCATGAGAAAACAACCATGTATAATCACCGCACGCCAAAAGACGGTTCTCCCCTTTTTTTATCGGGGGAAACCACACATAATAATTTTTAGAAAAAAAAAAATTTCTTTTGTCACCGGTTTTTGATAAAACGTGAAAGCACAAAAAAAAATTCATAATTTTTCCTATTATTTTTATAAAATACTCGCAAAAGTGTTTTTTTTCATGATTTGTTAAAACCACACTCAAATGAGATAAACACTTGGCATTAATATTTTTTTTAAATATATATTTATTTTTTCAAATGAAACCAAAGAGGCCTTGACAGCCTTGTCATTCATCAATGGCCTCTACAGATATAAGCAGCATCATCCAACCAATATGTCAGGGTGTTATCCCTTTCTCTGAACCCTTTTGGGCACCAAATTGTGCCCAACCACCCTATCAAAGCATTTGTTTTGCATCACATGCTATGCCAATTCCAAGAACTCAGGTGGACCACTCTCACCACTCCAAGAACCCTGATTTTTGTATTTATACTTTATAATTTTAGGAATATTCTGATTATTCCCCGAAAAATAGTTAATTAACATATAAGAAAAACAATTTACATCATGGAAATTTCTTAAATGATACAGTTGTGTGAGGCCTCTACCCTGATGAACATTAATTGATTGAGTTTCTTTAAAAATTAGAAGTATTTGATAAATAACATTCAAACACCGATTTTTTCTGATTTTTCTCTGAATTAAATAGTAAGTTGCTTGTGATGAGAAAATGAATGCACGAACCTCATAAAAAGAGAAAATACCAAGTCAATGAATCTTTCCTGCACATTACATGAAGCAATTAAAAGCTGTTCAACGTTCAAATAACATCCGCAAATAAGGGAACAAGAAATCCCCAACTTTCCATATTTCATAGTCATGTTTGGTTTGGTTATCGGTATCCCAAGCACAATTTCTCATGAAAAAGTTTTTCTGTCAAAAATTTTAATTAAGATTAAAAAATATAACCCATCAATACATAAAAGACACATCACTATCATACCATTAATATCTTTTGTAACGCCCCGACCCGGATTCCGGGACCTCGGGCACGTCAACAGACCGGCCGTACCCAAGTGGAAACGGGTCCCACTCAGATACAAGGCCTAATAGATCAAAAGCAGATAACATACTTAATAAAAATAACTATAAAATAATTATTGAGTTTTACAGCGGATACAATTGCATGTCTCAAAATACCCTACAAGGGTCAATACAGGGTCGAATAAAAACTCACACACACATACAAAATTCTTAAGGTGTCCGATCCTCAGCAAAGTATCTCGTTCCCTCGTATGTTTCCGAACCTGAGTTGACTAATCCTCAAACCTGAAAGAAGGGAAACAGAAAGGGATGAGCTTTCGAAAGGAAAGCTCAAGTAAAGTATACCATGAGGAAGAATGAACTTGACACGTATATCAAGAAATAGTGAACCACTCGAACATATCATATCACGTAAAAACAAGGTCAAGTCATACACATATGGTTCACTATCCTACAAGCACACATCACGGAGTCCAAAGAATTCTTGTCATCTCCCAAGCAGCATCTTATCTTATCTTAAGTCAGACCCGAGAGTCTGAGAGCGCTCCAACATGTACGTACATGGCCAGCGTATCATCCCACTGACGGGTGGACATCCAGAGTTCCCTCCCCCTGGTAGGACTACAGGACGTTCAGAGTGTCCTCCCCCTGAACGCCCGCACACACAATCTGCACTAATTGGGAGAATCTTCACATGAGAGTGCTGACGCAAGTCTACCCGGACTTAGCATAGGCTCACGCGTTGCCACGGCCTTGTGCCGGTCAACAGGTAGACATGTTCAGCGATCACCAACGAAGCTTAACAAAAACAACTTGCATACACCACATGGGAATTCAATAAAGCAGGAGCACAAAATGTATATGCAAATCAAAGTAATAGAATACCAAGTCGTAGTAATAATAAAACAATGCCTCATTGGGCCAACAAGCATGAGATCAACAAACAAAGGTCCCAAACATGAAGAAACGTGCATAAGTATGAAATCAAGGAAGTCGTGAATCAAGAACATGCTTAAAACAAGGCATCATCAAAAGCCAAGGAAACCCATTGCTGGGTGGGCACTAGGCAGGAACACTTACAAAGAAAAGATGGCAACAACAAAAGTCAAGAAAACCCATCGCGGGCGGAAACTAGGCAGAAGTACTTACCTTTAAACGTAATCCGACCAACCGATCTGTATCTACCCCGACGAAGCTCAGCACTCTACGTCGATTTCTGGTAAACACAAGTTGTCCCTCAGCATACGCACGTGTGTTTAAAAACAACCACTTCTAAAATACAAATTCACAAAATGTGTTCGGTCTACTTATAAACTCTACGCAAATCAATACGACCTAACCCATTAGGTTTGTTCAAGCCAAAATATATCCGAACCCAATTTCTTAACCTCAATAACTTGACTCGACCAAGCCCAGCCAGGTTCAAAAGAATCGACTCCATTCACCTGAATCACAAGTCACTTAACTAAATCCCCAAGTAATTAGTTTAAAATCCCTCAACCAAAAGCCCAACCCATGAACCAACTCAATATTGATTCCACTGAATGACTACTAAGATTCATACCCTCAACTTAACTTCTAATGAGCCCAATCAACCAAAGTCCACCAACAATCCAAATTGTTCTTTGACAACATTAACTAGCGGTACGCAAACTCCTTAATCTCTCTTCTTATATTGTCAATTATTGTTCATTAAGTATGCGATCAAAACATTGTCATCAAGCAAACTGCACCTTCTCCTTCTATCCAAATAAAGCCTACAAGATTAATTAATTCATCCACAGTCAACATCCATAGTTGAACATCTACTTGAAATAATAGGAGTTACAACTAGGTTACTTCCTCTATTAACAAATTTACTTAATTACATCTTCAACTTAAATGATTATGATTCAACAAAGCCAACTGCCACGCATACTCATTATAAATACAGGCACACATGCACAGACCCTCTACAAACTAACTTCCTATATTTATCTCATGCTAACAATCACACATGAACTTTCTAGTTAACAACTCTTATGACACATGCAAACTCCCTACGTTACTCTTGCTCGTCCGGGTTCTATTCACCGTGAAACCATCCCCTTGCCCTAATCTATTCATACTTGCCCAATCGTACTACAACCCTCACAGACTACTCATGCAACCGAACAACAGGGCGTTGGGGAATGCTTACCAGACTGAGGCACTCTCAGGACGGTGCTCAGATGACGGTGCTTTCCACTCCATCCCATCGTCTCCATATGGTGGTACTCCTCCGCTCCTCCTCCGATCGTAGGCGGTGTAGAGATGGGAAACAACCAATCGCGAGGCTGCGGTGCTAGGGTTCAAGGTTGGCTCTCTGTTTATAGGAGTTTGCTGGAATGATATGGATAAACTCCACGCTTGGATAAGGCTCATCTCCCTATTTAACTCCTCTTGGCCGTTAGATCATAAGTGAGGTTAAAACCAACTCATCCAAGCCATTCATTTGCATACAACTATTTCATGCACGTCCTTTTTTTTTATTATAAATATTATTATTTATTTCTTAACTGGTAATGAATTCAAAAGAATCTTAACCAATCATTATCGTAATTATTTAGTACCCATCTTATCATCATCTTTTGAATATGTATCTCATCAATCAAATAACCTTTTAATCCGAATTGATTTACCAAGTCAACCGGCAGCCATTAACGACCTTCTTATGTGTATATATCAATATTTTGTTATTATTTCTTGAATTAAGAACCTTGAGTTATTACTATGTAATATATATATATATATATATATATATATATATATATATATATATATATATATATATATAACATCCGTCAAACATTACTTTTAATATATATACAACTATCTATTAACTTCTTATCTTATCTAATTCATACCTTCAAAATATTTATTTGTATTTTGATTTATCGAATAACATAAACTAAAATATCTATTCATTCATATATTTAAAAATTATATCCTATCTTATTATCTTATCTAATTCACCACTAGATAAAATATTTACATATATTCATATATATAATTCTGTAGCATAATCTCTCTCTCTCTCTCTCTCTCTCTCTCTCTATATATATATATATATATATATATATATATATATATATATTACAATCATAATTTTAATTCCATTCTATCAGATATTTTATCATCTTTGAATCCAAAACTAATAGTGTGGAGTTCATGCACGTGGAGTTTTCTTATCTTATGGTAGGTTTGTATATATTCAAAACTAACATCTCATCCATCAATCAAATCATCATCTTATTTTTAAATTATTCTTTCTTTAAATTAGCAATTAACTTAAAGGCTAAATTGGAAAATTTTATTCCCAAACATACTTCAACTACACCCAAATCTTGAGACTTTTTATTCCTTAACCTAATAACTCAGAAATTTTATTTTTCCAAAATTTTCGGGTTTTACATCTTTAGTTTAAAATTTTCTCTGAAAAAATTTAAATTTTTTTAAACTTATTCCTAAAGAGAGAGAAATTGATACACCCACGTGGCAGGAAGAAGCTCTAAAGGCTACAGGACTGTACTTTTGAGTTAAGCACTGTTTTAATTAAATAATTTTTTTTTTCCTTTGTTGTTAGCTTATTATTAGCTCATCCTATATAAAAAAAAACATTCAAATAACATCTAAGCTAACTAGTACAAGAAATCCAGTGCTTGTAAGCAAAGGAACAAACCTAGTCTATTGTTAGATGAACAGTACAATAAACAAACATGCCTCTCAATTACCTTGAAAAGAATGAGAACAAACAGATACCATAGCAAACCTAGTACTGTAACATCCCAAAAATTTCACAAGTAAAATTCAGTGAATTTCTGAAATTTTAAATGAAGTTAATTAACTTAAAACAGATTAATTAATATTAATCTCAGGTTAAAGAAAATTAGAATAAAATGGACTGGAATCCATCCTTGCAACTATAGGGCCGAGAGAGGCCTTAATGGGCCAGGCCAGAGTTATATAGAATAGTTGGAGATGGATGGTCAGCCGAGTTAGATTAATTAAATCAAATATTAATTAAATATTAATTAATCCAGATTAATTAAGTAGGAAGATCGGACAAAAGTTAGAGTCCCGATAAAGTAGATCTGACTGAGTCAAAAGCCAAGATTCGCGAATCTCGGTCGGAAGAAAAGGGCGACCCGTGATGCTACAGTCAGCCCGTGTCACTAAGGTCGTCTGACCCGGGATTCCCGGATCTGGTCTGAGTTAGAGACGAGCCAGAGAATATCAGTAGTCGCCCTCGTGACGGCACAGTAAGAAGATAGGATCGACGAAAAGATGTTCGGCTTGTAGTGGAAGATAATTTTATTTAATTGATTTCTTTTAAATAGATAAGATATTTTAATAAGTGAATTAGATTATAAGTTATCTTAAGGAATAGTAATAATTCATATTCTGGATATATATAAGAGAAGATAGAGAGAGAGAATGAAAAAGGATTTCTCCTCACTCTCTCTCTCGATCTAGTTCAGCCTACCATTCTCGTGCCCTAGCTCACACCGGCGAGCGATCGACACCACCGCCGCCCTTCAGTCCTGCGCCGCCACCGGCCGCTTCTCCCTCACGTGAGCCCGGCTCACCGACGCCAGAGCTCCGCCCGACGCGGCCTGAGACAGCAGCGACCAACCGCGCCTTCACCGCGTGTGCACGCCTCACGGACTTCCCCTCGCGCCGCAGCCTCCAGTCCGGTGCCGCCAGCCGGAGCTGCCTTCGGTCGTGCTCCATCGCGAGTTTCCAGCTACGCCGTCAGCCGCGCCACCACACTGCCCGGCCGAAAGCGAGACCTCCACATCTCAGCTCCGGTGAACTGAACCCTAGTATTTTGTGTGGTTTTGCAGGAGAAGGTATAATGAAACATGGAGCTTAATTACATGAGTAATGTTTATTGCAGGGCTGAGATTGAGTGGGGATTGTAGAGGAGATTGAGAGGGTAGATGTATGTGAGTGTTAATTTAGATATGTATGTATGAGATTATAAGTAATTGTGAATGTTTGTATCCATTTCTAAGCCCTAGAAATAGAGGAAGTGCTGCCCATTTTCCTTGAAAATTCATACTTAGCCCTTTATGATTTTTAGGGCCAAAGATGGTTTTTAAGGAAGCAAGTTAGTATCCTTAGATTCATACTAAGGAAGATGACACTTACATTATCTAATTAGTGAGTTTTGTATGTTCATGCTCCTTAGAAACATGAATTACATGTTAAGTAAAGGCAAACCCTAATTAACTTAATGGAATTTAAGATACTCCTTCGAGTATGAGTTAGAGATAAGTTAAGAGGGTGTTAATGAAGCATGAGTAGGAGATAGTTTGAAGTATGGAGAAACACGAGCATGGGATAGTTTCATATTTTCATCGTATTCTATTGAGTTTAATATAGACTACGAGCCAAAAATACGACCTCCGTATTTATAGAATTCTTATTTCAACTATCAGGTAAGGGCACAGGTAAGTCCGCCGCTGCCGAAGGACTGAGTCAGATTTAAACTCGACCCAGACCCAGGTGAGGGAAATCTACCTGTACAGTTCATGAGTCTTTACCGTATTTTTATACGATACAGTTTTCAGTTTTAGAAGCATGAACTCTGAGTTTTATGAAGTTTCCAGAGTTTTATGAAAACCATTTTCATGCTTAGTATTCAGTAACAGAAAAGAGAAACAGTTACAAATACAGTTAGATTACATTCTATTGATGTACATGTATAGACCAGCGGTGGCTCGTGTAGAGCCAGAGAGTACGACACTGAGTTAGGAGAGGGGTGATTTAAATTCTGTTTTAAGTCCGAATTATCTGTTTTAAAAGCACTTCCATTTTATAAAAATCAAAACCCCCTTTCCATCCCTTCGGATGCTTAGTGTATGTATATATTGTCGACCACTTGTATCAGATATACTTGTTGGTCGCTGGCCATATAGTATTGAAGTAGATGTGTAGTCAGAGAATAGTCTTGTGTATTAGATGATACCGCGTTCCTCGCCTTCTAGAGATAGAGCTCATCTCAGAGAGAGAGAGACAGTGCATTACCTGTGGGAATGTCGGTTTCATATTTAATTCACAAGATGTAGAAATGTAAACTTCGGATATGCATTTTTAAGAGTATACCTTGATCAATGTTTACTTGCTCAGTATTTAGTACAGTTTTCAGTATTTTTAATCCAGTATTTTCTATTCATGTTTTACACGTCAGTTTTTACTTTACAGTTTTGTTATGTTTATACGTACGATTACACCGACAAGTGTTGTTTACGCCACCGAAGCTCCAAAGATGCTCAGCCCCACTTTTTGATACTGTTTTCGCAGGACGTTAGGCAGGAGTTCTTCTAGAGGGCCGTCTGGCCACGAGTTAATGATGATGCCCCGTAGCTGGCTCTGACTCCGTGTCTAGTTTATGTTAATTTAATTTCGAGTGTTGTGAGACATTAAGTTTAAGACAAAGTTTATTTGGCTTTGTATTAATTCAGATTGAGTTGGTGTTTTAATTTATGTAGTTTGTTTATTACCTTCCGCTTGTTGTTATTTTCCCAGTTAATTAGCAGATTACAGCCTTAGGTTTAGGGCTCATTCCCTAAACCTGGCTGGTGTGACACCTGGGTCCTGAAAAGGATAAGGGTGTTACAAGTACATTGTTAGATAACCAGTACAGTAAAACTGTGCTAGCGCAACATCCGACGTGGAGATTCCGGCAGCCAAGAAAGATTAAAATGGTTGGAATCCCAGGGTACCCTCCAGGTGAAATAAAATTAATTTCTGATACTAAAAAAGGAATAAATTGACATTCAGTAATCAAAGTGAAAAAAATGGCATAGTTCGGTAACCCACCAAAATTTTTACCCTCACATTAGATTATATTAGATTAAGAACCACCCATTTAATATATTTATTTTATTATTATTTTTATATATAAATATACACAAATGACTAGCAGAATAACAAAGATGTAGTTTGAATCCTCGACCATTCTTTATAATAGAGAATAGGTTACCAATTTTTGTTATGAAAGATGGTGATTGATTCAAAGTATTTATCATTATAAGTCTTTTAACAAACCTTATATTTTTATTTCAACGAAAACATGTTTTATCATTTTTATAAAAAACGAAAATCTTTTTAACAAGTACATTTTTAAAATCCAATTGAATGTACTTGAAGGATGATTCAATGCAAAATCTTTTTGGGTTATTTGTTTCACAGTGGAAAACAAAATTCTCCAATGTTATTGATAAAGTGACTTTCTAAACAAAAAAAAATATATATTATTGGTACCTTCACGAATCACGGGTACCTCCATGGTGAAGGTCACCAACTTATATTGGTACGTCCAATGGTGAATGGTGAAAGTCCGGCTTTTGTTGTCCCAAAGTTTTCAAGGTTTCTTTTTTTTTTTGACAAAGGTGACAATCGCCCCCCTAGGAAGTCAAGGTACGACGCTGCGCCCGTGCATACGCGCTCCGCAACACCTTGTAAGAGGGGGGGCTCAAACTCGGACACACGAAGATCGAGGCCCAGCACTTAACAAGGGAACCTGGTATCAATAGACCATGTGGTCGTTGGTGCTTCCAAGGTCTCTTTGATCAGGGATTTTTCTCAAACACCATAACAAGGCTCCATGCAGTAAGCACAAGTACTAATAGTGTGGTAATTAGTATAGTATGTTGAGTGATTGTTTGAATATTATAAATAAAGTACACGTTTAATAAAAAGTTGAGCAACTTTAATTTTGCTTTATTCTTAAGTTGGTCTCGATAAATCGTTGGCCCGATACAACCAATATAGCTTAATTTCTTTCACCATATATATATATATATTTTTTAATGGAAATATTATCACGCACTTAATAAGCAAAGAGAATTAAGGAGAAGAAGAAGAAGAGAGAACTTCAAGCAACAAGCAGGAAGAGGGGAATTAGCTAGAATTTGTTGTTGTACCAGAAGACGCCCTTGTTAGCGTTGTTGTTGTTGTCATCGGTGGATTCGGGCTCGACGAAGACGCACTTGCGGACCTCGCGCCACAAGGCACGCAAGATGGGAGTGGGATCGTAGCAATAGTAGTCACCGAGAATGGGCTTGATGGCCTTGGTGGCCTCCATGGCGTGGTAGTGTGGAATGGTGGAGAATAGGTGGTGGGTCACGTGTGTATTGGTGATGTTGTGTAAAACTTTGTTCAGGACACCGTAGTTGCGGTCCACTGTCGAGAGGGCGCCCCGGAGCCAGTCCCACTCGTCGCTGTCGTAGTGAGGAAGGCTCGGATGTGTGTGATGGAGGTATGTGATGAGGACCAGGGACCCGTTGACGATCAAGAGAGGGACACCGTTAATACAGATCACCCAGGAGAGGGAGAAGCTGGCGGCGAGGCGGTAGAGGAGGTAGGAAACGCCGAGGATGCTGACATCGGAGATGAAGACCTGGGCGCGCTCGTGGTCGGAGTAGATGGGCCCGTATGGGTCGAAGTGGCAGGCGATGCGGGGGCCATCGTAGGGGTGGCCGGTGAGGTTGATGGCGAGGTATAGAGGCCAACCGAAGGTGAGAATGAAGGAGATGAGGAGGAAGCGACCCAGGGGATTGTTGATGTACTTAAACCAGGCGAGCTGGGATTTGGGCTTGGGGACATACACCTCGTCGCGATCAAGGGACCCTGTTTTGGAGTGGTGGCGCTGGTGGGAGTATTTCCATGAGAAGTAGGGGACCATGAGGAAGGAGTGGAGGACCAAGCCCACCATGTCGTCAAGGGTCGATGAGTCGGAGAAGGCGTGGTGCCCGCACTTGTGGGCGAGGACCCACACGGCCCCCAGGGCAACAGCTTGGAGGACCCGGTAGACAGGCCAAGCCGCCAGCCGGAGAGGGGCATAGGGGATGGCAGGGATGGCGTAAAGGGCGAGGACGAGGAGGCCAGAGGCGATTAGGAGGTCGTGGACAAGGTAGGAAAATGAGCGCAAGACTGATCGGTGGAAACAGTGTGGAGGGATGGCCTTCTTCAGCTGACTCAGCGTGAAGGACGGCTTCTCCACGGGGACACGCCGGAGGGGGAATTCCTTCAGCTGCTGGCCCGAGCCTTGCACGTCCTCACTCCTCGATCTCATCGTCCCACCGCCGCCTATCCTCCTTGTTCTAAGGTTGCCGACCTCCACGGACGAGCTCTGTGGAACATGACAACTAGAGAAGATTTATTATTTATTTATAGGCAAATTAATGGAATCTTTAACTAACAACTTTCAAAAAGAAAGTTTGGCGGGTTTGTTGTTGGGGAAGATCGGGCCAATCGGAGACAGCAAGGCTTGAGGTGCCCTATGCCAAACCAATCCACTCATGTCATGCCATATATATGGAGATTCCCCATTTTTTTGTCTCCCTTCAAGAAGGTATGTGTTACAATCTGATTTTTCTAAAAAAGTTAAAAATATTTTATTTAATAAGAGTAAAATAAGTAGTTTATGTTATGATGAGGGTTAAAAAATTAATTAGATAGAAAATGGATAAATGAGATAATTATGGGGTGTTAAGAAGTTTAATAAAGAATCAAAAGAGGAAAATGAATTTTTGGAAAAAACAAGACTAGCTTGCATGTAAGGGTTTGAAGAAATAAGGAGTAGGATATAAATTCTAAAGGATTTCATGGTAAAGATTATTTTTGGTCCAGGGACTAGAAGATAATTTTCCTAAAAAATATCAACATCCACTCGAATGGAATTCTGTGAACCCTTCTTGAATGTTCCTTCATTCGCCAATGATTTTAGTTAATAATGAAATTTATCTCTTTTGAGTTGATGTTTTGCATTTGATGAGACTGGGAAACATATCTTGATCGCTTGAAAATTAATGGTAAAAACCAGAGGAGAATATCTGGCCACATGGAAAATCCTAGTGATGAGGAATTAGTTATGTATAGCATAATCTGCTCAAGAATCCCTTCTTAAGGTTCATGCTGCTACAGTAAATGTTCTGAAGAACAGTGGAGATTCAAACAAGAGACAAGGAAGAGGCCGGCCTTTTTCTTATCCCATCCACTCGAGCTGCAAGTATTAAAGGCAAATTTGGGATTACTACCAAGAAACTTAGCTCAAAGATTAGGGCTAACATAAAGGTTTACGGACCCAATTAAAGGATCACAGTGATGTCACATGTATTGGGATCGGAGTACGTGCAAATTAACTTAATTAGTCACATCGGATATGAGAGAAGAGTGAAGGGGGCTTATTAATAGTTGGATACATTCTATAGTAACGAGGTCTTTTCGGTGAACAAAAAATAAAACCATGCGAGCTCCGCTTTGATAATTTGTTCTTTGATAACAGGTGAGTTCATGGCTTTTTATAAACATGATAATATGTCTTGTTGTTTCTTTGATGGGTTGATGGATCGAGGAGATGAAGGGTGATATTTGATGCTAATATATATAATATATGATTAGAGAAGGCATAACTTCATGTTCTTTGATATACAGTTAATTAAGGTTTATGAGAAGATGCTATTATATATTAACCTTTTCCTATTAATCCTATGAACTATCTCTGAGCGGAGTTGGTCCTGACTCCTAAGGCATGTGAAATCTATTAGGGTTTCATATATAAATCTCTTTATATTTTTGTATTTATCTCTTTATATGTTTAGTTACTGTTTTACCCCTGTAATGGTATTATATATACCCCAACCTATTATCAATAATATTAAGTTTTTCTCCTATTATGGTATCAGAAGCCTAGATCCAAAAACCCTAGATTTCTTTTTCTTCAAGCCGCTTGCCGGTAATCAAGCGCTAGCCGCACGTCGGCCTTCTTGCCCCTCACCGTTCCGCATCCCCACGTGGCTCTTCTGCCACACGCCAAGTTGCGAAACTTGCTACCGCTTCAGTCAACACGCCCCTGCGCTGTTCGTGCGGATCTTCTGCCCCACGCCACGTGTTCTGTCTTGATGCCAAGCACCCTGCACGGTTAACGATCTGTCTTTGTCAACACTATGCTTCAATCGATTGCCAGCCAGATTCCAATCTTCACCAAACCAAGCAATTAAATTCGGTCAGATTTGGTCAACACCAAGGTTTCAAGTAATTAGTTTCTTGGTCAAAGTTTGGTAACCCCAAGGTTTCAAGCAACAACCTGGGCTTCGGTCAAAAAGAAGCTTTGTTTAATAGCAAGCTTTAATTCACAGCCAGTCACGAGTCCACAACTCCGCCGGTCAACTACTTCCACTAAACACCAATCTACACTTGCTCTCCAATTGATCAAGCATGACCCATGGCGCCTCCCATCTCCCCGGTTCTTCCTCGTCGCGTCTCGCTCACACATCCCACCACATCAGATCTCTCTCCAAATCTCATTGCTATCAATGTTGCAGCGCAAGTTCCTCTCAAGTTGACTGCTTCTAATTACTGTGTGTGGCGTGCACAGTTTGATTCTCTGTTGATTGGGTATGATCTCTACGGTTATGTTGATGGCTCTCTTCCTTGCCCTTCCCGTACTCTCACTATACCTGGTTCTGATGTTGAGACTCTCAATCCGGGCTATTCTCTTTGGGTTCGCCAAGATAAGTTGTTACTTAATGCTATTCTTGGATCTCTCACTGTCAGTCTTGTTCCTTTTATTGCCTCCAAGAAGACATCTATGGATGCTTGGAAGACTCTCGAGAAGACCTATGCTTCCCCGTCTCGTGGACGAGTTATGGAATCAAGCGTCGCAAGCTTGCCACTCTGCCAAAGGGTCTCGCACCATCACAGTAGTATATGCAAGACATACGGCCTTGTATTGATTCTCTTGCTTTCATGGGCAAGCCCGTTGATTTCGATGAGTTGTCCATTCGGATTATGAATGGACCGGATGACTCTTATAAGCATCTATCCAAAGTGCCATTCTGCCGGAGACACCTATCACTTTTGAGGAATTGTTTGAGAAGCTGCTTCAAGAGGAAGCTCAATGGCCAGCTCTCATCAGATCTCCACCGGCACCCGGCTCACGCTTTTCTTTTGCCGCATGCACCCATGGGGGTTCTCTCCCTTCCAAGCAAGGTAATTCTAGTGGCCGCTCTCAACACAACCGTCGGTCCTCCAACTACAACCGTCCCTCTCCGCCTTTGTTTTCTTCCACTCCTTCTGTGCCACCTTTGGCTCCACGTCCATCATCTCCCGTGCTCCCTCCTGGTCCCGGCTATCAGGGAAAGTGCCAGATCTGTGGCACTCTGGGTCACTCTGCTCGTCAGTGTCGTCTTGTTCCACCACAAACGTGGGATCACATTCCTGCGCCGCCTCGTGGTCCTCCTCGTGTGAACACCGCTACCCACTACCCCCGCCCGTGTGCTCCTACCGATTGGGTTGTTGATTCAGTGCTTCTCATCATGTCACCAGAGACTGTCCAACCTGCCACTTCATCAACCTTACGATGAGTCCGAGGCTGCCGCGTCATTGGTGATGGTACTGTCTTCCCATTATGCATACGGGATCTCTGTCTTTCAACATTACATGGCTCTCTCTCTCACAAATGTGTTGCATGTTCCAACCATGCACTTGAATTTAATCTCTGCTTTGGCTCTTTGTGCAACTAATGCGCGACGGTTTTATTTTTGATGACTCTTTTCAAGTGCTTGGGATGCGTCACACGAGGAGCAATTACAGTCACGCGGGATGCGTAAGGATGGTGTGTCTACCTTTGGCCAACTACTCCATCACATCTATCGACTAGACATACTCGCTTACACGCCTCAGCTTGCTTGGTCTGCCTCTTCATCTTCTCTTTCCTTGTGGCAAGATGCGCTTTGGTCATCCTTCCGTTAAAGTGTTTAGAAATCAGCTTGTTATCTTTTGGTATTCCCTTTTCCAATTCCCAATTACTTAACTTTTCTTGTACTTCGTGTCATATTAATAAAAGCCACAAGCTTCCTTTCTCTCAATCTTCGGTATCTTCGTCTGCACCACTTGAAACAATCTATTCTGATGTTTGGACATCCCTTGTCCTTTCTCTTGATGGCTACAAATATTATGTTATTTTTGTGGATCACTTTACCAAATATATATGGTTTTATCCTCTTGTACGAAAATCTGATGTTCATACGACCTTTGTTGCCTTCAAAAGCCTAGTTGAAAAAAAAACCAACACCCCATCCGCACCTTGTACTCAGACAATGGTGGAGAGTACATTGCTCTTCGCCAATTTCTAACTAGCAATGGCATTACTCATCTCACCACTCCCCCCCACACTCCAGAACACAATGGGTACTTTGAGCGCAGGCATCGCCACATTGTTGAGACCGGCTTGTCATTGCTTCATCATGCTTCTCTTCCGACTAAGTTCTGGTCCTTTGCCTTTGCTACTGCGGTTTATCTTATCAATCGCATGCCCAAAGAAAACTTGCAATCCCGCTCTTCCTTTGAACTTCTATTCAAAAAGCACCCCACTCATACATCTTTTCATGTTTTTGGGTGTCTTTGTTTTCCTTGGCTTCGTCCGTACACTACTCACAAACTTGATCCTCGATCCAGTACTTGTATTTTTTTGGGCTATTCTCTGTCTCAAAGTGCATACATTTGCTACAATCTCTCCACCCACCAACTTGTCATCTCCGCCATGTTCGGTTTTGTTGAGGATGCCTTTCCTTTCTCTCGGTCCTTCTTCCACCTCTCGCCAACCTTCTCGGTCCCCGACATTCCCCGGGCGTCCTCCCTCGGCTTCCGCGACCATCGCGTTGCCCCGAGCGACCTCTCAAAGACCGAAGCGGCCCCTCCCGTGTTGCCTCCCCTTCCGAAAGCAGACTAGCCTGCCTGCGGCTCCGGTCACTTCCTCTGTTCCGGCCGAGGCTTGTCCCGACGCCTGCACCGAGCATCACGCACCTTCCTCAGGTCCAAGTTCTTCCTCTGCTGCTCCCAGGAATGCCACCAATGTTCACCCCATGACCACTCGGTTTAAAAATTCTATTTTTAAGCCCAATCCGAGGTACACTCTCTCTGCTACAGTTGCTCCTGATACTGAACCTGCTACAGTGACTCAGGCTCTTCGTCATCCCCAATGGTTTCAAGCAATGCAAGATGAATATGATGCTCTTCAGCGCAACAACACTTGGGTCCTTGTTCCTCCTGCTCCACATCAGAATCTTGTTGGGAACAAGTGGGTGTTCCGTATCAAACGACGCCCGGATGGTACCATTGAACGGTATAAAGCCCGTCTTGTTGCCAAAGGGTTTCATCAGCGTCCCGGTGTTGACTTTCATGAGACTTTCAGTCCTGTTGTTAATCCAGTCACTGTTCGCACAGTCTTGAGTGTAGCCCTGCATCACGGGTGGTCTGTTCGTCAGCTTGATGTCAATAATGCATTTCTCAATGGACATCTCACTGAGGAAGTTTACATGGCACAACCCTCTGGTATGCGTGATCCTCACTTTCCCAATTATGTTTGCCGTTTGCAGAAGGCTCTCTATGGTTTGAAGCAAGCCCCGCGGGCATGGTACCAGGAGCTAAAACTATTTCTTCAGTCTCTTGGTTTTGTTACTTCGTGTGCAGATACATCCCTCTTCATTCTGTCAGCTGGCTCCACTATTGTTTATTTTCTGGTTTATGTTGATGACCTTCTGATTACTGGCAATGATCCTCAACTAGTTGCTCATATTATTCAGCAACTTACCACTAAGTTTTCCACCAAGGATCTTGGTGAGCTCTCCTACTTTTGTGGTGTTGAAGTTACACCGACGTCTGATGGTGTGCTTCTTTCTCAGCACAAGTATATTATTGATCTTCTGCAGAAACACAACATGCTTGACTCAAAACCGGTTTCTACTCCTCTTGCTGTTGGTGCATCTCTACTTCTTCTTGATGGGTCCTCTCCTGTTGATACTACCAAGTATCAACAGGTTGTTGGTGGTCTTCAACATTTACGCATGACTCGCCCTGACATTTCCTTTGCTATCAATAGACTTTCTCAGTTCATGCATCAACCTACTAAGAATCATTGGGGAGCTGTTAAGCGCTTGCTCCGCTATTTGAATGGCACAAAATCTCTTGGCATTCGGCTTCGGGCAAATTCTCCTCTTCAGCTTCACGGCTTTTTCGATGCCGATTGCGGGGGTAATCCGGATGATCGTACCTCCACGGGTGCCTATGTCATGTTCTTGGGTGCCAATCCCATCTCCTGGCGGTCTACCAAGCAACGCACTGGTTCTCGGTCATCTACTGAGGCGGAGTATCGTGCTATTGCTTCTGCTGCAGCTGAAATTCAATGGATCAAAACACTTCTTCATGAATTGCACGTCCCTGTTCCTTCAGCACCCACTATTTACTCGGACAATCTTGGTGCCACGTATCTATGTGCTAATCCTGTGTTTCATTCTCGGATGAAACATCTTGCCATTGACTATCACTTTGTTCGTGATCTTGTTCAGTCTTCCCTTCTCCGGGTTGTTCATGTATCTGCTGCTGATCAACTTGCCGATGCGCTAACAAAAGCTCTGCCTCGTCCTCGACTACTTGACATTTGTGACAAGATTGGTGTTGCTTCTCGTACACCATCTTGAGGGGGCATATTAGGGTTTCATATATAAATCTCTTTATATTTTTGTATTTATCTCTTTATATGTTTAGTTACTGTTTTACCCCTGTAATGGTATTATATATACCCCAACCTATTATCAATAATATTAAGTTTTTCTCCTATTAAAATCTTGCTCACGTTTAAATGCTAAATTGTAAAATTAGAGCTCCAATATTATGACATCATTAATTATATTAATTAATAACATAGTTATATATACTCATTACACTAATTACAATATAATTAAAACAAAACAAACCCTAACCCTACGCCCATACCGACCTTGTTCCACGTCGCCGTGCTCGCCGCCTTCCTTTGTCTCCTGTTCACCGTGCACCTTTTTGATCCTGGCCTAGTGTACGGTTAGATCTCTTCCTCCGTTCGCAGTGCCCTTGACCAACCGCTCAACTACGCCCGCATCTACCTCACCGACCTCCTCCCCCGCTTCATCCGCAGTGTCATCTTCCTCGACTCAGACCTCAAGGTCGTTGATGATATCGCGAAGCTCTAGGCCATCAACCTTGACGAGCGCGTTCTCGACTCCCCCGAGTATTGCCATGCCAACTTCACCTCTAACTTCGTCGATTTCTTCTGGTCCTATCCCGTCTACCCGAGAACCTTCTTGGACCGGCCGCGCCGGCCGTGCTACTTCAACACCGGAGTCATGGTTATGGATATGGAGAAATGGAGGCAAGGTGGGTACATGAAATGACTGGAAGAGTGGATGGAGGTACAGAAGAGGCCGGGTAGCGAGGATCTACGAGCTGGGTTCTCTACAGGTGTTCTTGATCGTGTTCGTGGGAAGTGTGGCGGGGAACTAGCATCGCTAGAACCAGCTACACGCAACCATGAGATGCCCAAACCCTAATCAACCAATTACCCTAAGAGAAGTTCGATCGATTTTCTCTTCAGGTTTGGCTCTGATCTGCTTCTTGTTGAGGATCTCCATCGGTTTGGAGGGGCTCTCGATGGGAAGAAGGGAGATTTGAGGTGAATCTAGGGATTTTTCTTGTTGTTTAATTGGAATGGTCATCGGAGAGAGGCGTGGTCACCGGAGAGAGAAGACGTGGAATTTTAAATTTTTAAATAAAATAATTTATTTTTTATGCCACAGCACATTTTTTTTTCGCAATTTGACAAAATTGTCATTTTCAACTCAACAAGAGTTGACGTCGTTGACAGTTTTTCTACTTTTTGTTAGTGGGGGACACTACAAGAAAAAAAGGCCTATAAGGATGAGAAATCTCGTCCCTAATAGTATGAATCCTTAAAAGTCAATAAGAACGAGTCAAATCCGGTCCTCACTCGCCCTTATAGGCTCCGCCCATAAAGGTTTTTAAGGACGAGAAGTGTGACCGATCCTTAAAATGTTTTAATGACAAAGTTGTTACTTGTCCCTAAAACCTCTTTAAGGGCCAGATTTATGGTTCCTAAAAAAGCCAATCTCATGTCGAATGCCAAAATTCTTGTCCTTATAAATATTTTGGGACCGAATTCTTTCTGGTCCCTAAAACAAATTTTTAGTCCCTAAATCATTGATGAACTCCAGCTTTGGGATCCTCCATTAATGGACGGATGGATGCAACAAACCACTTCTCATCCGGCTCGATCGATTCCTCATATCATCCACATAGACAACTGAGTTTCCACAGGTATGGCAATTCGACACTACCAAGGATCCAATCTAGTTGATCATACACCAATAATGCTGGAATGTGGATCACACCACCCACGAGGCAACACATTTAGGTTTGACAGATCATGGGCAACAACAAATGGGTTCTGGGAGATTCTGAGGATTGGTGGGAAGGATCCTTCTTCAGTAGAAGAGGGACTACATCTAGCTGGGAAAAAAATCTAATTCTCATACGGAAAAGACTGAAGCTATGGAACAAACAAAAAAAAGGCAAGAAGAGCGTAGGAGCACGGAAGAGGAACATTCTGAACACAATTCAGCTCCTGGATCAAAAGGAGGAAACCTCCACACTAAGCATCAAGGAGGAACAAACCAAGCTGGCCCTTAAAAAGGAATATGAAGATCTTATTTGTGCGGAAGAAAACTATTGGTGACAGCGCTCACGTATCACTTGGTTAAAGGAAGGAGATCAGAACACCAAGTTCTTCCATACGGTGGCAAACGGGAGAAGAAACTATAATTGGATACACAAGATATAGGTGGAAGGGAATACAATTGAAGGACAAGAAGTCCTCATTACGAATTTCAACACACATTTCACCCGGCTCTTTAGTACCAAAAGATCGCACAACTTGGCTACCAACTGGGGAATAATGTTTGCCCACAAAGAACAAGTCAGCCTCAAACACTTAGACAATAATTTCACAGAGGAAGAAATATATATAGGCAGTGGTCGATCAAGGACCTAAATCTGGATAAGGTCCCAGGATCGTATGGTTTCCTTATGACCCTATACCAATAAGGTTGGAGATTAATGAAATAATAGTTTAATAGCTTATTTGATGACTTATACCATAAACGGGTACCTCTAGAGAGACTAAATTGGTCTTACATCACTCTGATTCCAAAAACAAATTTGCCTATCTATCAGACAACAGACCAATTAGCCTACTAAATTGCTTAATGAAAATCATCACAAAGGTATTGGCCAACAGGCTTGGATGTAATATCCGGATTTTTTTTAAATTAATGAAATAAATCAAAATGAATTTAATAAATTTTTGGGGGTTAAAATGAGAAATTGCAAAAGAATAATAATAATAAAATATATAATACTAACTAATGGATAAGGATGCAAAATAATAATGATAAAAAAAAAATAAAAAAAATAAAATCACCGCCTTAGGTTGTTTCCAAGAACCTTCAAATAATTAATATATTTTTTTCCCTATTTAAACACAAGCTTAGCTTCATCAGCCCACTCCAAAATTGAGAGAAAGAGAGGAAAGAGAGGAAAGAGAGGAAAGAGAGAGAAAGAAAGAAAGAGAGAGAGAGAAGAAAAGGAGAGAGAGAGAGAGAAGGAGATGGCAGTGAAGTGAGAAAAGAGAGAGAAAGAGAAGTAAGTTTGAAGAAGAGAGTGGAGGGAGAGAGAAAAGAGAGGAGAAAAAGAGAAACGACAGAGAAGAAGAAAGAGAAAGAGAAAAAGAGAAGAAGAAAGAGAGAAGGAGAGAAAATAGAGAGAGAAAGTGAAGGAGAGAGAGAGTTGATTCTTTTTATTTTTTTTGTTGTTTTGTTTTATTTTTTTTGATGGATTGAGTATTTTAGAGGAAATTCTGCCCGTTTAGCTGTAGCACCTACAATAATCGGGAATCACAAATACATCATTTTTGAAGGTTCCACCAAAGTAAAAGGGAGTATCAGGTGAGTTGACGGCAAATGAACTCCAGTTGATTGTCGATGTTTTATCGATATTTTTCTCGATGTTTTTATTGATGGATTATGAAAGTGGGTGAGTTGACAACAAATGAACTCCAGTTGATTGTCGATGTTTTACCGATATTTTTCTCGATGTTTTTATTGATGGATTATGAAAGTGGGTGAGTTGGCGATGAACCTAGGTTGATTCTTAGGATGTTTTTATCGATGTTTTATCTGTGGTTTTGAAAAGTATATTTTTAACATGAAAGTATATTTGCTTTCCGTAAGAGAGCAATTTTGCATGTTTTAGTATGTCAATACGTGTCTACGTCATGTAATGCTTGGCCGGTTGACAGCCTATTTTGGGCTTAGGTGCAGGTGACCATTTTGTTCAAAATGTATGCGGTGGAAGGCTGATAATGTTATGTGAATAAGTATGTGATCTTAAGATGTGAGCACGGGTAGTACTGTTGAGATTTGGTGCATACAGACTGGATACGATTGATATCTATGTTTTATGGCATGATATGTTAAGATGATGCACGTATGTTTAGAATGGATTTTGTTATGCTACATATGTTATGCAAGCTATTTTTATATTTAACCCTGGTGCGATGTTAGTCTCTCACTGGGCTAGTTTTAGCTCACAACTCCCACTATTTCAGTGTACAGGAATCGTTCAGGGTAGCCGACCTACTTGACTTGAAGGGTACGGATCGGGAGATTGACGAGACTGTTGAGAGTATAAATTGATGTATAAAATTGTATAAAATTATTTCATTTTCAGTTTAAAGTATGAGAATGTACCTAACCTCCAAACATCTAAACTAAAAGATCCTGTGGTATGTGTAATTTTATCATCAATATTATATGACTTTAATAAAAGTCAATTATATGAGCTATGAAAACCCGGGATGTTACATTGGAGGGGTCATAAATGACCCGGTGGATCAGTTGCAAACAACCTTCATTAAGGGCAGATGCATCCAGGACAATATAGTTGCTGCAGAAGAACTCATATACAAGGTGAAGAATGAAAGGAATAATGGAGCGCTACTAAAGATTGATTTCGAATTAAAGGCTTGTGATATGGTAGGTTGTGAATTCTTGTTGGTCATGCTACATAACTGGGGTTTTGGCAAACGATGGATCACCTGAATCAGAGCAATAATCACTTTGTCCAAGGCTAAATTCCTCCTCAACGGTCAACCGATGGGCTATGTGGGACACCAGAGAGGCCTGAACAGGGGACCCATTATCCCCATTGTTGTTTGTCCTAATCACTGACGTATTCAGTTCGATGATGATAAACGCCACAAGGGCAAACATATAAAGGGGAATCCTTTATGGGAACTAAGAAGAGGAACAGATATCCACCCTCCAATACGCAGATGATTTACTAGTATTTTACACCGGGGAACTAGGAAACTTCATACCTAAGAATGATTCTTTTCCTATACGAATGTCTAACGGGTCTCAGAATCAACTTTTACAAAAGCGTCATCGTACCCATTAAGATGATCTCCTACACACCCAGGGACCTGGAGCAAATGATGGGGTGCAACATTGCCAGTTTACCTATTAATTTTACCTAGGAATCAATCTCAGGTACCAAGCCAAGGAAGGAGGAATGAAGGATGATCAATCATAGAATCAAGGTAAGGTGTTAACAATATGAAGAGGGAAAGTGCTATCATTGGGAGGACACATCACTCTGCTTAATGTGGTGCTCACAGCAATCCCCAATTATTGTCTCTCCATATCAATCGATTACCGGAATGGGCCACCCATCAAATAGACCAGATCAGGAGAAATTTCCTATGGCGAGGAGTTGAGGAGGATATATAGGAAGGCATACAGTGTAACACCCCGACCCGGATCCAGGGACCTCGGGAACGTCGACAGATTGGTTGTACCCGAAAGGAGATGAGCCCCAATCGAATACAATGCCTAAAATGATAAGCAGATAATACATTTAACCAAAATATAATCAATAAATAAACCATAAAGTCTCAGCGGAAGCATAATAAAATCAAATAAGGGTCCATAGCCCTCTACGCAATCCAGGCCCTACAAGGGTCCTAATAAATAAAGACAATGTCCTCACACACAAAGATAAAATAACCTAGGGAGGTTCTCCAACCTCAGCAATATCCCGGCCCAACTCTCGCCGTCCCTGAGCTCGAGTCTACCAACTCCTCGGGACCTGAAATGAGAGAAGAGAAAAGTCGTGAGCTTTCGAATGGAAAGCCCAGTAAGTACACTGTAAGAATCACAACGGTCAGCTGGGACAGATATCAAAATATCATAGGATTATCAAATAAAAGGGCTACACCCCATACAAACAGATCCTAAGATCCAAATTTACGCCCTCGAGCCACGGATGAGAAGTCCAAAGACATTTCAAAGAACGATTTCCCCGACAAAATTCTCAGTCAGAATCATGTAACGACCTCGGTCGCAACAACAATTTCGTCAGGAGCGAGCTTAACCTGTCGCACTCGGTAGCGCCACCTCTACGTGTCGATACGGCCAGTAAATCAACCCTACTGACAGGGATACGGAGCCTTGGACTCCACTGCAACCGGGCGGAAGATCAGAACCTAGTTGGCACGTACCTCCCGGCCAACACACAAGACCATGTGCCCATGATCAAGTGTCGGCCTACGGGTGGGTAGTCCAACTAAGTATTTCAACAAATTGCAGCTTAACACTACCAACAGATCAACCAAACACATACCAGGAAGGAAACAATCAACATGTATGTGCATGGATCAAACAGCAGGTACTAAGCAAGAACATGCTAACTAATAGCATCAAACAAAATCAAGAAAACCCATACAAGGGTGGAAACGAGGCAAGAGTGACTTACAAAAACAACAAATCCAATAAACACTCCGTAGAGTGGGTACTAGGCAGAAGTAACTTACCTTTAAATCGCTATCCAATAACTGTACTGTATCTGTCCCGTCAAAGATCAACACTCCACGTCGATATCTGGTAAACATAACCTTGTCTCAAACAATGCACAAGTGCTCGATAAACAACTAACACTACGATGCATGTTTACTGAATGAGCCCGACCCATTTCTAAACCCGATTTACCCTTGAAACTTCACCACTTAATTAATTTACCACTTAATCAAATAAATACTTATTTAATTAAGTCCACAATTCTTCAAACAGGGCCAAAGGCCCACCCACAAATACACTAATCACCTTCTACCACAATAATAAACAAAACCAAACCATTCTCGTATTTATTAATTTCTACTAAAATCCATAAATACATGGCATCTTATTTCAACTGTTCAATACATGGCCTATTTCATGGTTAGTAGCATTCCTCAAAAATAACATAAAATAATTAAAAATCATTCCCCACTTATGATCATAAAATCCACAATTCCATGCTCATAACTTGTGTTATCATAAGTTCATATCCATCCCTTTCTCTTCCTAGTTCATCAAAATTTGGTAATCTATACCTCTAACCTGTACACCGGATCCAATCACAATCCTACAGAAGTCTTAGCATATAGTATTAACTATCCTCAGCTCACTAGACTTCAAACGGAGACCATCTCATCTATTAAATTCTTGACACTAAAGTGCTAGTTAGGTACTATGCCATCACTCATTCTCCACACCATGAACCTCTAAATTTGCATGTGTGCAGATAACAAAACTACTCATTGAATCACCTAACTAATTTCCACTCCAAACCTCAACTTTGCATCCATTGGACCTCCTGCCTCCTAAATCAGCAACATAGGCAAACTATGTAGACTATCCACACCTTTCACTAAGTTTTTGTAGATAAAAATCAAATACAATATCAATCTTGCTACTTGTTCATTCATCAACCACATTCAACTCTACTCACTGTCTCCCATAACAGACCCAAGCCATCACACCACATAAAATCAGAAAAAATCAAACTCACTAAGTAAGCTGAAATCCAAAACTATTTCTACTCTTCAAAACCAAACATAGTCCCCTCAATCCATATTTCTATAAAACAAAAGAGAACATAAATTAATCACTGAGACCTCAAAGCCATTAATATTCCCAGCCTGCACACACCCACACGATCACAATTCCCTCCAAACTCTTCACAATATAAACACATCCATACAAGCTCTTAGCAAAGTGCAAGTCTACAAAAGCACAAAGAGAAAACAGAAGCCTTACCAGCCTCCAGACGTCTGTCCTCCATGGCCGTCGTTCAGGTGCCTCCACCCGCTGTTCTGCCCACCTTCCCGGAGCTTTCCGATAGTACCTGGTTCCCCGGTGACAGACTTGGTTTCCTTTCTCCTTCTTCGACGACAATGGCGGCGTTAGGGTTCCTGGATGAGGGTTCTTATAGGGTTCGCGAAGCGAAGCAGGACGAGGTGCGATAGCGATCAAATCTTATCTTTCCAAATCCGGCAGGTATCCAACGTGGAGAGAATAGGTTTGAAGGTTTCTCTCTCTCTCTATCACTCTCCAATCTCTATCCTTATATTAATATATATATTTACACATATATATCTAATATATAACTATATTTAATACTCAATGTTCACTGCCATGCACGTTCAAAACCACGTGCATGGCTGCCCCCTTATAAAATATATAATATTATTATATAACATATAATATAATATATACTCATGATTCTATATATTATATTATAACATATATTATAACATTTACTCTTTATTATATCTCATATAATTGAAGTATTATCAACGAATGTACATTCTCGTATCAATTTGTAAAAATGCCCCTCAACTTCTAGTAATTTGACTCTCCAGTCCTTATTATCTTTAATCTCTGAGAGGGAAAAATTCTTCTCTAGTCCTCCACAAAATAAATTCATGATATGGTCCTTGGATAACGAACAATTATAAAGATTATTAAATAAGATTACACCAAATAAATCCCCATTAATTCTCTAAAATGAAACTTCCATTTATTCATCCCTTTCTCCAATTAAACCAAATTTAGAAAATTTTCTTCTCAATAATAAAATAACTAAAAATCAGAAATTTCCACATTTATTATAAAAACCCTTGTGTTTTACATACAGTCTGGTCAGCTGGGATAGATTATGCAGACCCAACATTTGTAAAAATCATTAAAAATTGTATTTTTCATGAAAGTTTCTGAAATTTTGTAGGAATAAAGGAAAAATCCAGATATACAACCTTTGTTCACAAAGTTTTTGAAAAATAATTTGTCTATTACTCCAGAAAGAGATAACAAGATCTTGTTTCCAGTAGCAAACTTGCACTAAAAAATGTAATTCGCAGCCCCTCTTTGGAAAATCATTAAAAACTGGATTTTTCATGAAAAAGTCTGAAAATTTGCAGTCACGAAGGAGACATCATGATCTACAACATTTGTATACAAAGTTTATGAAAAAGAATTCGTCTACTGCTCCAGAAAAGAGAAAGACAGTAGGAACAAGATTGATTGTTAAAACACATTTATGTTCCCCTTTGGAGATTAAAAACCATTGTAAAACTCTTCATAACATTGGAAAACTCTTTCATATGGATGGTTATGTGTGTAAGAGATGAAAAACCATTGTAAAACTCTTCATAACTCATTCTTATGGATGGTTATGGATGGTTATATGTATAAGTATCAAAGAAAGTTGGTAAAAGGAAAACTTAATACTTGAAGACTAGTCTTGATCTTTGAAGACTCTTGAACTCTTGATTTCTGCAGGGCTTCACCAATGGAATTTGGAGGATGAAGAAGAAATTAAGAGAGCAAGAGAGAAGAGAAGAGCTTGCTAATCGTTGGAGAAGAAGTGTATATTTATAGAGAGGAGAGGCATGGACATTGCAATGATTTTGAGAAGAGATGAGGGCAATATAGTAATTTAACAAGAGAAAGAACTTCCTGGAAAACATGATCTGGCGGTTAAGAAGAGGATTTTTTTGACATTTTTCAATTTAACCCCTATAACATCCCAAATTGACATTTTGCAATTGATCACCTACCTCAAATTCCAAATCTCTACGTCGATGATCTGCATAACTCTTCTGTCTACTTTGCGCTGTCCTCATGTGTTGTTGAATCTTGTGCACCTTCTCTGTTGTTTCTTGAACCAACTCTGGACCCAACAGGTTCCTCTCTCCTGCTTCATCCCAACACGTTGGGGTGCGACATCTTTTCCCATAAAGGGCCTCATATGGAGCCATTTGTATACTGGAGTGAAAACTGTTGTTGTAGGAGAATTCCACTAATGGTAGATGTTGATCCCAACTTCCTTGAAAGTCAAGTGAGCAAGCTCTCAACATGTCTTCTAAAGTTTGAATGGTCCGTTATGATTGACCGTTGTCTGTGGATGGTAAGCAGTGCTAAGGTTCAACTTCGTGTTTAAACACTTCTGCAGACTCTTCCAGAAGTTTGATGTAAATCTTGGATCTCGATCAGAAACAATAGATAATGGCACACCATGCAATCGTAAGACTTCTTTAATGTAGAGTCGAGCTAATTGCTCTAAAGAAAAATCATCTCGTATTGGAATAAAGTGAGCCGTCTTTGTTAGTCGGTCCACTATTACCCAGATTGCATTATGCCCTTTTGTTGTCTTTGGTAATCCTGTGACAAAGTCCATTGTCACATTTTCCCACTTCCACTCGGGTACTGGTAGTGGTTGTAAGACTCCCTTTGGTAATTGTCGTTCAGTTTTAACTTGTTGGCACACCAAACATCTAGATGTGAAATCAACAATCTCTCTCTTCATATTATCCCACCAATAATGTTCTCTAAGATCCCTGTACATTTTAGTGCTGCCAGGGTGTATAGAGAACATCGAGTTATGTGCCTCTTCTAGCAATTCTCTCTTCAAATCAGGTGTAGACGGGACACATAGTCTCATGCCAAATCTCAGTACACCATCTTCGTCGATATTGAAGTCAGGAAGTTTATCGTTTCGTACAGCTTCAGATTTCCTTTGTAGACTAGGGTCGTCTTCTTGGGCTTTCTTGATTCGATCTTGAAGTGAAGGTTGGGCGATTATTTGCGCTATATAGCTTTGTACCCCTGGCTTCACCACCTCCAAGTTCAATTTGTTCATGTCCTTGATGATGGACGTCTGCCCAGTTAACATCATTGCTAGAGTTCCCGTATGCTTTCTACTCAGCGCATCGGCCACCTTGTTGGCTTTTCCGGGGTGGTAGTGAATAGTACAATCGTAGTCTTTGAGTAGCTCCAACCACCTTCTTTGTCTCATATTCAACTCTTTTTGTGTGAATATATACTTTAGACTTTTATGGTCCGTGTATATATCACATCTTTCACCATAAAGGTAGTGACGCCATATTTTCAGGGCAAAAATTACCGCGGCTAACTCCAAGTCATGTGTAGGATAATTTTGCTCGTGTGTCTTAAGTTGGCGTGATGCATAAGCTATTACTTTTTCATTTTGCATCAACACACAACCCAGACCTTTCTTTGAGGCATCGCTATAGATTACAAATGTTCCACTTCTTGAAGGTAATGTTAGCACGGGTGCACTTACAAGCCTTTGCTTTAGCTCCCTGAAACTGTCTTCACATTCATCAGTCCATATAAAGTTAGCGCCCTTCCGTGTTAATTTAGTTGAGTGGATTAGCGGTCGAGCGAAGTTCTCCACGAACCGTCGATAGTAACCCGCAAGCCCAAGGAAACTGCGGATCTCCGTCACAGTTGTTGGTCTGG
The DNA here is from genome assembly GCA_026586065.1 of Dioscorea zingiberensis. Lineage (NCBI taxonomy): Eukaryota > Viridiplantae > Streptophyta > Magnoliopsida > Dioscoreales > Dioscoreaceae > Dioscorea > Dioscorea zingiberensis. The sequence continues at coordinate 90,299 of JAGGNH010000011.1, forward strand.
ACCACTCCTCAATGACTTTTGTTTTTGCAGGGTCCACTGAGATCCCTTCACTAGTAACCATGTGACCTAGAACTGCCACCTGTTGTAGCCAAAATTCACATTTACTAAACTTGGCATACAACTTCTTCTTTTTGAGTGTCTGCAACACAATCCTTAAATGGTCTTCGTGCTCCTTCTGGCTCTTCGAGTATATGAGGATATCATCAATAAAGACGACCACAAACTTGTCTAGGTAGTCATGGAAGACTCTATTCATTAAGTCCATAAATACTGCTGGAGCATTGGTTAGTCCAAAGGGCATCACTATAAACTCATAATGCCCATATCTTGTTCGAAATGCGGTTTTCGGAATATCCTCCTTTTTCACCTTCAGTTGATGGTAACCAGATCTAAGATCAATCTTAGAAAAGAATTGAGCACCTTGAAGTTGATCAAACAAGTCATCTATCCTTGGCAAAGGATACTTGTTTTTTATGGTGATGCCGTTAAGTTCTCGGTAGTCAATACAGAGTCGCATTGATCCATCCTTCTTTTTAACAAAGAGGACGGGTGCTCCCCAGGGTGACACACTTGGTCGAATGAATCCCTTGTCTAGCAATTCTTGTAACTGCTTCTTTAATTCTTCCAACTCCACTGGCGCCATTCGATATGGGCTTTTAGATATCGGCTTGGATCCAGGTATTAACTCTATAGCAAACTCTACTTCTCGATCGGGTGGAGGCCCAGGTAACTCTTCGGGAAATACCTCTGGATATTCTTGTACAACTGGCGTACTTTCCACTCTTGCACTTTCCTTTGTTGACTCGGTAATATGTACGAGATAACCTTCACCACCCTTCCTTAATATCTTTCGTGCCTCAAGATAAGATATTAGAATCGGAGTTCTATTTATCTCTCGACATTTATATACTAGCTTTGGTTGATTCAAGAAGTTGAAGACGACTTCTTTCTTATGACAATCGATGGTTGCCCGATTGGTAGAGAGCCAATCCATGCCAAGAATAACGTCAAATTCAACTATCGGAAGTCTTACCAAATCGGCTGGCAAGGACCTTCCACAAATGTTGACAGGGCACGCTCTATAGATTCTTGACGTAGTTATAACACCGCCATTTGGGGTTTTCACAGATAATTCTACGCCCAATTTCTGATAAGGCATATCTATATGCTCGGCATATTTGTATGATATAAAAGAATGCGTGGAGCCAGAATCAAATAATGTATAAGCATCTTTTGAGCATATGGATAAGATACCTTTTACCACGTCATTTGCTTGCTCCACCTGAGCAGTCGTGATAGCAAATGTCCGTGCTTGCTCTTTTGGTCGTTGCGATTGTTGTTGTCGATTCCCTCCAGCCACCTTCAGTTTAGGACATTGGTTGGCATAATGTCCAATCTCATTGCAGTTGAAGCATTTTACTCCAAGTTGTGCATTTTGAGCTGGTCTTTGGGCCTGGTGTTGGTTTTCTCCAAGCTTCGCGTCTCCCTGACAATCTCGTGCTTGGTGTCCTTCTTTTCCACACTTGAAGCATCTCCCTGAGCCAAGTAAACAGTCGCCAAGGTGTTTCTTCCCACACTTTTGGCACGTGGGGCGTGCTATCTTTTTCCCCTGGAGCTTACCTTCCTTTGAACTCCCAGACTGGTGTTCCATTTTCCTTTTCTTGTCATTGTGGTTTCGGGATTGTAGAAAGTTAATGTGTTCTAGTTCCACATTTGTTGCACACCTAACAATAGCTTCGTAGTTTGCAAATTCTAACATAGCTAATGACCTTCGTATTCCTGGCTTAAGACCTTGGTAGAAACGATGAATTTTCTTCTGCTCGGTGGTACATAAGTGTGGGGCATATCTTCCTAGTCTGGTGAAATTTGCCTCATACACCGCAACCCTTTCATCTTCCTTTTGTTTGAGGCCTAGGAATTCATCTTCCATTCTGATTCTCAGCGTCTCAGGAAAGTATTTATTCATAAACAGCGCCTTGAAATCTTCCCATCCCATGGTGTCAATTTCTTCTCTCGCCTTTGTATTTTTTATTGACGCCCACCACTGGTCAGCCTCCCCATCTAGCCGATAGATAGCTAACTTTGCCTTTTGGCGGTCCGAGCACCCCAGTACCGCAAAAATTTTCTCCATTGAGTTAATCCATCCCTCAGCTAGAATTGGGTCAGTTGACCCACTGAACGATGAAGGATGTTGCCTCATGAACTTCCACACCGTGCTTAGTACGGGTTGTACTACCGTTGGTTGTTCCCTTTGATTCGAGTTTCCAGCCATGGCTTGTGCTAGCTGTGTTAAAATAGCTGAGATATCATCCATTCCTTCCCCTGTCGGTATTGGTCGAACATTCGGCATAGGCACATCCCGAGTTTGTTCGTCTGTAGATGATTGGTCGTTTGCCATTTCTTCCTAAGACACAAATGAGTTAGCAAATTATCACATCCTTCTAAAGTTGAGGAATAATCACTTAAAAACCTTATATCATTACTCTTAATAACATGCTCTATTTAAAAAAAAATTCCTTTAAACGTTCTACCTGCGTTATTCTGTCCTAAATTCTAAACTATCTAAACTTTGTTCTGATACCAACTGTAACACCCCCAAATCCGGGAGCTCCAGATTGGGTGTGTTAATCCAAAAACATAACTTAAACATACATAATCCTTACATACTTTATTACATCTCCCAAGATCATATCAAAAGTTTAGGAGTTTAGGAGTTTAGGACACCATATACATTATTACAACCTTTTATACATAAGCAAATACTAAACACATAAACTTAGAGTCTTGAGCAGCCTAGCGTCCTATTACGCCACTCTCCTCCTTAGACTTCTAGTTCACCTGGGGTGGGGAATCAAAGAAATAAAGGGGTGAGCTGAAATAGCCCGAAGAAGGTAAAATATGAACTGCATTTGCAGTAAAACATGAACTGTGAAAGTAGAGTCATTGAAATAACAAAGTCATAGAGGCACTAAACATCAAACATAAGCATCAAACTGGTGAAAAGATATCATGAATAGTCTGGATGTCATAAAACTTGTCAAGGCTAACTGCCGTGACTTCATTCTTACTTTTCATAAATGTGTCAGGGCTAACCGCCATGACACCATACTTGTTATCCACTGGGTCTACCAATTCCAGGGATATGCTTTACCCAATGCATTGGAGGGCTGTATAATTCCGGGCCCACCCGTCAACATAACATTTATCCAGACTTAAAAAGCAGAAATAAAGCATTGAATCCCAAAGTTGCAAATATTCCTTGTTCATAAGGAGGCCAGAAAATATAGCTATAGAGCACATATAAAGAACTCAACCATGGAAAAGCTTCAAGGTTAACCCATAGAAATCAAAATACTGCAAGAAAAGGGTTAACTTTACCCCGTCAAAAAAGTGGATCCCTTACCTTAGCTCGTCTTTGTCTTGTCTTACTGTCAACACCCTTGTAGATTTTCTACGGCCATAATAAAAGTGAGGTCATTGTCGTTTCAAATCTTTCATTCACTCGTTTAGTTTAAAAGCATGATTGTTCAAGCTACAGTAGTCTTTTTGTAGATTCCATATAAAAATTGATTTTAACCCTAAAATTCATGAAAATTTACCGGTATGTACTTATAACCATTGAGTACCATTCCAGGTTTGGATCTTGTGAATATGAATAGATCTAAGAGGTCAAAAAACGTATTCACAGCAGGTTCGTAAAACTGCAGCAGTCTTGGTAAAAGTTCAACACAAGTCTGAGGAAATGTCCAAAAATTCTGAAATTTTTGTATGTGGTAGATAACATCTTTTACTAAAACTTTATTATTTGTATCCAGTTCCAAATATCAATGGATGGTCCCCAGAAATATGGTGACATGTCCAGGTTCCAGCAGAAGAACAGATCCAGCAGGCCCTTTTTGTAAAAATCATTAAAAATTGTATTTTTCATGAAAGTTTCTGAAATTTTGTAGGAATAAAGGAAACATCCAGATATACAACCTTTGTTCACAAAGTTTTTGAAAAATAATTCGTCTATTACTCCAGAAAGAGATAACAAGATCTTGTTTCCAGTAGCAAACTTGCACTAAAAACAGACCAGCAGTCCCTCTTTGGAAAATCATTAAAAACTGGATTTTTCATGAAAAAGTTTGAAAATTTGCAGTCACGAAGGAGACATCATGATCTACAACATTTGTATACAAAGTTTATGAAAAAGAATTCGTCTACTGCTCCAGAAAAGAGAAAGACAGTAGGAACACGATTGATTGTTAAAACACATTTATGTTCCCCTTTGGAGATTAAAAACCATTGTAAAACTCTTCATAACATTGGAAAACTCTTTCATATGGATGGTTATGTGTGTAAGAGATGAAAAACCATTGTAAAACTCTTCATAACTCATTCTTATGGATGGTTATGGATGGTTATATGTGTAAGTATCAAAGAAAGTTGGTAAAAGGAAAACTTAATACTTGAAGACTAGTCTTGATCTTTGAAGACTCTTGAACTCTTGATTTCTGCAGGGCTTCACCAATGGAATTTGGAGGATGAAGAAGAAATTAAGAGAGCAAGAGAGAAGAGAAGAGCTTGCTAATCGTTGGAGAAGAAGTGTATATTTATAGAGAGGAGAGGCATGGACATTGCAATGATTTTGAGAAGAGATGAGGGCAATATAGTAATTTAACAAGAGAAAGAACTTCCTGGAAAACATGACCTGGCGGTTAAGAAGAGGATTTTTTTGATATTTTGCAATTTAACCCCTATAACATCCCAAATTGACATTTTGCAATTTAACCCCTATACTTCAATTAAATCCCAAACCTCCTTTCTCTTCATGAAATATATAATTAGTCATTCTTCTTTTCTTTTCTTCATCTTGTTCAATCTATCATTCCACTTAGTGATTTATTAAAGTCGAAAAAAAATCAGGGTATTATACAAGAACTAGGCGGATGGGACATTGTAAACCTCCGTTACTTTAACACAACACTATTAGGAAAATTGTTTTGGTGATTACTCACAGGATATGCGGGCCTCTATACGAAAATACTAAAGAAACAATACTTTAGAGGGCAGGAGTTCAATCCTTATGCCTCGACCCCTCCGCGTGCATCCTACTTCTGGAAAGGGGTCACACAACGCAAAAAGAAGCGTTACTACATATATAATATAACATTTGAGGTGGGACGAGGGGAAACAGTCTATCTATGGCTTGATAACTGGTTGAACGCACAGGCACCCCGAACCTTATTCGACGCCCTATACCCTATGGCCCGAAGGAAAGAACACACGCTACAAGAATCAATATTTTCCCTAGACCAAGGTAATCCGTTACGCCTAGAAGGTCTGCTTCACGAAGGCGGTGCAACTGAAATTGAACAACATGCAACTTACTAGGGGATTACAGGAAGCTCATAGAAGAAGCTGGCAGCTAATCACACAAAGGAAGTTTACATTATGCTTATACTATTGATTCCTGATTGATGGGGGTATATGGTCGAAAATCGGGAAGAGTCTCTGTAAACTACCCTTCCCTAACAAGATCAAGGCTTTCTTAATCTGGCTAGCGATGGATAACAAAATTCTCACCTTAGATAATCTAAGGAAACACGGCTGGAATGGTACCAGGACTGCTTGCTACTTGTGTGACGAACAGGAGGAAATGGTACAATACCTACTCCTATGATGCACATATTCAAGAAGTATATGGTAACACTTTATACAGCTATGCCAGCTGGGAACCTTTCCCTCGCAAATACAAGACTTGTGGGGCCGAACTACTATCGCCAATCTCTTTCCCAGGGAAGCCAGGATGGGATAGAACCTGTTAGCTATGACCGTCACATGGACAGTGTGGTTCGAGCGCATTTTCATGACAAATGTCGCGTTTTCACAAAAAAAATATCCGCGACATTGACTTCCTAACATTGTCTTGGCTTGATGCAACTCACACTTCTAAGAGGCCGAATTAAGTTGGTGGCAATGGAGTCGATCGTGAAGCGAAGCCTTGCTTTCACAAGGGAAGAGGACTTGCAATACTCGTCAGGGAGGAACTTCGATGATACTCAAGCTAATTGAATAAGAACAAACAAATATCAGTGCAGCTAAGTTTCAAGTTAGCAACCAAAATGGCAAGGGAAGATCCTCTCATTTAGAGTTTGCTTGTCCAATCTCTCCACTTCATTCATCACATTGGATTTTATTCTTTTACGAGAAACATGAACAAGTGACTTGTGTGGTTCAAACCTGAAAAAACATGGACAAGTATCATGTGTGGTTCAAACCGACAATCTCTTTCTATGAGAAAGAATATATTAATCAATTTTTTTTTTATGAAAAATGGTCATTGATCGCATTAGATTAGGAACCACCCATTCAATATATTTATTTATTTTGTTATTTTTTATAACCACCAGAAGCATGATAGTTGGAATCCTTGACCATTCTTTACAAGACAGAATAGATTACCAATTTTTGTTATGAAATTAAAGTCGTTGATTAATTCAATGTATTTATCATTATAAGTCTTTTAACAAACCTTATATTTTTATTTCAACGAAAACATGTTTTATCATTTTTATAAAAAAAGAAAATCTTTTAACAAGTACATTTTTAATCCAATTGGATGTACTTGAAGGATGATTCAATGCAAAATATTTTGTAGTTATTTGTTGGAAAAATTATTTATAGGTCCCTGGAAAGTTTCAAACATCTCATACAGTCCCTTTGACATTAAATTTTCCCAAATAGTTTCTCCTTTTGTATATTTGTTTAAATACCAGTTTTGCCCTTTCTTTTGGAGAGAATTTTCTCACCAAATCATGTCATAAGTTTTGAATTTTGTACTTCACCCATCACATCATCACCTTTTTGTCATCTTTTTACCTACTTTTTATACTTTTCACATCTATTTTTGTTGCAAGCTTCTAATCTTCTTCTTCATCAATTCCTTTTTTTGCAAGCTTCTAATCTTCTTCTTCATCTGATCCATTTGTTCTCCGGTGTGATGAGCTCTGTGTCCATCTCTTTCTAATCTTCTTCTTCATCTGATCCATTTGTTCTCCTGTGTGATGAGCTCTGTGTCCATCTCTTTCTCAGTGAGTCGCCACTCAAGGCTAATTGAAGAAATATCCACCTTCGCCGTGAGTTCCTTTTCTCATTTTTCCAAAATAAATTTTCCATATATATCTCGTGCAGTTTAAAACCATGCCAGTGTAAGACGCTCGTGTTGCAAGTTGTCAATGGAGACTTTTTGTGCAGTCATCGGATACGGGGAGGGACACGTGTTGCAGTTTACCATGTTGAACTATTGGACGTTAATATACTAGCCGAGATATGTTAGGGATGCATAGGATCTTGAAGTTTCCCGGGTAAAGGTGAAGTTTGTCACACAGGATGCCCACCAAACTGTTTCCCAAATTGATACCGAGGTGGACTTTTAGTGTATGTGCCACATATACCACGTGTTTAATAGCGTTGTCGTCGACCTCATTGTTGATACCATTGAAAAGGCGGTGGGCATGCCCTCCAGCTCCTCGTTACCGTCATAAATATCATGCCTTCTCTTGGATGAACCAACCAGCCAGTCAGTGTGTACGTCAATGCTTCATTTTATATTTCTTGTATTTCTTGTATTTCATGTTTCCGCTTAAATAGATGTGTTTCCTCTTATTATCCGTTGTTTCCATTTAAAGTCCATGATGTCATCGGGAACTATATTCTTCCACTCGAGCAGTGTGTATAGATGGTCCCGAGGTGTGAATGACTACTCGTTCTTCTATATGATGGTCCTGGGTGGTAAACAACATGTTAAACGAAAACTAAAAGTTTTTAGCGGAAAACCCTAAATTAAGCGAAAAATTGTACACTGAAACTCATAAAATTAAGTGAAAACTCATAATTAAGTTTACACGAAAACTAAGAATGTTGAGCGGAAACTCATAATATTAAAAGAAAACCAAAATAAATACATGAAAAATTTGTTAATGAACAAACGAAAAACTTGTCATTTCTGTAGTTTAGATACAACGCAATTATTGTTGCTTGCTCCAGTTCTTCCAGCCGTATGAAACCGCAAGGAGAATTCTCGACAATGGGAAACTCACCTATGCCCTGACATACACAATAAACTATAGGAAACAGTTGAAGATAACCGCACCCTACTAGTAATTGGTCGTTCCGACGGGGATCATTTTGAGGTCGCCATGAGGTGGCCATAATCTGAGATCCCGCAATGCAATCGATTGTTGGGATAGAGAACGATATAAATGTAAACACTTGCTAACAGAAGGAAAACATATGTATTAAGAGTTAGTGCAAATTATATACATTAGAACTCTGAAACTTATGCGGAAATAGTCTTTGTGCAAATTGTATATTATGTCAAATCACGCCGCCCGTGAACCTTCAATTCGTCTCATCTTTCTTGCTCGATCTACATTGTCGCGAGCGATGTCGTTCATCAGTATGCGTGCGCGTAGCGCAAACGCATGAGAGGTACACCCAAATTGGGAAGGCTAAGTTTTTGACCATGGAGAGTTTGGTCTATAAGCCACATAACATAGACAAGGCAGTCGACGCTCCTCTCTTTCTGTTGCGGGGAGTTGTAGTCGTGGTTCAATGGGTAGGCCTTCGTTAATCTAACTCCAAGCTCGATTGCGAGGCAGTTGCCAAAGAGTTTACCGACTCATAAGGGCATTTTCATCATATTTGATGTTATTCTCCCACATTGTTTTAAATCCATGCATTGGATGACCCCCACTTACACATTGTTTTAAAGCCATGAATTGGATGAATCCATGCATTGGGTAACCACCATATTGTTTTAAATTCTTTCTTTGGAGAGTATTTTCGTCATATTCAATTTAGACTTTCCCACGTTTTAAATGCATGCATTGGGGGGGCGTTTTGACATTATTTTAAATTCATGTTGTGAAAGGCATTTTCGTCATATCCGGATAAAAGTTGCTCTGTAAGTGGATGGAAGAATTTAAAAATCAAAAATATAATTAAAAGGAGTGATGTTTTGTGAAACAACAAATTTGAGTGGACTTTTTGTAAATTCATGGAACTTTGAGGGATCATAGATTCATTTCCACTTATTTGTTTCAGAGGAAAACAAAATTCGATCTCTCCAATGTTATTTCCTTTTTGTACTTGAAGATATTGTGAATTTTTTTAAAAAAAAATTATTATTGGTACCTTCACGAGTACCTCCATGGTGAAGGTCCTGGTCACCAACTTATATTGGTACCTCCAATGGTGAACGGTGAAAGTCAGGTTTTTGTTGTCCCAAAGCTTTGGTCTTTTTGATCAGGGATTTTTCTCGAACACCAACAAGGCTCCATGCATGTAAGCACACGTACTAATACTCTAAATAGTGTGGTAATTAGTATAGTATGTTTAGTGATAGTTTGAATATAAATAAGATACACAAGAATTTAATTGCACGTTTAATTAAAAAGACAGAAAAAATCAAAGAGGACCAGAGATAATAATAATTAAAAAGTTGAGCAACTTCCTTTATTCTTAAGTTGGTCACGTTACAACGTTCCCGATACAATATAGCTTAATTTCATATATATATATATTCTAATGAAAATATTATCACGCACTTAATGAGCAAAGAGAATTAAGGAGGAGAAGAAGAAGAGCGAACTTCATGCAACAAGCAGGAAGAGGGGAATTAGCTAGAATTTGTTGCTGTACCAGAAGACGCCCTTGTTAGAGTTGTTGTTGTCGTCGGTGGATTCAGGCTCAACGAAGACGCACTCACGGACCTCACGCCATAACGCGCGCAAGATGGGAGTGGGATCGTAGCAATAGTAGTCGCCGAGAATGGGCTTGATGGCCTTGGTGGCCTCCATGGCATGGTAGTGTGGAATGGTGGAGAACAGGTGGTGGGTCACGTGTGTGTCGGTGATGTTGTGTAAAACTTTGTTCATAACACCGTAGTCACGGTCCACGGTCGAGAGGGCGCCTCGAAGCCAGTCCCATTCGTCGCCGTCGTAGTGAGGAAGGCTCAGATGTGTGTGATGGAGGTATGTGATGAGGACCAGGGACCCGTTAACGATCAAGAGAGGGACACCATAAATGCAGATCACCCAGGAGAGGGAGAAGCTGGCGGCAAGGAGGTAGAGGAGGTAGGAAACGCCGAGGATGCTGACATCGGAGATGAAGACCTGGGCGCGCTCGTGGTCGGAGTAGATGGGCCCGTATGGGTCGAAGTGGCAGGGGATGCGAGGGCCATCGTAGGGGCGGCCATAGAGGTTGATGGCGAGGTATAGAGGCCAACCGAAGGTGAGACACAAGAAGATGAGGAGGAAGCGGCCCGGGGGGTTGTTGATGTACTTGAACCAGGCGAACTGGGATTTGGACCTAGGGACAAACACCTCGTCGCGATCAAGGGACCCCGTGTTGGAGTGGTGGCGCCGGTGGGAGTATTTCCAGGAGAAGTATGGGACCATGAGGAAGGAGTGGAGGACCAAGCCCACCACGTCGTCAAGGGTCGATGAGTTGGAGAAGGCGTTGTGTCCGCACTCGTGGGCGATGACCCACAAGCGCCCCAGGGCAAAAGTTTGGAGGACCCAATAGATAGGCCAAGCTGCCAGCCAGAGAGGGGCATAGGGGATGATAGGGATCGCGTAAAGGGCGACGAGGAGGAGGCCGAAGGCCATCATGAGGTCATGGACAAGGTAGGAAAATGAGCGCAATGCGGATCGGTGGAAGCAGTGAGGAGGGATGGCCTTCTTCAGCTGACTCAGCGTGAAGAGCGGCTTATCCACGGGGACGCGCTGGAGAGGGGCTTCCTTCAGCTGCTGGCCCGAGCCTTGCGCGTCCTCGCTCCTCGATCTCATCGTCCCACTGCAGCCTATCCTCCTTGTTCTAAGGGTGCCGATCAACCTCCACGGAAGAGTTCGATTGGTGGGACAGGACAACTAGAGAAGATTTATTATTATTTATAGGCAACACAATGGAATCTTTAACTAACAACTTTCAAAGGAGCCTTGTGCCAAATCAACCCACCCATGTTATGTCACATGGAGATTCCTCACAATCTCTCTACAAGAAGATATGCTCGTTATGTCACATGGAGATTCCTCATGATCTCTCTACAAGAAGATATGCGCTTGCATTGATATAAGGTATGCCTCCAACATAGAAGATGCATGTAGTGGTGGAGCTAGGATTTAGATAAAAGGTGGGCCGAGATTAAAAAGATTATGTAATATAATTTAAGAACTAAAGACATATGTTTAGAAGTTTGATTAACAAAGCCACTGCTAGCAAAACTGTACACTAGAATTCTAACAGAAAAAAATCAGTAATTTAAGTTGTATTTCTCTAATCAGTTTCCATTGCCGACAATCAAATTTAGAGAAAAAAACACCAAATTTAAATATATAGTGAACTAAGCCACAAGGCTCCCAAAGATCCAACTTTGGTGATATTAAGAAAACAACTAATGTCCAAAATATATTATTTACCACTCATGCAGTGCAGCCATGCAGGCCCATGCTCATCAGTTATCATTGGAAAGAAATCAAGAATGTTTTGGCGTGAGGGCACTGAGATTTTGTTTTTTTATTTTGGTGTGTCAAAATAGTGTGTATGGTACAAAAATAAGTACTCTATTCCCCTTTTCCAAAAAATGATCTTATCTTTGGGGGGGGGGGGGTAATAATAATAGTAAAATTGACAATTTAAGCCATAAAAAGAGTTTAAAAAAATTAATTAGATAGAAGTTGGATAAATGAGTTAGTTGTGTGGAATAAGAAGATTAAAAAGAAAGGAAAAAAAGAAAATAAATTTTTTGGAAAAGAATGGATTTGCATGTAGAGATTTTTGGATAATAAGGACTATAATATAATTTTTCAAATATTTTATGGTAATTGAATTCTAAAATAGGGACTGATATTCTAAAATAGCTTCTCATGGGTGCATAAACCTTTTTATTCATTATCATTGTTAATTTCACACTAAATCCTAAACAACAAACACAAATTTATAATAATAATAATAATAATAAAGAATCATTAGTCCATAACTAGCACCTTAATCATAACCATAACTAGATCAAACTTAATGAAGCACAATCATTTATTAGTGTCAACTTTTAGTGCTTGCATTAATATTCGAACCCTGATCTTTTAGTCACATGATATGAAACTTTCTTTGTTCTTGTAAAACTCCCTCAAGCAATGTAAACTCACCGGCTATAACATTTTTTGGTTCCTTATCAAAGGACAAACAATAAGAAATTAAATGGATCCAATAGCATAAAAACACCAAGATTAATTATTGGCATAAATCATTCAATTTACACCTTACAGCATTAGGCTAGTCTCTACAACCAACCACCATGCGCCAGCCAGTGTTATCCATTCTACTTCTGAAAAACAGAACACAATGCATTTTATGAGATCAGTAGAAAAGAAACATCGAGACCATTAGATATACAAATGAGGCATTCAGCAAAAAATTGACAATAATGAACTAATCTGTCTGTACAATATCAATGTGAGGTGACAAACACCTAACATCTTAAACTCCAGTATAAGAATAATGAACTAATAGTGGATTCAAGTCGTTAATGTGTAGACAGAAAGAACAAACAACTCCAGTATAAGAATAATTAAGTGTTAAAAGCCAGAATTAATATCCAGTAACAGGCATTTTGTTTGAAATTTTTTAACTGCAGTCAATTAAAAGAAAATGTTTCAGGAGAAAAGGTAACATTGAACTAAGAAAAGTGAAGATAATAAATCTCTCTACAGCGTTGGCTTGGCTATAATTATAGAACTTCCAGTTTAAGTAATCAACATTTTCCAACATCCTGACTGTGGAGTTGCATAACCTAGTAACTAACAGGCAATTCCAGTAGCCTTTTAAAGCTTTCGCCAATTACTTGCCTGGTTACACCATTGAGATGGAGTAAAAATTCAGACTTCTTCTTTAGAAGATTCAGATATGAATAAGTTTGACAAAAAAATGAAGAAAGAAAATTACATGATACAAAGAAATCTTAATCAGTTTTTATAACATGCAAACAAGATCCCAGAATGTTATAGAGTTTTGTGACAAGAAATTAAGGAATAATATTAGTTAACAAAAGATAACTAACTTCATCACCAATAAATAAATGCACACAAAAATTAAGATTCTTTGCAGGTCAAAATGGTAAGAACAAAATTATAATGGGTAACTGAGTTGTCCCAAGACCTACGGAGTTCAAAAATTTTATATCTGCCATGACTTTTGCGTCCCCATCCTTGATCAACAAGTCCAATTGCAATAAGTTTGCCAGAGTTACATGAGTTCTCCTGCAAAAAACACAACAGACTGTTGGATTTCAGATCAACAATGAGACTATTTAAGTAGTGGAGTTGCAGAAGAAGCAATACAAATTGAATGAAAATGAGATTGTATAACAGGCTGCACAGAATGGTTTCAGAAATGCTTCAATGTAGAAAAGGACAGAAGATAACTTTTTGAATTGAAAAACAATTACATCACAGATTACAAGACAGGACACTTACATTAAATACTGAAACCTTAAAGACAAGACATGACTAAACACACTAATGCCACTAACTTCCACATTATCAGCCACTAGCCTACTTTATTTCAACAGAATAACAAAAAGATAAGCTGGAGACTAAGTCTCCTTGACCCAGCATTAGTGTGACCCTTTAATACTGGTCCAGGTCAGCTGCCACCTGGATTAGTTGTTAACACCTCCCCTTAATCCATAGCAGCTGACTCCAAGCTTCATTCTCAGATAACAGAACTTCTGAGCTGATAAAGGCTTTGTTAGGATGTCTGCTAATTGCTGATCAGTGCTGCAAAATTTCAATGAAATGGTGTTATCTTCAACCAAATCACGAATGAAATGAAACCTTATGTCAATGTGTTTGGTTCTGCCATGCATCACTGGGTTTTTTGTCAAGGCTATTGTTGATTTGTTGTCACAACAAAGTGCAGTTGGTTCCCCTTGTTCTTCACCCATGTCAGCCAGTAGTCTTCTGAGCCATGTTGCTTGACAGGCCCCTGATGTAGCTGCTATGTATTCAGCTTCTGTAGTTGATAAAGCAGTAATCTCTTGTTTCTTAGAGCTCCAAGTAACAGCTGTTGTGCCCATGATAAAGACATTCCCTGTGGTGCTCTTCCTGTCTTCTATGGAGGCTGCCCAATCACTGTCAGTATACCCAATTAGCTTGCAATGAGGGACATGAGTATAATACAGACCATAATCAATTGTCCCGACTAAGTATCTTAACACCCTTTTTGCTGCTCCAAGGTGTTGTTTGGATGGAGTTTGCATGAATCTTGAGAGAACTCCAACAGCATGACTGATGTCTGGCCTTGAGTGTGTGAGATATATCAGTCCCCCAATCAGACTTCTATATGTTTGTGCATTTGTTTCACCTGAGCCATCATACAAATAGAATTTCTCACCTGTGTTCATTGGAGTAGCAGCTTTCTTGCATCCTTCCATATTGAATTTCTTGAGCAGATTATAGGTATAATTCTGCTGACTGAGAAAGATGCCACCTTCTTCTTGTTTAATCTCCAATCCAAGGAAGTAGTACTACAAGAATATTGATCTGTTGCGGCAGATATTAGCGGCGGATATAGAAATCCGCCGCTAAATCAAAGATATATTCCAACTTACAGATCTATAGCAGCGGATATTAATATCCGCCGAAATAACTCCTGCCATTAATCTATAGCGGCGGATAAATGTATCCGCCGCAATAAAGCTATGAAAATATTTTATAAGTAACTTTAATTTTAGCGGCGGATAATATGTTCCGCTACTATAAGCCTATTACCCGCGAAGCCCCTCAGCGAGTGCGAGCATCCTGCGACTCAATGTTGTCTTTTTCTTCTCCAAAACCTCAGCCTGCGAGTTTCCCCGGCGATAACTCGATCCTTTGCCTCCACCTCTTCCTCTCGAAGTCCGGCGATCTTCTCATCAGGTGAGGGTTTCCGATTCCCCACATTAGGGTTCCTGATTTCCTAATTTCTAGTGTTCCTTTTCGATTTCCTAATTTATACTCTTCAATCCTCCCATCTCCCATCGTTTAGGGTTTCTGATTCCCCACATTAGGGTTCCTGATTCTGATTTTGCAAAGGGAATTCATTTGCAGTGCCAGGTTACCTTCGCTCTGAATTCGGGGACAGCGAGACCGTGCCAGGTTACCTTCGCTCTTAATTCATTCCACATTCCACACTCCTGTATTTTATACCTTCCAATGATCTTTCAAAGTACTGAAAGCATAATTTGTTTTTTCCCATTTGTACCAACAAGGTGGATTAATTAGGACCACCATCTTTCTTTGAGAAAATTTGTATCATCACTTCGATAATTGATCTATCACTTCATTCTTGATTTTGCTATGAATGAAGCACTCTATTGAAGAATATGTCTCAATTTACAAAATATTTTCCTCTCTTTTTCTGTTGACAGATGAAACATCATATATTTCTGAGTTTTACTAGGATTTCATTATTTCTTTCTTTCTTTTGTCTTTGATTTAATTCTGGATTAGTAAATAATATGTTTCTGAGTTTTCAATCGATTGATTTATAAAACCAGAACATTGAATAATGCTAGTGGTAGTGAATGAGGAATTTAAAGGCAAGTGTTTTCTTTCTTTTTAATGGTTTACAATATTTTATTCATTTTTATTTATTTACTCTGTTGTGATCTATATTTGATAACAACCTCTTCAATGCATGTATTATATTTGATAACAACCTTTCTAATTTGTTTACTTAATTTATTTAGTATCAATAGCATGCTACTATGTTTTTGTTCCATGTATTCTTTTTACACTGTTCTAATTGAACGTGGGTCATCTGTGAAGTCAATACATGTACTTCTTTTTTTTTTCCTTCTATCTTTCTCTATTTGTGATTTTTACAAATAGAGATTATTAACTAAGTATGAGTCTATTTGAAGGAGCTTATTTGAAGGAGCTTATGTCGCACTTTGCAAGGCGTGGTAGGGTACGTGGTGGAGGAGAAGTCCCTGCTCACTCAAATCCAAGCTTGAGTCATACTCATTCAGATGAAGGAAATTCATCTAATCCAGGCTAGTATATCTTCGTTAAGTTTTCATAAAAGTTTTCATGAAGTTTTATAAGTATACTCAATTGCATCTTTATAAATTTTATGAAGTTTTTAAAATTCAATATTTGATATATCAAAGCATTTTACAGAAATTCATAGGAATGTTAGAGGACGCACATGGCTTGAGAGACTATGGAATAGCGAAGAAAATGCACCAAAAAGAGTTGTCCGAAGTAATAATAGGGGGCAACCAGTTGGTGATGGTGCTAGAGATCTGGGACAATTTCTAGGTTGGTATGCTATGTTTCTTTTATCTTGTTTCTAATGCTAGGTTCAGTGATGCTGATGTATATGTGAATTCATGGAACCTTTCTTTAGTGACGAATGCTACAGAAGACAATTTCTATTAAAATGTCTTTTTATCATGTTTTTTCGTGCTGTTTTAAAATTGGATATGATATACCATTTATCATATAGATGCTTTTCATTTCAGTTATCCATGGAGTTTGGATTGATCCTGTCAATAGATTAGTGTAAGTCAAGATATGATATACCATGATCACTAAACTGAACTGTTATTTCAGACTCTCAGAGATGTGAAATTGATTAGTGGAATTCCAATATGTGAAACATTCACTACTGCAGAACTTGTTTGGCATCAGTGGTTGGTAATAAATTATTATTTTAATTCATTTAAAAATTTGATATTATCTTCATTGTACTAGAGGATAAACATTCACTACTGCAGATTACATGGTCCAGGTGTTTCACCTAAAGATATGCATGGACCACGACCTACGCGCCAAGAGTTGTTAGAAGAGATTAAAAGCTTGAAGACTGATAATGAAGACACTAGAAAGCAATTAAATATAGTAACTTCAATTCTTGGCCAACTCACCGGTGTAGAAGGTGATCTTCATGATATTATGGCTAACGTATCTAAAAAGGTATACTTTTTTCAACTGAAAATTGTTTATGGTTAGGTTGATTTTTAAAATTTAACTAACTACAAGTTTTTATTTGTAGGGTCATGCACAACCTACTGATGTCGGATCTTCTCATTCATTTGAAAATGAAATGCAACAAGATTAATATGGAAAGTAAGGAGGAAGGCAATTGTCCCAACATTGCATCAAAAGGTAATCTATCAACCCATATATCTTTATTACATCAATTTTCTATCAATGTTTCTTTTTCTACTTAGAGTATGAATTTTTTTAAGTTGTGGAAGGGTAGGTTAGCAAGCCAATTTCAGCTTTTCAAGTAACTAGATGGATCACCATAATTTGGCTTTCTATCATCAGATGAACATGATAGTCTCTCATATCAAATTGAAGGGAGTACTAGAAATGTGTAGCTGATCATCAGATGAATATATTTAGTAACAATTCGATGTAATAATTTTTTTAATAATTATTACAAATAATTTCTGAACATTATAGTTTATCTAATAATAAGAGTTATCATAGATATATTAGGAACGATATCGTTGAGAATTGATAATAAAAGAAGAATTATCTATGAGAGTTTCAGTTAAAAAGATATATACAAATCTGAGTTACTTTGATTCGATAAGATGGACTTCACTATTTTGTTCCATGATAAACATATTGAAAGACTGATGCTATCCACTGCTTAGTGAAGAAGCATCAACACTAGTCCAAAAGCACATAGCATGATGAAGTTCTGATCTTTTGTTTTTAAAAAAAGAGCATTGTTTTAGTTTAAAAGATAGTGCAAATGTAAGTTTCTTCTATTCAGGTGGAAGGCTTCATTGTTTTGTTAATCTGTGCCTTCTTCCATAACAACCATGTTGAAAGACTGATTGATGCTTATGCATTGCTTAGTGAAGCAAGAACACTAGTCCAAAAGCATGAAGGATGATGATTCAGTTTTAATTTTTTGTGGTAAAAGTTCAGTATTTTTATTGAAAGGAAATGTTTATTTTACTGTAATGTGCTTGAATTAGGATGCAAGGAGTGTGTTTTATGGCAACTTTCTCCTGAGGAAGGAGTTTCTTGGCCATGTTATGTTGGTTTAAGTTGTTAAAAAACTCTTTTTTTCTGTAGCTTTATCTGTAATATTATCTTCATTAATTAATTGCAATGGGAGAATTTTTTAATTTATTTGTACTTAATGGATTTCTTTGTAGATTAAATGTTTCTCATTCTTCTTTTATGTGATTTCTTTGCAGTATGAGGGAGCAGTGAAGGAAGATGGAAGAGGACCCACAATTTGGGATACATTTGCTCACTCATTTGGTAACTTGAAATTTATGAATTCTATGAAGGTTTAAGAAATGAAATCTTAGAATTGGGTGTAAAGAAAAACTCACTTTGTAGGCAAGGTGATTGATTTTAGTAATGTTGATGTTGTTGTGGATCAATACTTGGACTATTTT
Organism: Dioscorea zingiberensis; assembly: GCA_026586065.1. Classification (NCBI taxonomy): domain Eukaryota; kingdom Viridiplantae; phylum Streptophyta; class Magnoliopsida; order Dioscoreales; family Dioscoreaceae; genus Dioscorea; species Dioscorea zingiberensis. The sequence continues at coordinate 108,756 of JAGGNH010000011.1, forward strand.
GTCAGTTTTAACTGAATGAATCTTGTGACGAGGATGATATTCTTAATGTAAGTCTATATTTCAAATGTCTCTATTTTATTCTCGCCCTCAGACTGAGTCATATTTGAATGTGTATTTGAATTATTGTGTTATTTATGTGTATACATATTACAGTAAAATATTTGTCGAAATATAGATGTTAAGGATCACATTTCATATTTATATATATATGTATATATGTGTTTATACGTTTGCAGGGCATTTTCATAGACCCAGGTGGTGTAGCATTGAGCTGCCCTTTTCTTGTGCATTGACCTTGCTGTGAATCTTAGGAACTGCAAAGTGGATTGGATGCTGGTGGCAAAAACTGCATAGTATTTCTTCATTTAAATTTCTGAATATTGTATTATTGGATAGTGAATATTGTTCAATACCAAACATTTTTCAGAAATAAAATATATTTATTATTATTTAATTTGGCCTTCTCTAATAATAATAATAATAATAATAATAATAATAATAATAATAATAATAATAGCAATAGCGGCTGATATTAATAATAGCGGCGGAAATATCCGCCGCTATAGGTCCACTAGTGGAGTGAACCCAAATCAGACATCTCAAAAGCTTGCATCATTGAGAGTTTGAATTCTTCTGCTATTTGTTGAGAGGAGCCCATATATATGATGTCATCTACATAGAGTAGAACCAGAAGCACTTCATGTTCACCTTTACACTTCTTGTACAATGTTGGTTCATTGTTGGATTTCTCAAAACCTTGATTGATAAAATGATTATCAATCTTGCTATACCAGGCTCTAGGAGCCTGCTTCAGCCCATATAAAGCTTTCTTGAGCTTGTACACTTTGTCTTCACTGCCTGGTATAATAAAACCTTGAGGTTGAGCTACATAAACCTCCTCTTGTAAGACACCATTAAGAAATGCTGATTTAACATCCAATTGAAAGATGGGCCACTTCCTTTGTGCAGCAAGAGCAAGGAACACCCTCACTGTCTCAAACCTTGCAACAGGGGCATACACCTCTTCATAATCAACTCCATATTCTTGTGCATATCCCTTGGCAACCAGCCTGGCCTTGTGTCTCAACACGTTGCCATCAGGTCCAAGCTTAGTTTTGTACACTCATTTGAGACCAATTGCTTGCTTATCAGTGGGAAGATCAACTAATTTCCATGTCTGGTTCTTGTTAATTGCTTGCATTTCCTCTTGCATAGCCAGCTTCCACTCTTCTTTTTCTGCAACATCTTCAAAATAAAGTGGGTCAGAAACTGTGAAAGCAAATGCACACCTTTCATACATCTCCCTTAATGATCTGACTCCTCTTGGGCCAATTTCTTCAGAAGAAATTGCTCTTGTGGCAGAACTCTGATCAGTAGTAGCATTAGAGGAGTGTGAAGAATCTGAGCCATGTGAGGCACTATCTGCATCTCTTGCAATTGGTGAAGCTTGATCATGAATTGATGCACTTTTTTCAACAGGTGTAGAGCTGTTGGAGCTATAAGCAGGACTTGAATTACTTGAATTGTTTGAACTGCTTGTATGGTTGCCAGTGATAATTGTAGTGTTGTCTGTTGGAGAAGCTGCTTCAATTGTAATGGGACCTTCAGTTGACAGTCACTAACATCATCATTACTTTTGTTCCAATTCCATCTATCACATTCATTGAACACTACATCCCTGCTAACAATCACTTTACAAGTGATGGGATTATAGAGTTTATAAGCTTTAGACTCAATGCTATAGCCTACCAGAATACACTTGATAGATTTACTGTCAAGCTTTTGATGAAGAGGAGAGGGAATTATAGTGTATGCAATGCAGCCAAAGACCCTTAAATGACTTACAGTGGGCCTTCTTCTGGTCCATGCTTCATATGGTGTCTGGTTTGGCACTGCCTTGGTGGGAGATATGTTGAGAAGATACACTGAGGTTGCAACAGCCTCAGCCCAGAATTGATTGGGAAGATCAGCTTCTTTGAGTAAACTTCTAGCCATCTCCACAATAGATCTGTTCTTTCTCTCCACCACTCCATTCTGCTGGGGTGTGTATGGTGCAGTGAGCTCCCTCTTGATGCCATGCTCTTCACATAGACTGGTGAATTCTTTGGAGAGAAATTCACCACCTCTATCAGTGCGCAAGCACTTAATTGATTGTCCACACTGGTTCTCAACCAGTGCCTTGAATGTCTTGAATTTCTCCAATGCTTGAGACTTGAATTTGATGAAGTACACCCAGTTCATTCTGGTGTAGTCATCTGTAAACAAGAGAAAGAACTTGTTACCTCCAATTGAATCTGTCTGCATTGGCCCACACAGGTCAGCATGGATCAATTCAAGAGGATTAGATGCTCTCCAGGCCTTCCCTGATTGGAAGGGCTTTCTGAATTGTTTGCCCATAATGCAGCTTTCACAGAAGTCCATCTCTGAGATTTGTGGCAGGCCATCAACTAGACTTCTGTTGCTTAGAGTTCTCAGACCTTGGAGATGAAGATGTCCATATCTGAGATGCCAAAGATTGGACTCCTTTGAGACATTTACCATCAAACCAAGTTGTTCCATGCTTGACACCTCAAGAGGAAACATGTTATTTCTGGTTTTCTGAATACAAGCCAATGTCTGGCCTGTATATTGGTCTTTAATTTGACAAGTATCCTTGTCAAACAGCATTGAGAACCCTCCTGCTATCAGTTGCCCAACACTTAACAAGTTGTGAGCTAACTTAGGTACAAACTGAACATTTTTCAAGAGTTGTACCTTGTCATTGCTTGCTGGAATGACCACTGTGCCTCTCCCTTCAACTTGAACTTCATTGTTGTCACCAAGCTTCACTGTTTGTTTGTGGCTTTCATCCAGGTCCCTGAACAGATTCTTCCTTCCAGACATGTGGTTAGAGCAACCACTATCCACCACCCAAATGCTGCTGGGGGCTTGAGTGAACTCAGTATGAGCCATGAACATGCTGCCAGCTTCATCATTCTGAGCCTCTGCAATGTTGGCCTCTTTCTCTTTGAACCAACATTCAGCCTTCACATGACCATATCTCTTACAGTGGTGACATTGAATGTGGCCTTTAGGATGTCTCTGATCATTGCTTGATCCTCTGCCTGAGCTCCTGCCACGGCCACGTCCTCGTCCTCTTCCTCTATAGAAGCCTCTGCATCTCCCTCTTCCACCAGTGTTGTCTTGCTTCTTCACACCAGAGGCCTCTCCTTCTGCTTGGAAGGCCTTTGATTCTGGTTGTTCAGTTGTGTAGTTGAGCCTATCTTCATGGGACTTCAGTGAGCCACTGAGCTCATCTACAGTTAAGGTGTTCAAGTCCCGAGCCTCCTCTATGGCTCCAACCACATGGTTGAATCGAGGATGCAGACTTCTCAACACCTTTGAAGCCACATCATGGTCAGTAATGGTGTGGCCATAGACACGCATCTGGTTGAAAATGCTGGACACCCTGGTGATATAACCTTGAATGTCCTCACTTCCTTGCATCCTTAGCGTCTCAAAGTCTCTCTTCAGGTGCTGCAACTTCACTGTTCTCACCTTGAGGGAACCTTGATATTTAGCCTGAAGAATAGACCATGCTTGCTTTGATGTGGTCGTTACTGCAATTCGGGGAAGGATAGTGGGGTGCATAGCTGATTGAATGAGGAAGAGGGCTTTGGAGTCCCTCTTCCTGGTCTCCTTCACGCGAGCTTCTTCTCCTTCTGTGGAGTAGCCCTGCTCCACCAGCTCCCAGAGGTCTTGGGAGAGAAACAGTGTCTTCATCATCAGGCTTCAGTACTCATACCCCTCGCCTGTGAACAGAGGTACTGAAGGAGAGGAGAACTGCACCGCTGCACCATTTGTAGTCGCCATAGCTCTGATACCAGAGATGTTGGATTTTAGATCAACAATGAGACTATTTAAGTAGTGGAGTTGCAGAAGAAGCAATACAAATTAAATGAAAATGAGATTGTATAACAGGCTGCACAGAATGGTTTCAGAAATGCTTCAATGTAGAAGAGGACAGAAGATAACTTTTTGAATTGAAAAACAATTACATCACAGATTACAAGATAGGACACTTACATTAAATACTGAAACCTTAAAGACAAGACATGACTAAACACACTAATGCCACTAACTTCCACATTATCAACCACTAGCCTACTTTATTTCAACAGAATAACAGAAAGATAAGCTGGAGACTAAGTCTCCTTGACCCAGCATTAGTGTGACCCTTTAATACTGGTCCAGGTCAGCTGCCACCTGGATTAGTTGTTAACACAGACTTGGATCATTATTATCAAGGAACACAACTAAAAACTTGCAGCAATGATTTGGAAACATGATCAGGAGAGACATACTTCATCAGCAAGAAATGGAGATTCAAATACCCCAAGAAAGATGAAAATCACAAAACACAGAGGTACATACACATGCAAGTAAAGAAAACATCAAGCACATAATATAATCAACCAAGTATTTCATCTGCAATTAAGAAAAACTTGATTCACTATAATTTACAAATAGAGAGGATGCCTACTCGATCAAACAAAATCCTTGCAGCAAATGATCCTGGACTATTAGCACCAACCCACTCAAAATTCCATCTACCTTGGAGGAACGGTGATCTGCACATTGGGCAAATATCTTGTGTCAATAATCCATTCCATAATCCCCCATAAGAAAAATATTTGCATATCAATCAAGTCATCGCAGTTAGTCAAAAGCAAAGGAAAACCCTATGGTCAAATCAGACAAATGATCATCCTCGGCCACCATCAAGTAAACTAATTAATGCTCAACATGCAAACATTGACTACAGTTTTTCATCCACCACTCAATGAATAAACATATGTTGTTGGACGGGAAGTAGGATTTAGCCATTCAAGACCAACGATTCTCTCATTAACGTCAATCCGCTTCATTTCCGTCATCTTTCCACCAATCAAAGATTTGAATCTCCCGACTTCTTAAACTGAAATGGTAGTTTCATGAATCTTACTTACAAATAAAACATCCTTAACACAAGGCAAAGCAAGCAAGCTAAATGGAAAACTAAATACCCAGAACTTACTGAGCCTTTCCAGTAAATAGAAAGGCCATACTTGGAAGTCCATCTATTGGGTATTGGCATGAAGCATTGCAAGATAAGAAAAGAAAAATAGAGACATGTGAGAATAACATTAATCCTCAAGGTACATTGACATCTTTTAATAAATTAATCAGAGTTATCGATACACTCTGTGTGAGGAATGGAGCCTTCCGAGCTTCATTACCGAACAAGTTGTGAGGAATGGAGCCGAGCCACATTGCCGAGCGGGACGCAAGGAATGAAGCGAAGCTACATCGCCGAACTGCATGCTGAGGCTCTTGCCGAGCTACTGATCTGAGAAGCTCTACTGAGGAGCTCTGCCGAAGGGAATTTTGCCGAGGAAGCGGTGTAGAGACCGAGGGGGCATCTGAGCGAGTGGGATCCACTCTTCTACACTTTATCAGCCGAGGAGGTTGATTGCAAAGGCATCCGAGCAGAAGCGAGGATGGGCCCAGTAAAAGAAAAGGATCAAGGCGGGAATCCTTAGGCGCTGACATTGAGGGTATAGCGCCGAACCTTGGAAAGGTAAAAGTCTGACACAGCAGCCGGACATTGCAGAGAAGTGACACAGGAGTGTTCCACAAGGCAAAGGCAGTTGTATGTCTTGGAAGCTCCACTAGCAAGGAGCCTATATAAGGCTGCCATCTCCTTCCATTGATGTTGTTGTTCAACTGTGTGTTCAAAGAGAGAGATATCTTTGTTGTTAACAACCAGCAGTGAGTGAGAGAGCTTGAGAGAGCTTTGTATCTCTTGTTCATCTTCTTCCTTGATTCTATCTGAAATAGATAAGGGTGTGGGTCGTGGACGTAGGCACTGTTGTCGAACCACATAAATCTTGTGTTGTGTGATTGCATGTTTGTTCTTGCTCTTGTTTGCAGGTTGTTTGGTTGTTTAGTTAGCAGCCTCCAACGATCCATTTCCGCTGTGCTGGGAAGGCCCAAGGAATAGCAAGTGTTGCTATTCTAGAGTAGTGCATTCAGTCTGGTGACTGAAGACCGAAGCCGCAGTCTACCAAAGAGGTGAGCTCCTCAGATTCCTAGTGCCGAGCTAAGAGCAGTTCGACCAAGAGCGGCTTGGTAGCAAAGGCGAAATTTCCCAACACTCTGCACATGTTTGTAATTTACGATCCTAGTTCTGATTTTCTGAATCCTCCTTTTCGATGATAAAAAATACAACATAAATTTCTGATCGAAAAGTTCAGGGTTATTGACCTTGGGATATGAATGAGGTTATCCAGTTTTGGATTGAACAGGGCACAGTGAATACACTCAGAATCTAGCCAGGGAATAAACAGGATGAATGGGGTTTATGGATGCTAGGTCCTTTAATTCCTCAGAAAAGAAGTAGCAAGTAATGTAAAAAAACCCTAGGCCTACTGATTTCTTAAAAGTATATGAATGAAAGCTGAATTTGGTTCAGTTGCCTTCAATACTCAAAGATAAAAGTTTGTGATTGAAACTGAAATTTCTTTCCTTGTCAGGCACTGAAATTATCAACATTCAGTGATTGGCAGCAGGATTGTGATCTCTGATACGATGCATTATTGAGCCTGTGATGACGAAGCCTATTACTGTGGAAACTCTCCAGAAGTTTAGAGCTCAGCTGGGAATTTGTCAAGTTCCTAGGTTAAACTAGTTGAGAACTAGTTTAAGGGAGGGAATGAAGAGAGGTCAGAATGTTTGGGTTTCCTGAAGTTTAGTTGGGTTCCTAAAGTTTAGCTTTCTGTTTGCTTTCTGTTGAAATAAGTCCTGGTCTTTAGGCCATGTCTAATTATGCTTTTGAATGTGTTAGTTGCTACAGCCACGTAGCTGGTTTTTCTCCTTTTCAGTTATGATGTAAAGACTACTTAGGAAGGCTCTCTTGTTCAATAAGATTAAGTGAATCATTCCCCACATGTGTTGAGTTATCTTCTTGTTCAAGCTTTGATTCTGAACATTGAGTGTATTCATCTTGTTCAAGCTTTGATTCTTCACAGAGCCACACCATCTGTAGACTCTATTCAAGATGAACTAGTACTTGGCTAGATGCTAGCTCATTGCTCACTAAATCTCAATTCATTATACGTTCACTTACTACTAGTAGCCACATCATCTAGTCACCCACATTCTTAAAAAATGCTTGACCATCAAAACAGTCTGAACATCAAACACAATACATTCAAATCAAACATCAAAACTTTTTCTATCTAAAGAGAGGCTCACAGAAAGGAGAAGGGATTCCTTAGCGGAGATCCGCTCCATCTCCCTGGCGTACGTCCCGGAAGCGCCCTGCATCGTCTGGGGCTGCACCATAGCCCTCCAATATCCACCACCATCCCGGCGACGGCATCCCCGGCGATGATTGAAGCTCTGGCGACCCTCCGGGAACCGAGCCCATCCCGGCAAGGACGGTAGAGACCCAAGAGCTGCAGCCATGGCGTCAGACCCAGCACGCAAAGCCCTAGCCCGAGGTCCTCAAAGCCCAAAACCTCCTCGCAGGCCACGCGGGTAAGGAGTTCACTTGATGGCCTTTAAATGGGCCTCTTTCCCTGACTCCAAATATTGGGCCGGCCCCAAACTCAGCGGCTTAGGCCCCCTTTTTTTTTCAAAAATAAGCGACAAGCCACTAACAAAGACAAGGGCGTGCACAATCTTTTGCGAATGGGGGCTGGGTCCGCACACACGTGAGCGCTTGGACCACCTGCATGCTCACACTCCAAAAAAATGTGTCATCACTCGCAAATCGAGTTTGTGCGTGGACTTAGATATCAATGGACCACTTGGTTATTGGTAGGCCCATATCTAATTTAACAAAATATTCTATTAAAGAGTACAAACATATGTTTTTCAAAAAAGCACAAAAAAAGAAAGATCTCTTGAAAATGGAACATAAGTGATATTGAACTTGTGAATCATAGTCTTCACAATTACCATACAAATTTTGGGACCATGCTATCTATGTAGAGAAATACTTTTCATAATAATATGCGTTTCATTAACAAGGTATCATGAAACATTTAATAGATTGTGATCTTACATAATTGTTACACATTAAGTCGAGTAATCGGGTCCCAATTTGATTGACTTTTTTAAAAACTATAAACACTTGTTGAATAAGTTAAAGCATCTATGAACTATTTTTAAATAGAGAAAATTGCTTGCATACCCCTCCAAAACCATATATTTGCTTAAATACCCCTACAAAAATGCAATTTGCTTGCATACCCCTCTAAAACTAATTTTTTTGCTTATATACCCCCGCCGTTAGTTACCGTTAGTCACCGTTAGTTTTTTCATAGTTAACTATAGTTTAAAGTTAACCATGGTTGAAAAATTACACAATTACCCTCATTTTTAATAATTTTGACTTCCAACCCTACTTTCTCATCTATAAAATAAATAATATCTATAAATTTTTTATAAAAAATTTAGAGGGGTACATAAGCAAACCCAATTTAGTAATTTGCCTCCATTTCATCCATTGATTTAACACCGTCAAGAGGCAACTTAACCATAGGGGCATATAAGCAAAAATAGTTGATTTACGGGGGTATGCAAGCAAATAACATTTTTACGGGGGTATTTAAGCAATTTCCAAGTTTTATAGGGGTATGCAAGCAAAAACCCCTTTTAAATATTACTTTTGATTTGTAAAAAAAATTTAAATAATAAAGCTCAGAGTTAGAAGAAAACAAATAAACAAAAGAATGCCCTTATTATTTTAAGTTTTTTTTTATTTGTTAAAACCAAACTCAAATAAGAGAAACACTTGCCATGATTTTTTTAATATATATATATTATTTTTTTCAAATGAAACATGAATGACCGCTTCTTATGCAGCATCATCCAAGATCCAACCAATAAGTCAGGGTGCAATCACTTTCTCTGAACCTGGGCATCAAATAGTGCCCAACCAGCCCAGCAAAGCATTTACTCCACCTTTTTTTTTTTTTTTTTTTTTGGTCGAAAGAGCTACATAGTAGCTATATATTAAGAAAACTTAAAACAGTACACCATCATCATCAACCAACCTTAAACCATTACACCATTAACAGCCAAACCTAGCATTCAGCAGCAAACTAGAAAGCCTAGAAGCAAAGAAAGACAACACAACACAGAGACTGTTGAATTGAAATCTTTAAGCATCAGCAGCATTAACGGATAAAGAGTGCATTCCTCCAGCTTTCCCATTACCCTTCTTCTTCTGGATCTTCTTCTTCTGAACCGCAGAAAGCACTTGCACACCCTTTCGATCACGGGATCGCTTTTGCATTGATTTCTGGAGCTCCCAAAGAGAACGTTCGTCGGCAAAGTCATCCAAGATTAGATCCACGTCCGAGTTATCAGAATCACTCTGAGCTTCAGAGGGATGCTTGCTTGCTACAAGGGCCTGCTCAACTCTCTGAACGAACAGCCGATGAGCATCAGATGAGCATTCGGCCCTATGACCCGAAGCCGACGTCAAGAGTAGGGGCGTTGGCTCGCTCGACTGCTGTTTGGCCTTGCCTTTGAGATCCACCTCCATCCTTGTGGAACCATCGCCACAATCCTGTTCCTTGCTTCCAGAGCCTCCAGTCTGTCCGTCTTCATGGAAGATAACACCGGTGGGGGCGAGGGCCGTGCACCACCTGTGGACGCATGGCGTGCGATGGAGGAAGCACAGCGAGTCGCTGAGTGAGGCAACCCGCCTCTTCCCCCACGACCACCTCTGCCACTAATCCCCCGAGATTGCTCTCCAACCGCCACGTGTTGGACATCCCCGAAGCCAGAAGGCTGGCAGCCACGAGGGTCATCACGATGCGTCGCGGGGTCAAACCTTTCGCTTGTCGCCAGTTGACGGGACGTTCCCTCCACGTGCTGAGCAGCGGGGACGCGTGCTTGCTGGCTTCGACGAGACGGTTCGAGAGGCACGTGCTCCTCACGTGAAGTGAAGCCGTCTCCATTGCTCTGTCCACGGCCGCGACCACGGCGGCGACGGGGTGCCTGTGTCCATCTCCATCCCTGGTTAGCAGTTGCCATCGTCTCCATACTGGGCCCATAATCATTAGGGGCTACACCAGAACCTCCCGGACGACCCAGGCCCAGAGTCTTCCGGCCATCAGCAACATCATCTTGGCCGATTGCAGGGGGTGACATTGTCGATTCACTCCGGTTTGGACATGAGGTGACTCCATGCCCAACCAGGCCACAACTATAGCACAGAATCGGTGTTCGTTCATACAAGACGAACACAAAGGTGCGTCGGCCATCATCCTCGAGCCAAAATCCTCGTTTCAGAGGGACAGACAGGTCGATTTCGAAGCAAGCTCGTGCGAATCTAGTACGAGATAATGAAGCCGTAGGCTCATCAATCTTGACCAGCCGGCCAATGGACGCCGTATGGGTCTCAAACGAGTCACCATCCCAGTAATCCACGGGGAAGTTGTGAAGCTGAACCCAGATCATCGCCTTCTTCAGAGTCATGAAGGCGGGCTCAAAACCAGGCTGCCATGGGGCCAATTGCAGGATGATACCTTGCACTGCCCATGGACCCCAAATGTAAGGCGTTTCTTTAACCTCCTCTCGCCTCACAAATGAATGAGCAGGAAGCCGTTTGGCATGTCGGAGATCTGGATGTTTCCAAACTGTTGCCAAAGTCCCAGCAGGGAAGCCTTGATGGCTTCAAAGGGCGGAGATCTACCGAAGAGTTTGCCATACAGAGCATTCTGGAACCGTTGGCGAGCTCGATGCCGGCTATCGTCATCCACTCGGACAGTGTCCGTGACAAGGTTCTTGAGCTTCTCCAGCACCTCAGAATCGATCGGAAGGGGGGAGGTTACCCGTCGATTTGCATCACCTGCGACCTCAGCCCAGGATGGGGCCGGTGGGGCCGGTGGGGCCGGTGCCATATCAGGACCTCTAAGAACTTTTAATCCAAGCCAGTTGATGTTCCCTGAGTGTGCATTATTGGAACCCTGTTGCAGGTTAACAAGAGCAAAGTAAGAACCAAATTACATGCGCTGCCTATTCCAAGAGCAACACTGGTGGACCACTGGCACCACTCCAAGAACCCTGATTTTTGCATTTATTCTTTCTTAATTTTATGATTAATATTCTGATTATTCTCCACAAAATAGTTAACTAACATATAGGAAAAGCAATTTACATCATTGAAATCTCTTAATTGATGGTGTTTGTTTAGAATTAGAAGCAAGTATTTGATAATTCACATTCAAACACCGATTTTCCTGATTTCTCTCTGAATAATAAGTTGGTTATGAACTCTCATAATGAATCTTTCCTAAACATTACATTAAGCAATTAAAAGCAAACATCTAAGCTAACAAGTACAAGAAATCCAGTGTTTGTAAGCAAAAAGTAAGCAGCAAACAAAGTCTAATGTTAGATAAGCACAATGAACAAACATGGCTCTCAATTTCCTTGAAATGAATAAGAACAAACAGATATCAGTGCAGCTGAGTTTCAAAATAGTAAAGAAAATGGCAAGAGAAGATCCTCTAAGGTAGAGTATGCTTGTCCAATCTCTACACTACATTCATCACATTGTATATATTTTTTTTTCTTTTATGAGAAACATTAACAAGTATCATGTGTGGTTCAAACCCTCAGTCTCTTTCTACGAGAAAGAATGGATTAATCAATTTTTTTTCTTATGAAAGTTGGTTCTTCATCACATTAGATTAGGTACCAACCATTCAATATATTTACTTTTTGTTATTTTCTATAAATGTACAAAAACCATTTTTTTTAAAAAAAAGAATAGATTACCAATTTTTCTTGTGAAAGCTGCTCATTCAATGTATTTATCATCTTTTAACACACCTCATATTTTTATTTTAATGAAAACATGTTTTATCATTTTTATAAAAAAATAATAATAATAACAAGTACATTTTTAAAATCCAATTGGATGTACTTGGAGGATGATTCAATGTAAAATGTTTTTGAGTTATTTGTTTCACAGAGGAAAACTAAATTCTCCATTGTTATTTCTTTTTTGTACTTGAAGATCTTGTGATTTTTTTTATTTATTTTTTATTATTGATACCTTCACTGGTACCTCTACGGTGAATGGTGAAAAAGTCAGGCTTTTGTTGTACCAAAGCCTTGGTACCTTTGATCAGGGATTTTTCTCAAACACCAACAAGGCTCCATGTAATCACACATAGTTGTGGTTAGCATTTGCACAAGAATTTGCACTTTTAAAAGGAAAGAGAGAAATAAAAAATAAAAAATCAAAGAGCATCACACAGATAATAAAAAGTTGAGCAACTTGCTTTTTAGTCTTAAGTTGGTCTCGGTACAAAGTTTCCGATACATACCTTTCTTTCACCTGTTATTCTAATGGAAACAGGACCACGACAACAACGAAAGTCTAAATCCTCAATGTCTCTCTCTGACTCTCTCTCATGGAAACAAAAAAAAAAAAAAAATACATACGAAACAGGGGACTAATGAAACAGAGCACTTAGCAAAGAGAAGAAGGGAACAAAAAAAAAAGCAAAAGAGAGGACAAGAAGGAAGGGGGGATTAGATCATTAGAATTTGTTGCTGTACCAGAAGACACCCTTGTTAGCGTTGCTTTTGTCGTCGGTGGATTCGGGCTCGACGAAGACGCACTCGCGGGCCTCGCGCCAGATGGGAGTGGGATCGTAGCTGTAGTAGTCACCGAGAATGGGCTTGATGGCCTTGGTGGCCTCCATGGCGTGGTAGTGCGGCATGGTGGAGAATTTAGCCGTTCAAGACCAACGATTCTCTCATTAACATCAATCCGCTGCATTTCTGTTGTCTTTCCACCAATCAAAGATTTGAACCCCCCCCCCCCCCACCAATCATCTTACTTATAAATAAAACATCCTTAGCACAAGACAAAGCAAGCAAAATAAATGAAAAACTAAATACCCAGAACTTACTGAGCCTTTCCAGTAAATAGAAAGGCCATACTTTGAAGCCCAACTATTGGGTGTTGACATGAAGCATTGCAAGATAAGAAAAAAGAAATAGAGGTGTGAGAATAACATTAATCCTCAAGGTAAATTGACATAATTTAATAAATTAATCAGAGTTATCGATACACTTTGCCCATGTTTGTAATTTCGGATCTTAGTTCTGATTCTCTGAATTCTCTTTTTCCATAATAAAAAGTACAACATAAATTTCTGCTTGAAAACTTCAGGGTTATTGACCTTGGGAAATGGATGAGGTTATCCAGTTTTGGATTGAATAGGACATAGTGAATGTACTCAAAATCTAGCCAGGAAATAAGCGGGATGGATGGGGTTATGGATGCTAGGTCCTTCAATTCCTCAGATAAGAAGTAGCAAGTAATGTATAAACCCTAGGCCTACAAATTTCTTAAAAGTATATGAATTAAAGGCGAATTTGATTCAGTTGCCTTCAATACTCAAGATAAAAGTTTGTGATTGAAACTGAAATTTCTTTCCTTGTCAGGCACTGAAATTATCAACATTCAGTGGTTGGCAGCAGTATTGTGATCTCTGATACGATGCATTATTGAGCCACACCAACTGTAGACTCTATTCAAGATGAACTAGTACTTGGGTAGATGTTAGTCTCATTGCTCATTAAATCTCAATTCATTATACGTTCACTTACTAGTAGCTACATCATCTAATCACCCACATTCTTAAAAAATGCTTGACCTATCCAAGCAATCTGATCAAAAAGAGCGCATAAATGCAACAAAATTATCAAAGGAACACAACAGTTTAGCGATTGAAAACAGCCCGAACATCAAACACAATACATTCAAATTAAAAAACAAACTTTTTCTATCGAAAGAGAGGCTCACAGCAAGGAGAAGGGATTCCTTGGCGGATACCCGCTCCATCTCCCTGGCGTACGTCGCGGAGGCGCCCTGCATCGTCTGGGGCTGCACCGCAGCTCTCCAACATCCACGGCCATCCCGACGACGGCATCCCCGGCGATGATTGAAGCTCTGGCGACCCTCCGGGAACCAAGCCCACCCCGGCAAGGACGGTAGAGACCCGAGAACTGCTGCAGCCATGACGTCAGACCCAGCGCGCAAAACCCTAGCCCGAGATTCTCAAAGCCCAAAACCTGGTCGCTGGCGCGGGCAACGAGTTCAACTTAATATTGGGCCTATGACCCTAACACGAGATATTGGGCCGGCCCCAAACTCTACAGATCAGGCCCATATCTAATTTAACAAAATATTCTATTAAGTTAATATTCTATTAAGTTTATAAATAAAAAAATAAAAAAAAATAAAAGGGTCTCTTGAAAATGAATCATAAGTGATATCGAACTTGTGAATCATCGTCTTCACAATTAATATACAAAATATGGGACCATGCAGTCTTTATTTCTTTTTTGAAGACCTCACAAAATACTTTTCATAGTAAAATGTGTTTCATTAACAAGGTAACATGAAACATTTAATAGATTGTGATCTTACCTACCTGTTACATATTTAATTCGAGTCATCTCATCGGGTCCCATTTTGATTCACGTTTTTAAGAACTATAAACACTTGTTGAATAAGTTAGAGCATTTATGAACTATTTTTTATATGTTTATTTTTTATTTACAAAAAAAATCTTAAAAACAATAAAACTCAGTCAGAAGGAAAAAAAAAAAAAGAAGAAGAAGAATGTCCTTGTTATTATTTATTTTTTAAAATACTCACGTAAGTGTTTTTTTTTTTGAATGATTTGTTAAAACACACTCAAATAAGAGAAACAGTTTACATGAATTTTTTTCTTCTAATATATATATATATATATATATATATTTTTTTTGTTCAAATGGAACCAAAGAGGTCTTATCCATTAATCAATGGCCTCTTCATATGCAGCAACATCCAACCAATACGTCAGGGTGCACTCACTTTCTCTGAACCTGGGCATCAAATAGTGCCCAACCAGCCCAGCAGAGCATTTGCTTTACATCACATGCGATGCCTAATCCAAGACAATAACAACAGTGGTGGACCACTTCGCACCACCACTCCGAGAACCCTGATTTTTGCATTTATTCTTTCTTAATTTTAGGAATATATATTCTGATTATGCTCCACAAAATAGTTGTTAACTAACATATAGGAAAAGCAATTTACATCATGAAAATTTCTTATAAATGATACGGTTGTGTGAGACCTCTACCCTGATGAATATTAATTGAGATGGTGTTTGTTTAGAAATTAGAAGCAAGTATTTGATAATTCACATTCAAACACCGATTTTTTTGATTTCTCTCTGAATTAAATAGTAAGTTGGTTGTGATGAGGAAAATGAATGCAAGAACTCATAAATAATAGCAAGTCAATGAATCTTTCCTACATGTTACATGAAGCAATTAAAAGCTAGCTGTGCAACATCCAAATAACATCTACGCTAACAAGTACAAATAATCCGGTGTTTGTAAGCAAAAAGTAAGCAGCAAACAAAGTCTAATGTTAAATGAGCACAATAAAAACGAACATGACTCTTAATTTCCTTGAAATGAATAAGAACAAACAGATACCAGTGCAGCTAAGTTTCAAGTTAGTAGTAAAAATGGCAAGAGAAGGTTCTCTCAGGCAAAGTTTGCTTGTCCAATCTCTCCACTTCATTCATCACATTGAATTTTTTCTTTTATGAGAAACATGAACAAGTACATATGTGGTTCAAACCTGAAAAACATGGGCAAGTATGTATCATGTGTGTTTCAAATAACCCACAATCTAGATTAGGAACCACTTATGCAACATAAAGTTGGTCATTCATTACAATAGATTAGGAACCACTTATGCAACATACTAGAAGCATGACAGAGATGTGCAGGTTGAAATCCTCAAGCATTCTTTGTAACATAGAATAGATCACCAATTTTTCCTATAAAAGTTGGTGATTCAATGTATTTATCATTATAAGTCTTTTAACACACCTTATATTTTTATTTAAATGAAAAAATGTTTTATCATTTTTATAACAAAAAAATCTTTTAGAAAGTACATTTTTAAAATCCAATTGGATGTACTTGGAGTTGGAGGGATGATTCAATGCAAAATGTTTTTGAGTCAGTTGTTTCACATAGGAAAACTAAGTTCTCCATTGTTGTTTTTCTTTTTTTTGTGTACTTGAAGATCTTGTGACTTTTTTTTATTATTATTATTGGTACCTTCACCGGTACCTCCGTGGTGAATGGTGAAAAAGTCAAGCTTTTGTTGTCCCAAAATCTTGGTCCCTTTGATCAGGGATTTTTCTGAAACACCACCAAGGCTCCATATAATAGTTGTGAGTAACTTAGTAATTTATTAGAAACTTAGTATAGTATGTTGAGTGATTATTTGAATATAAATAACATACACAAGACTATGCACTTTTAAAAAGACAAAGAGAAAAAAATCAAAGAGCATCACACAGATAATAAAAAGTTGAGCAGCTTGCTTTAGTCTTAAGTTGGTCTCGGTACAAAGTTTCCAATACAGACCTTATGGAAAGGTACCACGACAAACAACAAAAGTCTAAATCCTCAATGACTCTCTCTCTCTCTCTCTCTCTCTCTCTCTCTCTCTCTCTCTCTCATGGAAACCCAAAAAAAAAAAAAAAAAAAAACAGACGAAACAGGGGACTAATGGAACAGAGCACTTAGCAAAGAGAAGAAGAAACAAAAAAGAAAAAGAGAGAACAAGAAGAAAGAAGGGGGGGATTAGAATTTGTTGCTATACCAGAAGACGCCCTTGTTAGCGTTGGAGTTGTCGTCGGTGGATTCGGGCTCGACGAAGACGCACTCGCGGGCCTCGCGCCACATGGCGCGCCAGACGGGAGTGGGATCGTAGCGGTAGTAGTCGCCGAGAATGGGCTTGATGGCCTTCGTGGCCTCCATGGCGTGGTAGTGCGGCATGGTGGAGAACAGGTGGTGGGCCACGTGAGTGTCGGTGATGTTATGGAAAACTCTGTTCAGGACGCCGTAGTCGCGGTCCACGGTCGCGAGGGCGCCCCGGAACCAGTCCCATTCGTCGCCGTCGTAGTGAGGGAGGCTCGGGTGTGTGTGCTGGAGGTATGTGATGAGGACCAGGAAGCCGTTGACGATCAAGAGAGGAACGCCGTAGATGCAGATAACCCAGGAGAGGGAGAAGCTGGCGACGAGGCGGTAGAGGAGGTAGGAGACGCTGAGGATGCCGACGTCGGAGATGAAGATCTGGGCGCGCTCGCGGTCGGAGTAGATGGGCCCGTATGGGTCGAAGTGGCAGGCGAAGCGGGGATAGGGGCGGCCGGAGACGTTGAAGGCGAGGTAGAGAGGCCAGCCGAGGGTGAGAGAGATGAAGAGGGAGAGGAAGCGACCCGGGGGGTTGTTGAGGTACTTGGAGAACCAGGCGAGCTGGGATTTGGGCTTGGGGACGAACACCTCGTCGCGATCAAGGGACCCCGTGTTGGAGTGGTGGCGCCGGTGGGAGTACTTCCACGAGAAATAGGGGACCAAGAGGAAGGAGTGGAGGACCAAGCCCACCACGTCGTCAAGGGTCGATGAGTCCGAGAAGGCGTGGTGCCCGCACTCGTGGGCGATGACCCACACGCCCGTCAGGACGCAACCTTGGAGGACCCAGTAGACAGGCCAGGCCGCCAGCCGGAGAGTGGCAGAGGGGATGGCCGGGATGGCGTAAAGGGCGAGGAGGAGGAGGCCGGAGGCGATCAGGAGGTCGTGGATAACGTAGGCAAATGAGCGCAAGGCGGACCGGTGGAAGCAGTGAGGAGGGATGGCCTTCTTCAGCTGGCTCAGCGTGAAGGGCGGCTTCTCCACGGGGACGCGCCGGAGGGGGGCGTCCTTCAGCTTCTGGCCCGAGCCTTGCACTTCTTCGCTCCTCGATCTCATCCTCCCGCCGCCGCCCATTCTCCTTGTTCTAACGTCGCCGACCTCCACGGAGAGCTCTGCGGGACGGAACAACCAGAGAGGATTT
Source organism: Dioscorea zingiberensis (assembly GCA_026586065.1). Lineage (NCBI taxonomy): Eukaryota > Viridiplantae > Streptophyta > Magnoliopsida > Dioscoreales > Dioscoreaceae > Dioscorea > Dioscorea zingiberensis. The sequence continues at coordinate 126,730 of JAGGNH010000011.1, forward strand.
ACTATTTGTAGGCATTACAATGGAGAGTTTTTTTACAAATAAACCATCTAAAGTTTTGAATTTTTAATAAAGTCCCTACTCCTATTTGAGTGGAGAAACACATTAAAGCATGCCCCCACCTTTGTCACAGACTTTTACTTTTTCGCTGCTACTGGACATGACAGACAAGTGGCCGAAAGTATTTTTTTTTTTTCATATAACCCCTCATGAAAATCTTCAATTGCATTTACACCCTTGTATAACTAGTAATAGTCTAATAGATAAAAGTTATTCCAACTTGAGATTGAGGCGTCCAAGACGGGAAAAAAATTAAACATTTTGGGACAGAAAGGACGCATGTGCGCGCGGACATGGGTGGGGTCTAGGAATCATAGGACGGCCCGGAAAAGGGTAGGAAACAGGCCCACAGATAGACTATTTATTTAATTATTATTTATTACAGGCTGGGTTGTTTTGGTTTGCAGATCTCGTCTTTCAGTATTAATTTCAATATTTTCAAGGGGAAATGGGGAAAATGGATATCATATTAATTAAAAAAGAGTATGTTGTTTGAGATTGCGTGGGCTCCGGCGAGAAAGGATCCTGGCCGGTCAGAAACAGGGATACGTAACGGCCATTGAAAGGTGGGTAGGTGATGGGGCAAAGGATTATTATTTAATCCCTACTAACTTTATAAAATTGCTTTCAACCCCAAGGAACAAGATCAAAATAATAAGGACCGATTTAAATATCGAGTCTTTTCAGGCGTCTAAATAGAGATTTCTCTTTGTATTAAAAAAAAAGAACGAATCAAGTCGGCGCTGGCACAGGGGGAAAAAATGTTTTAATATAAAAAATGGAAAAATCTACAGAGAATAAAAAACAGAGCCAGTGGACGAACAGATCTCGTCTTGCAAAATATAAAAAAAGAATCCACTGAACAACACAAATGCGGATAAAATAGCGGTCTGGATCTAAAGAAAACGTTAAAGATCAGTATTAATTTTTAAAAAAAAATTACTGATAAACCACGAGATCTATCAAAACAAGAACCTGGAACCCGAAAATGACCATGAAAAGAATGGAATCGTACCTGGGTGACAAGAGAACACCCTTCGATCGGCGCGAACAAGAGTAGAGAGAGAGAAACCTAGAAAATATTTGATAAATAACCAAATATTTCTCTCTCTCTCTCTCTCTCTCTCTCTCTCTCTCTGTGGAGATGCGATCTTGGAGGAGGAGGCCGGAGGGTGAAATGAGGGGGTAATATAAGCCCGAGCACCCCAGGCTCACGAGACAGGGTGGGCTCCGCACGTGCTTTGAAAAAACCGAGGAAGGACACGCGTCTTGAAACCAGTGGATGGAGTGATATGTCTCTGGTTGAGAAACGATAGGGGATCCAGCTAATGCTATTCCAGCCGTTCATTCACCTCCACAAGCGACGATGAAGGAAGGGCTGGGATAGAGCGGGGAGAAAAATATCTGGATGTTTGCGAGTCAAAATGACGCAAAAGCCCTCGGGTCTCAGGCATGTGGCTTCACTACAAGGACCGTAACTAGGCGCGCTGCACGTGAATGGATTCTATGAAATGCCTCTTATACCCCGGAAGGGTGAAATAGTCTTTTGAGGTCTTCAGTGGGAGGTATTTTTATACGGGTTCTTTGGTGGACACGAGGCGTGCATGCACTGAGAAGCGTGACACGGGAGCAGGGGTATAATTGTAACTCACACAATCAGAACTGAATATCTTATTTGAGTTGTAGTGGGGTGTTGTCGCTCTTTCAAGTTTTGAGGTGCGAGACCATTTGGTTTCTTGTGAGTTGTTAGCACTTATCAATCATCTCCATCCAGTTGCAATTATAATTAGAAATTGAGAAGTAGATGAATAAGAAATAAATCTAGATTAAAAGAGTTAGCGAGTCAATTAAGTTACAATTGAAAGATCCATCTTTTAAAAATGTTGGTGTTTAAAAGAAATATGGTCATATTTATGAAATAAAAAAAAAAGATAAGTGTTTTTATTTTCATTGCTAGTAGAAAGAAAAAGTGCAGATTTGTGTATTCAGATCGATATTAGTCTCATCATGAGGACAAGGAAAGCTTCCTGATCTATCAACTTTTTCTTTTTTATGAAATAGGCCGTTTGTTAGTTCACATTTGATAGAAACTTATGAAGAAATATGAGCATCCAGGAATATGTCCAGAGTATCCATCCTTGTAAACGTTCAGAAACAACTAGGAAATTGATTGAGAGTGATGTCATTTCAACAAGGCTAGAAGCAGTAGAATACTTCAGACAAGCAAGCCAGAGGAGAATAAGAGGTTGATTCTTATACCTCAGTCATTTTCAAGTCAAGCTTGAGCACTTGGAACTTATGAAACAACGTTAAAAGCAGTACATGACAATTGATACTAACAAGCCGGGGCAAGACTCCAAGTGCATCCAGTTGCTGAAATGGACCGAGTAAATGTCTTCTTAAGAGATTTGACTGATCACCGTGCTGCAGAGACATTTGAAAAAATAATGAATTTAAGTGAAAATGGAGAAAGAGCAAGAGAAATAACAAATTGTAGGCACTTTTAATAATGCATCCACTATAAGGAATCATTGTGCAAAAGCAGATTCAGGAGAGTAATGGTTTCATATTTTCATTGATAAAGTTCATTAGATTTGAGAGTTTTACACTATGATTCCAGGTATTGCTTGTGGCTGAGAAAATAGACAAACAATCCTGTATGTGAAATCGTGGGTCAGTGCAGTGTAACAATTGTATTAGACCAGAGAACTTTGATTGTCTACAATGTGGCAAGCCTTAACAAAAAAATATTGAAGCATAGTGCGTACCGGCTTTAACTACAAGAATAATCATGACTCTTTCATGATTCTTATTTCTTGCTCTAAACTCAGGAATATATTGAAGATCATGTATATAGCTCAAAGATGCATAGAAAAGAATACCAGCATCACATCACAGAGGACACCAGAAGTTGAAGTTCTGCGAGCCAAATGCTATTAGGTCCCAGTGGGACACTATTCTTTCGCTATTGTACCAAGTTAATAAATGAAATCATAAAGCATGAGAGCAAAACATGGCAAACTTGTCAGCATTGAATTGTGCAACAAAATAAATAAAAAGTTGAAACAAAAAAATATATTCAATCTTGGCTTGTGTGGATTATTTTCCAGTTATATAACATCCTAAAAGATTTCCTGGAGATGATATTGTGCAGATAATATTTTGCGAGGTTGAAAAGTTCACACCTTTAAGTGGGTATCCACAAATTTCCAAGAGAGGCAGGTTTCTCATTATTTGCATTTGCAGCTTGAGTGCGAGGAGGAGGTGCATACACAGTCAAGGGAAGAACCCAATCACCCTTTTCTCTTTCTTCAATAAGAAGAGGATGCTCATACCTGCCACATGGTAGTAGTAGACCAAACTTATAGAGAATAAAGGGGTAAAAATGATAAATCACCATCATGGAGTCAAAATGACTCATAAAACACAAGACATGCATTATCCAAATTCCCTTGTACCTACTCCCCCTAAGAACGGCATCAAGGGTGTGATACTGACAAAAATACAGAGATGCCTTAGCATATGTGAGTCTAAAAATGCTATTCACAATTGAGGAAACGAAGATGGAGAGAATTCTAGGACATTTTGTGGTTGAGTAAGAAAAAAGATAAAAATCAAATGTCACCCAATAATCATTTTCAACCACATAAGAATACCTGGTCAAGTCCACATGTTTCGGAGTTGTGAAAAATTCAAACCGGAGAGCCCATTGCACAGATATGTAAGGCGTGGAGAACGACATGGGCCCATCCATTGGAATTGAAAAGAGAAAACTTGTCTGCACCAAATCTGAAACTACCTCATGGTGATCACTATGCACCTGCAAATAGAGTCCAAGATTCAATGTAATAGTTTGGTTTCACCAAGAACACATATTATCCCCTTAATCTTTAGTGGCCAAGCGGAATTATTCACAAGAACAAACATAATCGCAAAAATAAGACTGGCAAAGCAGATTAGACTGCAACAAGGTTGCACATGAATAAAGATGAATTATCATGAGTAATATATAAACATTATTTGGTGTTGAAAAAGCCCTCATCATTTTGTAGTCTCAATCTGAAACTAAACTGTATCCAGATTAACCAGTTTCTCAACTGCATACACACTCCAACTGATTTCTCAACAAGCCAATTTCACATTTTTATGAGTTCAAACAAAAGGTGTTTAGACTGGAAAATTCTCTGCTTTGAATTATCAAGTTAAATGTACAAGAACCGTAACACATTCAGCCACAAAATGAGGTTAGTTTTACAATCAAATATTAGGTCACACCAATAAATGCTAAAGATGTATCAGCGCACAATTACAGCATTTGTGCTTTAGCAATCAATATATCACATGAATTGCAAAATTAATAACCAATAAGTGAAGTTTATATTAACATTCAACAATAATGTTCAATACCAAATGCTTTCATTTGATCAGAATGATTTAGTTTCCCACCTAGTCATGCATCCTAATTCTGCAATAAATTGATAAGCAATAAAAAAAATTAAAAAATTAAAAAAAAAAACCTTAGTTGTCATCAGAGAGCTTCTTCGTGAAGGATGAACAAAGCGCTGGTTGATGGTTTCTGAACTCTCTAGGGTTATCGAGACCTGTTATTAAAGAATGCAAACATTAAAGTTGAAGGTATAAATGATATAAACATAGAACCACAACATAAAACAAAGCAATTAAAACAGAGCATAACAGTTACCTCAAGGCATCTCCTAGGGCCTTCACCATGAAAGAAGGTCAGAGTCCCACCAATCTATACCCAGGATAGCACAAATTCCAACCACTTGAGATGTTTAATGAATGGATGAACACATGAATGACAAGCATGTGATGTAGAAAATACACTTACCATATCACCAAAGTAATAGGTTGAATCTGAGTTCTTGGGGGAGAACCGGAGCAAGACTTGATCATCTAACCTAATATTGTAAGACCTTCCTCGAATAAAACCTTCTGCTGCAGGAAATGTTTGCCTCAAATTAGATTAATGGAGCTCACATGATAATATGGGATTTAATTGCCTATATTAGACTGGATTAAATGAGATGACAAAAGCACAATAATTTACATGCTACAGGTTCAGCAGATTTTGCAGCAGTTGGTACTCCAGCATCATCGTTGGCGAAGGGGGAGCTTGACTTCCATGGCAAACTTGGAGAGATGCCAGATGCAGAATTATTGAGCTTTTCTTGAGATGAAACCAACCCTGTAATTGGAGCATATAGTTGAATGGAGTTTTGTAGGATACAACATTAAAAATAAAAAAATCATTCACACAGTAGCAATGTTGTGTTAATCACTAAAATATAGTATTTTAATAACATGGCGATGAGAAAATACAACGGATATTAAACCAGGATGATATGTGAAGAAATCATAAAGAAATTTCAACACAAAGATTAAATATAAAATGTCAGTGTTTAGTACACAGAGATGGAATGCTTACCCCCACCAGGATCATCAACGACCTCAGCTACCAACAGTTGAGAGATAGGCATATATGAAGAACTGGTCCGTGCTCCTTGTGAATACTGAACCTCGTTGTTTGATACCCTTGTTGTCATTGACTGTAAGGATAAGGAACTTCTGAAGGACAGGTCAAGGTTCCCTTTAGTAGGATTGTAGGAGGAAACAGAAGATATCTCATCTCTTGAACTATCATATCCTTCTTCAAATCCATCAGGAATTTCATTCACTCTAGTCTACCAAGAGTAAATGTGGTCTAGTAAGATAACAGCACAAACAAAGGTTTCATTTTGCAATAATAAATAATTACTTGGAAGAAACTATTCTACGACTGCCTCAGACATGGATGTAAGACTTTGCAATACATGGCACCCTCACAAAGATGTAATCCACAAAATATGGCATTCACATAATCATACTCCGTTCTCTCAGAAAATGGAATTCACAAGACTGGTTCATTTAAATCATAAAGCAAGATTGTTGGCAATGGAAACTGTCAATCATTTTATCAAATAACTAGATTTTGGCTTCTTGTGTTCTGTGTATGGAAGAAGGTACAAAAGATATCACTAATTCTAGTTAATTTATATGTGGTTTATCCACATTATCAAAAAAAAATTTCTAGTTAATTTATAAATACATCAAGTGTTCAAATAAGAAAATTTTTATAATCTTTTCAATTTTAACAAGGCGACATAATACAAATTTCAAGTGGAAAATTAGAGCTGTAAAACCTTTGTCATGAGAAAAACGAGGTAAGCATGGACGAACTACCAACAACAAACCTAACAAAAATCCAAACATGATTTCTAACCAAACTACCCAGTGCCAATAACAAAGAGTGAATCTAATCAACTGCTCACCCATTCAGAGTTGTCATCCTTCTCCTTCCAATATATATCCATTTGATCAGTTGCAACTGATAGGCCACCTGAAAATTCATTTCCCAATCAGAGAGGCTCACTAGTAGATTTAATCAGCAAAGCTGAATTAGCTAATAAACAAAGGCTCAGGGGGCAACCATATTGCATATAGTCACCTCATAGACAGTGCCATACATAGAAAAAGATATTGCAACACACAAACCTTCATTGAGCAAGTTGTAGTTTTTTTGAGTGACCCATATTTGCAATGGAGCACGTGCTTCCTGCATAAAACACAATTGGAAGTGATACAAACAATGAAAACAAAGCATAATGTTCAAATGGTAGATCAGAATGATGCCTCATCAGGAAAACTAGAGGCATTTATAGATGAGTGACAAAAAGCAAACATCATAACAAGATAAAATAAATTCACTGGGAGGAATTATCACACTTTCTCATTAAAATCAGATTAACTTATAACAACATTAACCAATGAAGTAAAAGGACTGACCAGTTGGACTGGGCCATCGAAGGACTCTCTACTATGATGCCCATTCTCCAACATAAGCCACCGTCCACGAAGTGTGCTTCTAACATAATACATATAGCGGATGGTGGTGCCCTTGTACGATGGTGGTAAAATCTTTGGCAGCTCTGCTCGTACTATATCTGAGTAAACATAACCAAATAGTCTAATGATCTAAGGAACAGACACCATGTACAAGCTATCACTAAAGAATAAAACAATGAGTCGAAAATAAAACCTTAGATTCTTAGCTCTTAAAACAAGGATTCTATATATGACTAACAGGAAGCACCTAAGGTAAATTATCAGAGAAATACAAAATTTGAGACAACACAAAGGCCATTTGTTCAAGTAGACAAGTCAGCCAACTTCAAGAAAGCATGCGACCCACATCATTAAAGTCAATGAAGTACTAAACAAGTGAGCATCCATTCTGCCTTGCACAAGCAATGGTGGCTGCAGGATGCTTAAATTTAGCTTAACTCATAACTCCATGCACAAACTAGTTCATTTCACCAATACTTAAATTTCTCTTAGCCAACAAGATCCAGATTCAGCAAGTAATATGGTAAAATAACAGAATAGGCCCCAGTCTAAAGTCAACTTATCACAAATGAACAAGGCCAAATACTACCAAGCAGGAAGCGAGGAAAAATGTTTTCAGTGATGTTAAACCATCCTGTGTTAAAAAGAACATAATCATCAGCACATCTTGCTATAGTCATCAACAAATCTTGCTAGCAGACTACTGTCTACCAAACAAACAACCCAAATCTTTGTATAACATCAATACGGATTGATTGTTACGTCCATCATCCATTTAAGGTCACATGCCAGTCAAAAACTTTCAGACTTTCTGTCCATGTACTAGGAGTTAATTAACGAGATGTGAATTTGTATTACATCTGCATTCAAATATTATGAGGATGACATAAATGATTTTGGTAAGAAATATTCATCTAGACACCACTGTATACTAGAAAGTCTTTGAGATGCTAGACCATCAAAACATTTCTCTTTGATAATTTTAAAAGCATGTGATATCCCAAACAACAGGTTCACTTACATGTTTTAGTAGATCCAGATGAAACTATTGCTTTTGAAACCATCGATGGAGTTGAACAGTCCAAGAAAACATGCTCACCTGCAGCAAGATAACAAACTGGGTCAAGGATGTCCAAGGACACCAGATCAAACTAAAGGCATCAAGTAAAAATAAAAAAGCTACTATACTCAACCAACAACTGCACCCATATTGTATATTGTGTACACACACAAAGAGATATGGTACTGAATCAAACTCAGTCATCAATTAAAAAAGAATAATTTAACCAACAACTGCCAAAACAAAAAAGACTTAACACAAGACTGAGCAACAGTGCCTCATGGAAACTAAATCATCTATACACCAAAAGAAACAGGGATTCTCACATTAATTTGAATATGTTTGATAAATCCTACACTATAACATTCTAATTTCAGGTCAGCAAGATTAAGGAAAAAATGTTTAGCAACCTAACCATCTCAATGCAATAGAATCTAAGCAAACATGGAGTACATTTAGCAAAATTATTCATGAGACAGTTGTACGCTAGAGTTGGAGAGAATACAAGTTACTATATCAAAATTGACCAAAATATTCAAGAACTTGAATGCTTTCTGGGGAGTATTCAGCAAATCACTTGAAGAATAGCTTGCTTAGATAGCATCAAAACAAATGAAGAAAAGAGTATAAGCAATACCTCGGCTTTGCTTAGATCCCGGCAGAGGTTTTGGCACGGCAAACCACTGAGTGTCCAACTTCTCAATCCCTTTAACCTCAAATGTAAGGTTATCAACCAACAACGAGGCAAAAGCATAGCTGAACTGCTCCTTCTGTGCCTCCTCTTTTGACAGCTTAGGACTGAAAACTTCTATAGTGGCAGTGATCGTATCACCCGGCCTATAAATCTCTTTACTCGTTTGGAGCCTCAATGAAGGCAAAAGTTCAGATTTAGCAGACAAGCTCCCTTTCTTCTCATTCGAGGCCCCGATCCCAAAGAAGGAGAAGCCTCTCACTGACATCCTCTTCCTCCTCAACGCCACAAAGACATGCAAATGCGCCACTTCACCTTCATATACAATGCATTCCAAACAAGATCATCGCCTCACTGTTGGACGAAAATCAAGCAAACAATTAACATTCTAAAACTTTCTAAACATTTAAAAACCCAAATTCAAAAAAATTCAGATCCCAGCTTAATCGAAACAAAATCCAAGCAAATCACCATCGAAATCAATCAAAAACCTTAATAGGAACAAGGATCACACACGCGAAAACATCAAAATGGCGAAATATTGGGCTGAAAACAACGGATCTATGAAGAAACCCAGAATTCTGGAACGAAAGAATCCCAGATCACGATGGGGTTTCGCGGGGGAATGCTTGCGAAGCGAGAGAGAGAGAGAGAGAGAGAGAGAGAGAGGGAAATCCACACCGTTGAAATCACCCGCTGATATTTCTCGCAGGGGGTTTGGTGGTAAGTTGCTTCGTGCTTACCGCCTTTCAAGTCATTAAATAATTAATTAATTTATTATTTATTTTTAAAATAATATCCTAATTATCTTGGAGTCCTTAAGAGTGTTTATTTATTATTTAATATTATATATGTGTTTGATTTAAATAATCCCAAGCTCGTAGTTTATAGGTTTGGTTATCTTATTCTCAACTCCCGGTTAAGCAAAGCAGATGATGAAGGGCAGTAGCTTAATTAGATATTAGGGCCATTTTTCAAAATGGCTCTGTTTTTATTTTTTTATTTGTTTTTTTACTTTTCATCTAATTTAATTGTTAAAATGGTCCTGAAATTGCAAAAAATGTTTTAAAGTTTAAATAAAAAATATATAAATTTTGATATAAGGACCTAAATGAAAAATGGAACATGGTGTTTCATTGCGTTCTACAATACTGTAGAATTTTTCCCATGTTATAAGAACTTTGGATCTTAACTTTCAAATTTTGGATCCAAACACTGTAATAAAAATGGTGGTCCTGTTATAAAAGTAACAGTACCCAAAGCTCCAAACTTGAAACTCAACACATTTTTTTTTTGGATAAAGGAGATAAACCCCATTCTAAACCCAGGTGGGATGGAGCGGAGAGAGGACTATCACAGGGCCCAGCCCACCGGGACTCAGCCCCTATACAAGAGGCCCGTCCCTTGGCCCGTGACTACCTCTCACCACCCCATTTTCACTCCGTCTCCCAGGATTCGAACCGTGGTTCTCGTCCTGGGAGCGGAGGACTCTTACCGCTCGACCCGCGGGTCTTTGGCTGAAACTCAACACATTAGAACTTAAAATATATTACCCTAAAACTCACTCTAGTAAATATTTCAGAGAAACAAATAAATTGAAATCTGAAACACTGCCAAAAACATGAATGCATAACCTCATCATGAAATTAAAATCTTAAAACGCTGCCACAATCTTTGGAAACCTTGAAGCACAAATTGACCTGAGGGTCGGATTTTCTCGTATTTTTCTCGAGTGATTTGAGGAGATTAGGGATTCGTTGAGTTCTTGGATTGTGGAGCTTGAAAGCTAGGTATAGGGTTTGATTGAAGAGGATTGAGGGATTAAAGATAGGGAAGCTTGCGGCGGTGAAAAAGAATAAGAAGAAGCGGTCGGGGGGAGGAGCGAGATCGAATGAATGAGTCGACGCCGAAGCACAAGTCCAGTGAATCCAATCCCAAAGTGCTTGATGAATGATGATATGAGGATCATAGTTAAGTTTTTTTTACGCTTTACTCTCTGAGAAGTAATGATAATATTTGTTAGGTCCCTGAAATTTTTTTTTTATAATTTTTTATTAGCCTAATTAGAAGCCACACTGTTGATCAGGCAGGCCCAAGGTCATTTTGATAATTAAATTAGATAAAGATAAAAAAAAACAATAAAATAATTTAAGCAGCGCCATTTTGGCAAATGGCCCCACATATTAATAGGGTTGTTTATCAATAATTGTTCCTTTATATACAAAGTAATTCATTTTAAGATTTATCCTTATTATGTTAGAACATATTAAAATCTTAATATTTGATAAATTGTGATTTCTATAAAATGAAAATTGTTGAACCTGATTATTGAAAAAGAATGCAAACGATATAGATCTATATATTATAAAATAATAAATACTCATCCCTTTTAATCTTTTTATGTATCTAGAGATATTTATAAACTTAGGAGTTTAAAATTGATGTATTTAGTAATAAATTGTGGTTCATGTAACTACATGTCTAGAAATCCTATAAATACTGCTTTGTATTATTAATTTGATAATAAAATTGAGAACAAAAAAAAAATTCTATTATCCCTAAAAAAAATAGTAATTAACTATTCATTCATGAAACAGTGCCCATTTTCACTATAGGCCGTGAGATATGTGTTGAGATGGGTGTAACTAATAGTGGAAGGGGGGGTCTCTGATAAACAATGTCAGGACCTATAATTCATTTGCCCTAAAAAAATTATCTAATTTTATTGTAATATATTTGTTTTTTTTTTCAAAAATGTTAGAATTGCTACTTCATGAGTGCCCAAGTCTCCGCTGTGAAGCAAAAGTCTTTAAAAACTTTTTAAAAAAAATATATAAAACAATAAAGTCCATCAATAACCTACTTAAAAGTCTATAATTACCTATTTATGTTTGGATTTATCAATAATACAACAATACAATAAATTAATATAACTAGGACTTCAGAGTTCATTTCCCTGTTGGAGTTGTCGGAAAGTCACTGACGTCGGTGGGATCAACTTCCCCCCATTTTGGCACTTCTGTAAGTTTGGCTTAAAAAGCCCCACTTATTACACAAAGACCACAGACAGCAGATGAACATAAAAACAGAGAGACAAGAAAACTAATTAATAAAACATAAGTAATGGCTAATCTTATTTTCCTTCTCATCAATGAGCAATGGCTACTAATTAAACCTTGTTGACCACCTTCTCCTGCTGCTCTGCTTCACTACTGCCTTCAAGCTTGATGCACTTGTACCACTTGGCACAAACCAAGTAAAACAAGAAGTCCAGCAATGTCAGGCCGCCGAGGAGGAAGAAGAACCTATCAAGGTGGCCGGAGTTCAGGTTTCCGGGGATCCAGCCTGGCCGGTCACCGTCCTTGGTCACACTCATAACAATGGTGACCAGCATGATGCTCACGTAGTTCCCAAGTGATATAGAAGCCATGCAGAGTGAGCTGCCGAAGCTCTTCACGCCGTCCGGCGCCTGCCCGTTGAAGAACTCCAGCTGCCCCACGTACATGAACACCTCCGACGCGCCGATGAGTGCGTACTGCGGGATTTGCCACATGATGCTCAATGAACTGGGTTCATGGGGGGACTCCACCCTCTTCAACCTCTCAAGTTCAACAGTTCCGGCGGCGACCATGGCCAGCATTCCAATCACCAGGCCGACGCCCATGCGTTGGAGCTCCGTGAGCCCTTCAGGGTTCTTTGAGAACTTCCCGGTCAATGGAACGAGAACGTGGCGGTAAATCGTGATGAAGGTGAGGACACTGAGGATGTCGAACACCGACATGCTCGCCGCCGGGATGTGGAAGCCATTTATCTCGGCGTTCATGGCGGCGCCTTGTTCCACAAACAGGGAAGCCATTTGAGTGAAGACCACTGAGTAGATTATAGTGCATAGCCATATGGGGAGCATCTTCAACACACACTTCACTTCTTCTACTTGTGTCACTGTGCATAATCTCCATGATTGATGATGTTCATGATCCATCTCTTCTTCTCTCGTCATTGTTGCAGCCTTGTCTAGAAACCTAATGAAATCAAACCAAACTTAGTACTGCATGTTCACATATTATAAGTAATCAGAGAGGATTGGATTGAATATATACCTGAAGTCGTTGCTGTGAAGGATCTTCCTACTGCCAGCAATGGCAGACTCCTTGCCTTGAACTTCAAAGAGCAAGGTGTGATCAGAAGGGACCTTGGCATTGAATTTACGGAAAGCGGCGACGAAGACTTGAGCTATACGAGTCAAGGGATTGCCGGAGGGCTTGAAATAGCGATAACCGGGAGTTCCGATGAGGAAGAGGAGGAGAGCAAGAGCAGCAGCAACGGTTGAAACCCAGAAGCCCATGACCCATTTGCCTGAATCTTCATAGTAAACAAGGACTGTGTTGGAGAAGAGGGAGCCTGCATTGAGAGCTAAGTAGAAGTAGCTGAAGAATGCCACTTTTGATCGGCTTTCATGGGGATCCATTTCATCAAATTGGTCTGATCCAAAGGTGGCAATGGATGGCTGGTAACCTCCATTGCCAAATGCTATCATGTATGTTGATAGATAGAACAAGATTGTCCCTGCAGATGATGGAGGATTGCAGTGTTTCACTGAATCCCCACATCCTGATGGCATCACCAGTAGGAACCAAGATGATAGTGATAGAAGAGTTAACCCCTGTTTCAAAGTAAAAAACAATCTATCGATGATGATGATCTTCAAAAAGTTTTATCTGAATTTTGACAAGATTTGAGGGGTGATACCATGACAAAGATGAACTGGAAGATGGCACAAGTGAAGTAGCGACCCCAGTAGGAATCACTGAGGAATGCACCAAAGAGGGACAGAATGTACACTGTCCCTGTCCATTTGCTCACACCGTTGGCCGCCTCTGCATTTTCTTGTTGCATAACTCTTGTCAAGAACAAAACAAGGTTCACTCCAACACCGAAGAACGCCAGGGTTGAAAGGCCATAATTCACTGTATTAGAGCGAAAGGATTAAAAATTTAGATTATCAAGTTCAGAGTTGCAGCGATGAAAAGTAGAGACAGTACCTAGCAAGAGAATCGCGTATTTCCACCCCCCGGTTTTTTTCTTGATTGCTGGGTTCCCCTTTCTATCCATGGAACCATCTTCAGTGATTGGTGATATGAGTTTTCTACCTTCATCTGAAACATTAATGGTATCCTCTTCTTTAACCTGTGTTGGATAAGAGTTTGGTAAGCAAGCAAAGAAACACTCGCCGATAAAATACGAAATCAGTGCTTGTTTGTGCCACACTGTTCACTGAACTTACCACCAAATTAATTTCCTTCAGCTCTGATGCAGCCATATTTCTGATTACAATCACAACGAAAGGTAACTTAATTAGCACAGAGAAATCAAAGGCGACATGATAATTTGATCAACAAAAGGCCCAAACTGTTCTTATATGAGGATTCTCAAAATGAAGGTGTTATAATTAGAAAAGAACACGACATAGTTTTAATTCATGGAAAGATACAACAAAACCACCTTCAATCATATACAAGTGAGCATTTCTTACAAGAATAGTATGAGTCTCGAATTAATTGCAAAAATATCCGAAAGAAGCCCTGTCAACATCTCAATAACTAGATTTGGGTGGAGAGTTCCATGTTAAGTTCATTTCTTGAATCTTTCTTACTTGTGTCTAAACTTCAAAAGCTATATCTGAAAGTAACATCTAACAAAACAAAGAAGACTAACTTTCACAAGAAAATGGTTAGTCCATTTACCCTTTTAAGGAGAGGTTGAGGGTTCGAACACACTTGTTCGAACACACTTGTGATGTGCATCCAGTGACTTGTCCATGTTTATCAAAAACATTAAAAAAAAACAACAACAAAAAACAAAAAACCAAAACAAAACAAAAAAAAATCATATACCGATAATGAAAGATCACTCTGATTATCTATACTTTTCATGAAGATTAAAACACTGATCAATATATTTTATGATAACCTATACAAACCCGGATTCCCGATAAGCAGGTTTTCTCTAACTGAAGACATTGCTAGTGAAGTTGAATCCAAGACCAATCAAAGGAGAGAAAGCCTGCCACTATTCACTTCTATAATTAGAACCAAATGAAATTGAATTTAAGTGCTTTGCCATGTAAAGATTGTGGCTCACCAATCTACTAAAACTATGGAAATGGAAAGCAGTTGAGAATTGAATGATTTAGGAAACTCACAGAAAGGCTAATTCAGTTCCTCAAGATTAGGAAGACTATATTTAGATATATAAAAAGATTGGAATCATGAACTAGTCATGCTGAAACAACATGGAGCTAATTACTAACACTTGAATGGCCGGCATCACATACATTATAGAGTCATTAGAAACAAACAGTACCTGTTTTATGTTGTAGGATCACTGGCAGACTCCGGTGAAGGCAAAGAGAGCAAAGTGAGGTAAGAACACACCGAGAAGGCCCCGAGAGCCGATCGGAGAGCAAGAACGACAAACGAATAGTACGACGACACGGTTGACCTTATAGTCATTTAAGGATGGAAGTGTACAACCTTGAAGAAGCAATACACACTAAATGAAGCTAAGTACCAGCCCTCAGCAGTATAGAATGAAATCCAAGTCCTTGATGTAGTACTCCTTAATTTTGTTCTCTATCTCTCTCTACCTTTGATGTGTTTATCTTTGTACCTTTCTAACAGCGGAGTGAAAGGGAGAGGAAAGTAGGAATCACAGGAGAATTGTGAGAAGGAGGGGGAGGTGGAGAAGGGAGTGGAGGGGAGGAGAGGAGCTATTTTTGGGGTTTAGGAATTAGGGATACCCTACGTGGCGTTCATGTAAGGGTATGCCAGTTGGGAACCTAACAAACTTCAAGGAGTTCCCGCGATTTATGAGACTCTTGACTAACTCATCTCTGTCCCTCTCTCATATATTACATATATCTATATCTATATATTGTCTTTTATGTATTTATTATTATTATTGTTCATCATTTTGAAACTACAAAAGTTTCAGAAAAACTTTATATATGTTTGTTTGTTTGTTTTTTCAAAATTTGAGAAATGTTGATAAAATGAAATTATGAGTTTTTAATAGTAAGGCAGACAGTGCTGGTTCCCAAGGAGACAGCTGGCCTTTTGGATCCCGAGATTGCCTCGAGATATGTGTCATATGGTGTATATTAGCAATGCTGCAGCAGAGGGAAATTTTGTTAATTTTTTTTAATTAAGAATATCATTTTTTTTTTTGGCAAAATGCCAAAATCAGTAATTTGGCAATGGTGGTGCCTAATATGATATTTTATGTCGAAAATCAGTAAATAACAATCAATTAAATATAGAAAACAACATTAGGATATTATTTCAGTTTTCTGTCAATTTGATACTAACCAATTTAGTGCCAAATTGGCCTCAAATGTCTAAATCAAGTGCCAACTTAAAAAAAAAAAAGCGAGAATTGATTTTTAGGTCAAATTAATTCCATACAAATTGGAATAGAAAGGAAAAAAAAATAGAAGCAGCAGCTAGATTGTCAAATCATGTCACAAGAACACAAATACAAGCCAATTGTACAGTTTGATTTTGTATCCACTACTTTAATTCATGAGGAATTGACCTCTGCAATGCAAATTGCCACAGTGTACCTGTGAAGGTTGTTGACAATTACACCTGCAATACAAGTTCGTATATATGAACTCATCTATTCTCATTTTGTACTCACCTATCAAAAAATAAATATAAGAGTTTTCTATAACATAATTCTAGATGTTCGAGGTACCATGTCAATTGTCTTTTATTTATTGTAATTATAGAGAATTATAAATTTTACCATAAGCTTTATATTTAGTTTTATTCATCATATGCTCCATTCCAAACCGCTTCATCAGGCCGTGCCCACGGCCGAAACAGCAGGCCCCTCTCAAGGCATGTGGAGAACCTGATTCGACTCCTCACGCGATAGAGTTGCAGAAGGAGTGTGTAGCACACCCACGATGGGTGGCCTACATACGCGTGTGAGTTTAAGTACTCCGCGTGGGCTTGTTAAATGGTCAGGTTTATCCTGACTGGCAAGACCGTTGTTTCCCGTCCTATCTTGACTAATCCTTGGGAGTGCGCTTGTTGCATTGGTCAAAAAAAAAACACTGCTCTACTGTTTATTAAAATACAATATTCACCTTTAAAACTAAATTACTAAAATTAATATGAATTATATACCTTAGTTAAAAATTATATGATATGATCTTTTGCTAAAGAGATTTACTTGGTAAATTTAAAAACTATTCACATAATGTCCACTACAGTACTTAAATTGATATAATTTTAAATATTATAAAATACATGTGAGCAAGAGATAACAATCACATAATTTCTAGTCATATATGTTAAACTGTGACCATTTTCCCTGTACCAATACCAACTCAACCAGTCTACTTGCGGGTCTAAATAGAATACATATTTACACGTTGAAATAAAGATTTGATTGAATTAAATCCACCTAATAATACAGTAGAGAGGTTGGGAAATTCAATCAGCGTCCTACGCAGAGCCTCCTACGGGTCACTCGGGGAGACCCTTTGTCTGGTGTATCATCAACTACGGACTGCTCTTGTATCACCAGACCACGATTCCGGGTCAGTTTTCTAATTGGTGTTGTGGGTGCAGCTGACTGTGATTCTCCATCTAAGGGCTCTTCAGTTTGTGAGGGCATAGCCATGCCTGGATTTGTCCTGTGAGGCATCAACTCTTCCCCCTCTGCAACATTGGACTTCATGACCTGCAAATCATGAATAAAACAAAAGCAAAGAGTGAAATCAGAAGTTCTTTTGAATTCCTTAATCTTTGTTCTATCTTTGTCTTCTACAAATTGCTTTCCACGAAAACTTGAGAGATGATTTCTTGTTCATGCTTCAGAAGGTAGTGAAAAAAAAAGAAAAAAAAAAAGAATTGAAACTGTTGCAAATTCAATATGTATGGAAAGATTCTTAAACAACAGTTCGTTCTAGGTTTTACTTGCGCAATGGCCATGCGGTATTTTGCTACAAAATGTCCTAATCCAGCTGCAATAATTCAGACAAGCATGCAATACAGGGGAAAGATGACGGAGTTTTGAGATGCACACCTGCCAATCTTTGAAATCAAATCTAAAAACAAAATGGTGGTAAGAGACATCCCCTGATGCCACAGCACTAGCAGCAGGAGCATTCTTTGGTGCTGACAAACAAATATAGCTGTTTAATATCAACTGAAAAGAAGCTAGATGATATGTGTGTGTCTGTGTAGACCAAACTTTCAGAACCAAGAAAACTTACATACTAGATGATGCCTCTGGTCATTTGTAGAAATTCGAGCTCTCCCATCTTTCACGAGAAATGAGAGTGCAAAGAGGTTCTCCACAGTCTGAGCGAAAGAAGATCTATTCAGCACCAGGTTCTCAAGTCTCACAATCTTTTTCTTTCTCAAGATATTAAACATGGTTGACATGTTCTTATCAGTATCAGTTTTCTCCTCCATCTCAGAAGCGTCCAGCTGCCCAACAATGAAGGACATATAAGTGATAAACTACAGCAGGTATGTAATAAGAGGCTTTATCAAAATGAACTTTAGCCAATGATCTTGAGTAGCTATTAGCTTATAAAAATGCAGCATCAAGATGATATTGTACCATGACATCGGCAAAGGAAACTGAACGAGATAACAGTGAACAGAAAGACAAACACTCAGGAGCTTGATCATTTATCAAATGACAAAATGACCCACTGGGTGGGTTGAGCAAAGTTGCCTATGCTGACTTTGGCCCAAAAGCTCATACTACAGTACTAAATTTGGGCCTTGACAAAGATATAATCATATAATCACTATAAACCACACCATCTCAAATGAATGAAACTCACCAAAAACTAATGATCAAGACATGACATCACAAAGAGCATAAACTAAATAACTAGAACACCACCAAGATTATATGTCCCGCTGTTATTGGCTGCATAACATAATTATGGCAGTAACATTTTTCACATAAAAAGGATGTAAATGCAACTCCTAAAGAAAAAGCCATCCAGAACAAAACTGTTACCCATCTTCATCCTTATGTTATGATTATAGATACTTCTATACTTGATATAGATAATGTAGAATCAAGATTGACTAGACCCAAAATACAATATGATACCTCTTCAGGGCAAGTGCTTTCAGTTGGTTTTGTCTTCTTCTTGTGTACAGCAACCTTTCTCTGTTTCATCTCAGTATCCATTGGACCAATCCTACCATTGTCAATAAGAAGTGTAAGAGCATTTTACATAACTATTGTCATTCATAGAAAAACAAGGTCAAAAAGAAGAGAGAAGCAACAGGGTCATAAAAGATTCAAAGGAAAGGTTGCATGAAAAGTTTTATACATTGTACAGCATCCAGGAGCCAGTCTGAGGACATTAGAGACAGAAAGGCCAACATCAGCCCATGAAATTGTATTCTGTGCATTTCCAAGACTTGCATTTCTAACTTGTTGTCCATAATTTCTCAACAATGCAGTTACAAAATTGGATGGGGTCAATCCATCATTAATTTGAGACTTCACTGATGTCACCAAAGTGTTTGCAATGTCCAATAGGGCCTCTGCATCAGCCACTTGTTCCCTAGGCTTCTGGACTGAAAGCATAAAATATGGATCAAACTAGGAAATAATCCGGTTCCAGGACACCAGAAAACACTGAATGATAAAAACCACTTTATACAAATGGTCGGGCTTAACATCATAATTGAAGATGACAAAAGAAAGATTGAAATACAAGATTCCACCTTCTTACATGAAGATAGAACATTAGAATGAAGTCAAGATGATAAACATCACTATGCAAGCACCAATGGACACAGAAGAAGATGAATTCAGTCAAACCAGAATTCAAAGCAGCACTAATCTAAATTTATGTCTGCAGATGAGCAGACAATTCAAACTGTTAATCAACAAGCATCAACAATAACTGAATCCAAACACCAAGAGCAACATCCACATGATGCTTAGCAAGAACTAAAAAGCAATGAATAATGCCAGCCACAATAAAACCATAATCAAACGTGAAATTGACACACACTCACACACACAAAAACACATCATACAAAATTAAAAATAAGAAAAACAGGCCACAGCAGTGGAAGACTAGATGGAACAGTAATTAACAACAAAAACAGAAGTAGATCAAACACGCATAAATTATATCGCTCATAAATGAAATGCACGTAACTAAAGATGAGAAGGACAAAAGCCTAATTTTTTACCAAATTGGTGCAAACTCTCAACTTCGGTGATTATCGTCCGGAACTTATCCGAATCTTCGTTACTAATGCCATCGCGTTCGTCTGCAAACAAAACAACCAAATTCCAACATAAAACGAAATGGGTAATGTAAATCTCGAAATCCACACCAAAATCATAAGACAAGATCGAATCCATACCACTGATAAGGTTCTTCACTGCAAGATACCTCGACCTCAAAGCCCGCCTCTCCATCGCCCCATGCGGGCTCTCCCTCTCCTCTCCTTCCGTAGCCTCCGCTTCCGCCTCTCTGCTTCCCCTTTCCCTCTTCAATGCCCTCGCCATCGATCCCCCTCAATCGACCCTAACTCCGGGAATCCATGGAGTAATCGAAGAGAAAGCCGAGAATTTGGAGAAAATCAGAAACCCTAACCCTAATGTTAAGGCCCAAGCGAGGGGATTGAGAGCGGGGAAATGGGAGAGGAGTGGAGGTTTTGAAATTTATCGACGCGGGGCTAAAAAGGCTACGAAATTTCAGAGGGTTTTGGATTTCCCGCGCGATCTTCCTCGCTGCATTATTTCGGAAATCTGAATAACAAAACAATCACCCAAGAAGGGGACGATATTGTGTCAAGGTGATGGCATTCGCGTTCCGGTGTCCACAAATAGAGGTTTAAGCTAATGAATTCCCTCGGATTAGACTATAATAGCTGGTTTGAAATTGAACCAACGGTTGATATTGTGTCACGTGTGCGACAGCATCGAATCTTCGATGGGTGTAGGGTAGTAGTGTGGAGCAATATACAGGAGCCCTCAAGACAACACTGCCCCTAGAGAGGAGATAATTAACTAAAGCGAGAGACTGGTATGGTCGTAATTTTGTAGAACTTGGATGGCGATTCTACGGATTAACCTATAAGCGTCAGCCGAAACAGCTCCGCTGTGCTTTCATTCTAGTGGAAATCGCTTCTCGAAGGGACGAAGGCCCCCAAATCCCGCGCCCTAATCCCCAATTTCAAAACCCTAACCCTTCCCTTCTTCTCCCCGTCGTCCATGGCGATCTAGGGCCTGATCAAGAAGTTGGAATCTCGAATCCGTCCAACCATGAAGGCGTCTCTGAAGTTCCGAGAGGATCAGAAGCCCTTGGTGCGCGCCAAGATCCCGATCAGCATCCTTGGCCTGCCCTTCCTCTCTGGTGTTTCCGTCGGCGACGCCCGTGAGCTTCGCCTCGACCTGGCGACGGCCTTCGACTCCGGTCCTTCGCTCCGCGCCTCCTACCGCCCGAATGACCCCTCAAACCCCTTCACTGTCTCTCTCCGCACAGGCGTCGGATCCCGTGGCTCCCCCGTCGCCGCCCCCATGACCATCACCGCCGAATTCAACCTCCTCTCCCGCGCCAGTTCCAGCTGCCTCCCCTCTTTCTCTATTCTATTCAAACCCCGTCTTGGTGACTTCTCCATCAAAAAATCCATCGATTCAACCGCCGCATCGCGGCCGATCAAGATCGCTGTTGATACGCCAGATGCGTCCGATGGCGAGGAGGTTACTATAGCCGGATCCCCGCCGGAGAGTGGGATCCTCGACATGGTTTCCGGAACTGAGGTGGCGGCAAGCAGCGCCCTGCCGCTGCGCGGCTGCACCGCGGTAAGATTCCGGTGGGGTTTAAAGTTACCGACGGAGCTCCGGACTGCGTTGGCCGACAAGAATCGGACGGCGGTGATCCCTTTCGCCAGCCTCCCCTTCCTCGTGATGAGCAAGATCTCAATCGAGCACGTGTCAGATGATAAGAAGGCGAAGGGAAAGGCGGACTTGCCCGATGACGTCACAAAAGGAAATGGTGACATGGCTGACACGTGTGCTCTGATTCGACGGCAACTGGAGGCCTTGCGGGCGGAGAATGGGGCGATGGTGAAGGCCGTGGAGGAGATTAGGAAGGAGGTGGGCCAGGTGGCCGTTGCTGACGTGGCCAAGGTCGGGTCGGTGACCAGGAGGGAGACACGTGGCTCGCCCCCAAAGGCCACGCCGGAGGAGGTCGGTGAGGAGCTGGCGAAGGCTTTGATGAAATGAAGCCGGGTTGTAGTAAATACTATTATAAAGCTGCTAGAGAGAGATGTACTGTTGTGCGTTTTATTAGATTGGATGGTATTAATAATATTATATCTTATAAGTAAAAAATGGTAAATATATTATTAGGTAGCTATGCCAAGTATCTCTTTTGAAATGAAGAAGTAGAGATATGCTGATATTTATGTCTGTATTTCAATTATTGTATGCAAGTTGTGCAAATTAGATTATGAGATATGAATTAATTGGATTGAAATTTAGAAAAATGTTGTTTTATAATCCTCCTCTAACCCCTTTTCCTATCATTATTAAATATTATTTATTTCCACCTTTTTTTATTTTTTACTTTTGTAAATGGTCACAATGTAGTTTATCGATGTCTCAATGATTCTCCATGGATATATAAATCTTTATTCTCCCACGCACATTAAAAAATCAATATAAACAGAAGAATGAGGGGAAATAGAGAATCAAATCCAAGGCCCCAGCCATACACGCATTACCCACCTAACAAACCTCTAAAAGAATGCTACAAATGATACATAATAAATGTGATGAGTATTAATTAAAAATTTTAAAAATCAAGGCACATAAGTTTATTTCTGGTACTATTTTAGTAAGTAATCAATCACATAATTACTTTTACTTGCCATACCCATTACGGTAAGTGAACTAAAGAAAATATTCAGCAATTCCACGTTTCAAAATAATATTCGTCCAAGTGAAAATCCCGCCGTCCGCCACGTCATCACACAGCCTTATCACAACAACGTACGGTCCAGATCCCTCCCCGATAACCAATCAACGAGCCCATTCCACGCCATTCATCGACGAAAAAGGCGAAACCCAACAGGGCTCATCTGGTCATTCCATCCAAAACGAATTGTTACTCTACAGCCTCAACACCACATTAACGCCAACCCCAACCCCCACTTAACGACATCTTTCTCCCCAACCAACACAAAAGCCTAACCCGCCACGTCAGAGAGCAACGTTAAGCAAATCCCTCCCCAAGGACACTGCACCTTTCCTAAATCCCCTGGTCGATCGTGTAAATATCGAGAAAACGGCAGGGTCAGGAAGGTAAAACTAAGTCCCTTGCGTGCTCGTTATCGAGCCCATATAAACCAGAGACCCAAGAGAGAAGAGATTCAAAGCAAAAATAAACAAGAAATATATAAAGAAAAGGGTGGATTAATAGTAATAATAATAAGGCACGAAAACGAAACCCTAGAAATGGAGAAGAGATAGAGAGAACCGAGACCACGATGATGATGGCGAGGAGATGAGCGGCGGCGCCCATGGCGAGATCGGAGGATCCGGAGGAAGGGGAGGGAGAGATCTGGGGGACCTGGGAGGAGCTACTCCTTGCCTCCGCCGTTAGCCGTCATGGCACCAACCGTTGGGACTCCGTTGCCATGGAGGTTCAGTCCCGTATCCCTCCCTCCTCCGCACATCTTTTCACATCTCTCCGCTGCCGCCAGCGTTTCCACCTCCTCCAACATCGTTTCTCCACCACCGCCGCCGCCACTGCCGAAGGTGAGCCGGATGTCGGGTCTTCGCCTGATGTCCCCTGGCTCGAGGAGCTCCGCAGGCTCAGGGTCGCTGAGCTCCGTCGCGAGGTCGACCGATCCGACCTATCGATTAGGTATTTTATTTAAGTACATGATATCTTTGTTTATATTATTTTTTTTCTATTTTTCTTTTTTATCTTTTCTTAGCCGTTTGATGAGGATCTGATGGCTGTGAAGTTTTCATCGTTTGAGATCTTGGAAGCAAAAAGTAAAATTGTTTTTTTTTTTTTAAATTAAATTTATTTTTTAGGAATTTGCAATTAAAGGTGAAAAGGCTTAAAGACGAGCGCGAACGCGAACGGAGCATCGGAGAGGCGGAGCACGGCAGCGGAGGCGCGAATCGGAAGTCCGGGGAGGAGAGAAAGGGATCGGCTGGATCCACGCCGGAGGCGCTTGCGGGGGATCGGATCTCCGGCCGATCATGCAAGGAATCCAACTCGACGGATCCCAAGGAGGACGGGAGGAAACCCGACTGGGACGTTGAGAACGCCGGGGATACTGCTGGGGACGGCAACAGGAAGACAGATCCGATAGCTGGAGAGCGGTCCGATGACCGGAGCTCCGCTGCGGGCGATCCCGACCCTGCCGATCCTCGCGAGTCGGGTGAGTCAGCTGCCGAGTCAAAGGGCGACGAAGCGGAGGAGAGGGAGGGGGAGAAGGAGAGTAGCGAGGTGCAGAGCTCTGCCAGCCTTACGCGACGGCGACGGCGGATGGGACGGCGGCAAAAGGCACCGTCGGCGAGCAGCAGCGGCGTCGCCGCCGCCGGCGCCGAGGAGCCGGAGACCGATGTTGGTTCACCACACGCGGGTAGCGTTCCTGCCGTGGGATCGCAGCCTTTGTTTTCGTTTCTCCATATCGTCCGATCCAACAAGCCCGGCTCCGTCTTTGCGCGCCGGCTCGAAAGCCAGGTACTACCAATTTCTCGCGTGTTTTTCTCATGACCCTGAAGTACATACTAGACCAGGCCCTGGGGTTACGCGATAAATACGAAATATCGCGAAAATTGAATCAAGATCTCGAGAGTCGTCGTTATCGAGCCGGCAGTGAGAGGAGAGCTCTAAATGACGGGGTTTTCGGATAAGAAAACCGAAAGATCACATCCCACCGGTGACACTGCCGTTGGATCCACCTTGCACGAATCTACAAGGAAGACATGTCCCTCCTTGATTCCAATCCGACAGGGAAGGGAATCTTGAGAGGAACGCGAAACGCGTATGGGATTCGATGGGAAACACTTTGCGGAGTAGTTGTGCCTCCCTGGCGGATGCAGGCGATGACCGCCTTGTCCAATAGTGTGTCGCCACGTTTTCAGATGAAATTCATTTTTTATTTGTCGGCCGCGTCTCTTAATTAGTGTTAACATACTCTTGCGGTACAAGGGAACGAACTGCATATCAACCCTGCGTATTTTGCAATCCATCGCGATGACGTTGGAAACGATACGCGACGAGGGTCCTCATTTTGCGCGCTTTTGATTTCGTTCTTTTTTATTTTTTATTTTTCAGGAAACCGCGAAATACAAGGGCTTGATTAGGCGCCACGTGGACTTGGAGATGGTGGGGTGGAGAATCGAGCGGTCGGGAGGCGCATACACGAGGGCGGAATTCTTTCGCGACCTCCTACTTCTCTGCAACAACGCTATAGTTTTCTATCCCAAGGCCTCTGGAGAGGCCATCGCGGCCGTTCATCTCCGGGAGTTGATCTCCAAAGAGATGGCGGCGAGCAAAGAGAGGCCGGCTCAAGCACAGCCACCCCCGGTCACCCCAAAGATCAAGCAGCCTACAAATCAAGCAGTACCGCACCGCCAAGCCCAAAGAGGATCCGGATCTCGCCGGCTCGTTGCTAGAGAAATCCACATCCGCTGCCCCGTTGATGATCGTATGCCGGAAACGGAGCTCCATCTCAGCCAAGAAAGTGGATCCGGACCGGAAGGAGGAAAAGGAAGAGAAGTCTGATCCAGATAGGAAGGAACGCGATGCCGAGGATCCGACACTCAAGAAGAAGACCAAGGAGCGGTCTTCTTTTCCTCCGGCTCGGGGCTTGAGGACCAACAAGACTCGAAGTCTCCCCAAAAACTCTAACCCCGATCCCTCCCCGAATCTCAACACACGGGTAGCTGATTCCACGACGAAAGGTGACAAGAAGAGCAGCGCCTCCGCTTGCCCCACCTCGGGAGGTGGCGGTGGGTCGCTGGGTAAGAAGCGGAGCGCGACTAGTTTCTTGAACCGGATGAAGAGGAGTTCCCCATCCAACGGGACGCTTCTGGAGTCGCTGAAGAGCTCGGGAGCCGGCGCCAGCGGCGGCGCGAAAGCGACGGAGCAGAAGAAAGGGGGGAAGGGAGACGGGCGGAAGGAGAGCTCAAAGTCGGGAGGTGGCGCCACTTCGAAGCGCGTGCAGGAGCCGAGCGCCCCGACGAAGAGAAGCGTGGGGAGGCCACCGAAACGGGGAGCAGCGCCTCCGTCGAAGCGGGCGAGGGAGGAGGCGGAAGGGTCGAAGCCGACGCCGCCGGCGAGGAAGAGAGGGAGGAGGTGAGTGAGGACATGATGGACGGGTGGCATTTGCTGTAAATTGTGTCCCGTAACGTGGGCTTACTTGTGACCAAAAATCCTTGTAATTTTTATTTTTCTTTTTTAATTTATTTTCGCTAAACGGGTTAGCGGGTTTTTTTTAACACGAACCTGGTCAGTGGTGTTAGATCTGTCGGACACTCACTAGGAACTAAAATAGTTAGTTTATTTGAAAGCGCTTGAAGCTTTTCAGTGTTATATTACTATTGTGAAGGTTGGAAATATTTCAAAATGTTTAAGATCATGAAAACTTTTGAGAGATTAATTGCAAAAGGATTTTTCGTGTTAACAAGTCATGGCTTCACTTGTAAGTGGTCCAGCTGTGTTTGATTGGTAACTTAAGGGAACAAACTGGAGATTAAATTTTAAAAAATTAAAAGGCCTGGACTATGATGAGGCAAAGTTCATCTGATTAAAATTATTTTATTCCGGGTAAAGCATCCTATTGTTCTTTGAATAATAAGATTTTGGTCAAATGGGGGGTTAATTACATAAATGGTCCCTCAACTTTGGACCGATTTCACTTTCGTCCCTCAACTTAAAATCGTAACAAAATGGTCCCCCAACTTTGAAGACGTAACAAAGTGGTCCCCCGAAGCCGGTTGCCGGTTGGAACGTGCTGACGTGGCGGTACCCAGCTGAGTCACGCCCCATCTGGAAAGCTGATGTGGACAGTTCATTCAATTTGAGAGTTAAAATATCTTGATTGAATCAGAGCCGTCCATTCAATTTAGCCCAAATTGAATGGACGATTCAAATTACTTGAGCTTCATTTGAAACCCTAGCTGCTCTTGAGCGCCGCCAGCTACGGTAAGGAACCCTCGCCGTCTCCATCTTCTCCTCCGACGATCACATCAGACTCTCCCCTCCTCTGTGATGGGAGACAACAACAAGGAAATCAAGAAAAAGGAGAAGAAGAATTGGGAAGGAACCCTCGCCGAATTCCAATTTTAGGGTTTCAGTTATCGGGCTATGAGTGTTCTTTGATGAAAATTGGGAAACTCTTCACCAGATGTATTTTCATTCATTGATTTCTGTTGTTGTGTTTGCAAACATCTGATTTAGGGTTTTGATCCCCGGCGGTGAAGAAGAATTGGGGATTAGTTGAAGAGTCGATGGATTGATAGTCCTGCAGCGGCGGTGAGATGGGGTTTCTGATCAAGGGTGGAATACAAACTAGGGTTCCGATGGGAGGTCCGTGGGCGATGGGGAAGATGCGTGCATGCCTTCGCAGCTTCCAATTGTTCTTGAGGTGTTGGATCCAAACCCTGTGAATCCTCATCCATCTAGACTTGGGACCAGCGGCGGGGGCACAACGATCTATGGTGCCAAGTCCGGGCTGAGGGATGTGGGAGACGCTATGGTCTACTTTGGCTAGGCGGCATGATCCCTGAAGGTTTAAATGGGAGAGACGTATTTAGGGTTAGGGTTAAATTTAGTTTGTTAATTTGATTGGATTGTTAATTTGATTTGATTAGATTAGATTAGAGAGTTATATTTGGTAGTTTGATTGTAATTAGATTATATTAGTTGTAATTTGTGTATTAATGGTAATTATTTATTTAAAAATTTAATGCCATGTTTGAATTCCCATTTAAAAATTATATCATTATTATTTTTAAAAAAATTGCCACATCAGCATGTAACAAAAGTGAGTAAGCATGGGTACCGACACGTCAGCACGTTCCAACCGGCAACCGGCTTCGGGGGACCATTTTGTTACGTCTTCAAAGTTGGGGGACCATTTTGTTACGATTTTAAGTTGAGGGACGAAAGTGAAATCGGCCCAAAGTTGAGGGACCATTTATGTAATTAACCCGTCAAATGGGTTTTTTAACTTAAAAATGAATAAAAAAAATTGGGCAAGTTATTTATTGGTCCCTGCAACTGTTTGCAGGGACCTTAGAGTCAACACACACACAAAAAAATAGTATACACAACTATAAATAAACCACCCTAGGGACCAAATGACAAATAGTTCACTATTCAATGGATGAATAGTGAATTATCTATAAAAAAATCGAACCAAAATAATTTTGGAGAAATTCACGAATTATCATGTGATTTACCTCTTTCTCATTTCGGTGCATGTGGTTCGACTTTGATCATCTTAGTACCATGTAATTTAACCGTTAGTAAAAAAAATACCAAAAAAAAATGGGAAAAACTTATAAAAACCCTAGAAATTGCATAAATTCAAAACAAAATAAAATCTTTAAACACAAAAAAAAAAAAAAAAAATTGATAAAAAAATCCGTAATCCATGAAATTTGGGAAAAAAAATCCAGAAAAAATTGTAAAAAGTGAAGAAAATCCCCAAAAATCCACAAAATCCACTAAAGAACAAAAAAAAAACCTAGAAAAATTTGAAAAAATATCGAGAAAATTAAAAAAAAAATCTTAGATTTTGTCAAAAAAAATCCTTCAATTTTCATAAATTTCACCAAAATCCCAAAATATCTATAAATAAATAAATAAATTAGAACCCAAAATCTCCAAAATCTGTATATAAACTTCAGATTTTTTTTCATTTACCTTATTTATTTATTTATTCATATTTTGTTTTTTTTGGATTTTTGGGAAATTTATGAAATTTTCTTGGTTTTTTTTGACAAAATCTAAGTTTTTTGGGTTTTTTTTGTGAATTTACTCGATATTTTACAATTTTTTTCTAGGTTTTTTTAGTTCTTTAGGGGTTTTTGTGGATTTTTGCACTTTTTTACAAAATTTTCAGATTTTTCTGTTTTTTTAAAGAGTTTTGTGGTTTTTTTTGTTTTTTTGTAAGTTTATTTTATTTTTTATGTTTTTATTTTATAGGTTACGGATATTTTTAGAATTTTTCTAATTTTTTTGGGGGTTTTAACGATTTTATTTTATTTTATTTTATTTATTTTGGAATTTAAGCGCTTTTCTAGAGTTTTATAAGTTTTTCTCTCTTTTTTTTTTTTTTTTTTGATTTTTGAAGATTTTATGTTTTTTTGGGTAATTTTCTAAAATTATTTATAATGTTTTTAATATATGAGATTTTATGTTTTTCAAAACTTTTTGGAATTTTTTCCTATTTTTTTAGTGATTTTCCATTTTTTTCAATATTTCATTTTTTCTATATTTTTATTTATTTATTTATTTTTGAATTTTTTATACTACCTCAGCAATATCTTAACGGGATTAAATGTTTTGGTATCTTTTTGCTAACTATCAGATTACATGATACTAAAGTGTTTAAAGTTGAACTACAATTACTGGATTGAAAAAGAGGTAAACCATATGGTAGTTTTGTGAAATTTTCCCAATAATTTTTTAAGAACGGATAATTTAGTCATTGTCCATGCATTTATGATATATATATATACAAATGTGATAATAGGCGGTTGGGGCTGATGCATTGTGTATTCGCAGTCACCTCCCATTTGTCCCCCTCAGCATGTTTGAATGATTTCTTACCATACAAATGAGAAAATCATCGAAAATAAGCTAGTATGTTCATTTTAAACTGTTCAGATTTCTATAAAATAAGAACCGTTAAATGAGAGGATCAAACGGTTACCAAATTGTATGAAAATTGACATGCTAGCTTATTTTTCGATGATCTTTCCATCTGTATGGTTGGAAATCATTCAAACATGCTCCAGGAGGCCAAATGCGGTGCGATCGAGAATGCATAGTGTTGTGACCGACCGCCTGTTATCATATGTATATACATGTAGGGTGTGTTATATATTTTTAGTTTTTTAATTTTTTTTAACAAATATAAACATAAGGCGCCACATATGCGGACTAATACTCACGTTGCGTGGCTGATCGCTCCAGAGTGTTCTTTTAAAAGAAAAATAAAAAATATCAAAAATATGTGATACATGGTTTATAATGTGCCATAATTACTAACATGTCCACACCACATCGAACCACTCTTATGTCAATGAAAAAATAACTTTTATTTACACCATTAAGATTTGTTGACGCTGAGATTGGTTTCTGTCTAAAGATCTAGATTGATTACATCAATGAGTGGAATGTGTTTTGATTGAGCTAATGACTGAGAAAAGATTTTTAATGCTGTGGATGCATTCTTCCTTCCTAGATGACAGTCTTCTAAAATCAAGTAATGAGAGATCATTAGATAGAAAGATGAGAGACGAGTCCTCATGTTTAGGGATGGCTTCAATGCTCAAGTTATAAGAGAATAAGCATCATGGAAATAGGAAAAAAAAAAATTGAGTGGAGTATACCAATTATCATATGAGAGGATTCCATTCTTGGTGTAGTAGTGTCTATATTCATTCTATCGTCTCTAAGGAGTGTTGATAGCCATTATACTACTATAGTGGGCGATGACATCGATTGTTACCTTGGTAATTTTGATGGTCACCGCGATATATAAGGAATTTGTGATCTCATAAGACCCATATAGATTCGGACACTCAAGATCATGCCAGGCCACATGTCGATGGAAGATTTGATCTTGTAGTATTCATGATACAGAAGGATTAAAAGTGCCCTTTGATTTTAGTTCAGGATTTTTTTTTTTTGAGTCAATTTCCAATTTAAAAGCTAATTTGATCAAAACTCAATAGTTTATATATTAACAGTACACTTAACCTTATTTTAATAAAATAGTACACTTAACTTATTTTTTTTTATATTTATTCTATAAGATTTTCAAGGGATTGGGTCAGCATTTGCATTATATCTTACTAAGGACTTATTCAGATTGATTTTTGAAAAAAAATGTTTTGTTTTGTTAATTTGATAGAAAGACTTATAAAAAAAATGATTTTGAAATAAAAGTTAGCCTTTAAGATCTAACCGCAGGGGCCAACACCGACCACGGCCCATTTGAGCGAGTGAGTATCCACATAGACTATCTCAATGAAAGTATCATTTGTTACACACACATGTGACGGGTAGAACTTACTCTTAAAAGCTAACCTTTAAAAAGAGGGTGCCCACCATATATATATGTATTACATCTTCTTAATTAGCTGATATGGGACTAAACTATTACAAAATGATATGACCAGAGACGCTAATAGATTGGAGATGGCGCTAAGAAGATACAGGGACTCTGTTGGAATTCAAAGATGTTGAATAATTAGATGAATGATTAGAATTTGTATTAAGTAGTTATTATATTTAAGTTTGTAATCACTAATTAGGCTAAGGTGAGGGGAGCATCTTTCAAGTAGTGCGCCTTAAGCGCATATAAGTTGTTAATATGCGCCAGTGAACCGTTACATTTTTCCAGAGGTTGTTACAAGAACCTGCAAGAGAATGTCAAGCAAGAATTATTTCAAATCCTCTCTTGTTCCTTCTTTGTTCTTCCCCTCAACCTTCTTCTGCCTTCAACCTCATCTCTTCTTCCTCTTTCCCTCTTCTCCTTCCATAATCTCATTGTTTTTCCTACTTTCTTCCTTCTGGCTGCATTCCTACCAAACAATCTGCATCATATTATTTTGTATCATAAAATATTCAACTTACTCTGAAGTATTTTTAGGAAAAAAGTTCATCCAAATGAGGCCCAAGTATCTTCTCATGTTTTCTGTGTTGGCTTTGTTCATTAGGGGGTATTTGGATTGGTTTTTGAAAAAAATATATATATTTTTTTTAGTTTGCTAGAAAGACTTAAAAAAAAAGGACTTTTGAAAGTAAGTTAAGCGCTTTTGTTATTTTTATGTTTGGGTATGTTAATCAAGAAGTACTTTTATAATAATAAAAAATAATAAAAATAAATAATAAAAATACTAATAATGAAATTTTGAGAATTGATCATTTTCAAAAATAGGTTTAAAAAAGTTTCAGAATGGTGTTTTGATAATTAACATTTTTTAAAATAACTTCTACAAAACGGTTTTTTTCAGAAGCACTAAACCACTAACTTCTGTAAAATGCACTTTTGGGGTTTTTTAGTGCTTCTGTTTTTTTTAAAAAACTCATCCAAACACCTTTCTTTTCTTCAGAAATGCTTAACTTACTCTAGAAGTATTTTTGGAGAAAAAAAAAATCTCATCTAAACACCTTTCTCTTCTTTAAAAATGCTTAATTTACTTCAAAAATGTTTAACTTACTCTGAAGTGCTTTTAGGAAAAAAGTCGAAAAAAGTCCATCAAAATGAGGCCTAACTTCTGTTGTTTTCTGTGTTGGCTTTATTCGTTATCCCAATTAATCATTTCAAAATATTTCCCAAAAATCATTTAATTATTATATTAATTCCTGCACTGATTATTCCCACCGCCCGTACAACCGTTTGCCATTATTATTCACACCCACCTTCTCGCCATTAAAAATCCTCTTTTTTTTTTTATCGTTATCATTCTCTTTTCATTAAAAAAACAAGGAGCTTCTCTGCTTCCCAATCTTCCATCTCTCCGTTTTCAAAAAGAACTCTTTCGATCTCTCAGTCTGCGAAATTTTGAATGGAGTTCGTGAGCATCGAGAGCAGCGATGGCGTCAAGCTCAGCGCGAGGCTCTTCAAGGCCTCCAGCACGGGGAACGAGGGCAAGAGCAATCTCGCCGTGGTGCTTGTTCACCCCTACACTGTGCTCGGTGGTTGCCAGGGCCTTCTCCGGGGGATCGCCATGGGCGTAGCTGAGAGAGGGTTCACGGCCTTGACCTTTGATATGAGGGGCGCTGGTAGGTCCTCCGGGAGGGCTTCTCTGACGGGCTTTGCGGAGATCCAGGATGTGATTGGGGTTTGTAAGTGGGTGGTCGAGAATTTGAAGCCTGATGGGATTGTTCTTGTGGGATCCTCGGCAGGTTTGAATTCGCGATCTCTGTTGTTTCTCTAGTTGCATCTTTTTTTTCTTCTTCTGGGAATTCATTCGAGTAGTTTGAAAGTCTGTTTTTTTTTTCTGATAGATTTTGAGGATTTTAGTGAGATGTGTTTATGTTCAAGGACTGGAGCTTTTTGGGAGTGTCTAAATGGAAGCTTGGGATGGTTTTGGTGAAATGGATTCTACCTGCTTGTGATTGGAACTCTTGTGTTATTTTTACCAGAAATTTAGGAGTTTGTAGATGTTCTTAGTGGTCTGGAGCTCTATGGAAGCGTTCTATGGGGGTTTGAAATGGTAATGATCTGAATGATTCTATTCCCAATGATTTTTGGTGGTTTTGGTGGAGTATTGGTATGTTATTGTCAGTAGAATGTCCTCTTGAAGAATTGCATCTCATTTTGGTTTAGTGAGATGGATGGGCTATGTCAAATACTGCCTCTTTTATGAATTTTTGGAAGTGTTTGTTGGCTAGTGCTAATTGGAAGTGTTTCTAGGAATTTTTTTTCCTCCCCTTTAGATTGATTTTTGGAAGAGAAATGCCTGTAGAGAGTTATTTTGGAGAAACCCTAGAGTCCTGGATAGTTTTGGGGAAATGGATTTACTTTTTTCAGTAAAACTTTTTTTTTCTTTTTTTTTTTGCATAAAACTGTTTAAATGGTCTTCATAAGCCACAATAATTTGGATCCCTTAAATTTGTTGTGTATTAATGCTTTCCCTATTGATGAATATTTTCTTATATGACAATATATTGTTTGTAGCATTCTCATGTTTGACTAAGTTTACATTTGTCATGTTTCTTGCCAAATCTGATTTGACATTCATCGGGTCATCATTCAGTTTCAGATAATCAGTGAACTTTATTCTGCCGAAGATTCCTTCAACAACTTCACTTTTGTTTCTGTTTATTTTTCAGTCTTTCATTTAAGTGATTGGTTATGGTTTTAATGAATTTCACATTCATTCATGATTCATATGCAATCTTATGGATAGACTGCTAATGTAGGATCAATAGGTGAGAGTGAGCTTTCTTGAATTTTGGGATTGAATTGAATCAAGATTAAACTTGTATGTTTAAACACTCGTGATTATGATATTTGCACTCTTATATTTTTAGAACAAACTCATCAAAGTCTCCGTGGATCACACTATCATTTCATATCACTCTAGATGGCTACTTTGATGAGTACTAGTGCTTAAACAACTTAAGGCCTTCTAATGCATCAGATAATTACCCTTTATGTGGGAGTTCTCACTAGTCAAATAAAATTGGTCCTGCAAATGAGACTTTATTTGATGAAGAGGTGAAAATCTTTATCTTATGTGTTGGATTGAAAGTGCTAATGAATATTTTGTTAAGTGGTGAGTGATTGAAACACGTGAATGAGAATCTGGTTGATGGGATTTGTTGCATCTAACATATCTCATAATCATCGAATTAATGCTTTGCAATGAAGATAATGCATGTTGTTTATCTTCGATTCATGTTGCAGGGGCACCAATAGCTGGTTCAGCAGTCGATAAAATCGATCAAGTTGTGGCTTATGTTAGCCTAGGATACCCATTTGGCTGGACTGCTTCCATCCTGTTCGGGCGGCATCACGAAGCCATCCTCCGCTCTCAGAAACCAAAACTCTTCGTCATGGGCACAAAGGATGGCTTCACAAGTGTGAAGCAGTTGCAGAACAAGCTCAAGGCAGCTGCAGGCCGAGTCGAAACACAGCTGCTAGACGGAGTCAGTCATTTTCAGATGGAAGGCCCTGCTTATGATGAACAAATGGCAGAGCTTATTACCAAATTCATTCAATCATTGTAGAACAACCACCGGTGCATTTCTTTTATTTGTGAATTAATTACTGCCCATCTTAGGCTTTTTTTTTTGTAGTTTTTGTGAAGTATTACAGTACATCACAACATGTTCACTAAAATGCGCTTCTATTTATTGAAACCAAGGCTGGAACTTTCTTGTGTGTCAGTTATCAAAGTGCACATTTCCTTGTGTGAATTCGTCGGTTTCAGTGTGGATGAAAGTGTGGAAGTTAGTTAGGAGATTGTTTTCTGTTAATGTGGTGTGGTGGTCAGTCCTCCTTTGGATTGCTGAACGAATGTGATGAAACCATATGAAACCATATTTGAGTGATTGTTGAATGAGAAAAGATCTTGTTTTGGCGGTGAGTGGCTTCTTCATAAGTGATGGTATTTTCTTTGGGTAGGTCGCCGAGGTCCCCTCCTCTTCAAAGACTAAGCCTACAAAAGATAGGATGGCGGGCTTCATGTCCAAGGATAACTTTGATACTCAAGTCAACGAGAGAAGGTCTGAAGGAGCATGAGGAAGAAGAAGAAAGTAGAAGGGAGTTTGGTAGATGGTACCAGGCAGAAGAGATCGGTTTCTTGATGTACTGCTTCTTTATTTCTTTTATAACTCCCCAGAGGAGGTTGGGGTTGATTGCAACCATTACTGCATGATAGTGGGCAATGACCTCGATTGTTACTATGATATTTTCGGCTAATGTTGAGTGGTAGCCTCGACAATCACGACGACATATAAAAAATTCATGACCTCGTGATCGCCCTTAATTTATTTGGACGTCTGAGATGGTGCCACGTGTGGGTGGGAGATTCTACATGTATCATTTTTTTTTTAATATGTGAAGAAATATGAGAAGTTTCTCATTCCAAAATAATATATATATATATATATATATATATATATATATATATATATATGGGATTGATACTATGCGGTGGCCTCGTTTTGGCTCACTTGCACAGTGTTTTGAGGAAATCCAACCATATGGATGGAAAAAACATTGAAAAATAAGCTAGCATGTCAATTTTTATACAATTTGGGAACTTATAGGGTCTTCATCTTAAATGGTGAAATTTTGAACCAGTAAGATTTCTATAAATTTTCACCCGTTAAGATGAAGACCATACAAGTTCCCGAATTGTATGAAATCGACATACTAAATTTTATTTTCATGCTCTTTCCATCCATACAGCTGGAAATCCTTAAAACATTTAAGTTAAATGGAAGGCGACTACTTGCGACAAGAATCCTACCTTATAATATCACTCTCGTAGATATATATATATAGGGTCATGATATTATGCGGTCGGCCTTATCACTGTGCAAGTGCGGTCGCCTCTTTTTGGCCCATTTGCACAGTGTTTTGAGGAAATCTAAAGATGAAGACCCTACAAGTTCCCAAATTTTATGAAAATCAACATGCTAGCTTATTTTTCGATGTTCTTTCCATCCATACGGTTGAAAATCCTTCAAACATGCTCCAGGTGGCCAAATGGGAGGCGACTGCAAATGAACAGTGTTTCCGACCGACCTTACCTTATATATATATATATATATATATATAATATTATATATTATATATTATATATATACGGGCATGATATTATGCGGCCGACCTTATCACTGTGCAAGTGCGGTCACCTCCATTTGACCCACTTGCACAGTGTTTTGAGAAAATCCAACCGTATGGATGGAAAAAACATCGAAAGATAAGCTAATATGTCAATTTTCATACAATTTGGGAACTTGTAGGGTCTTCATCTTAACGAGTGAAATTCTGAACCAGTAGGATTTCTATAAATTTTCATCCTTTAAGATGAAGACCCTAGTCCCCATATTGTATGAAAATTGACATGCTAGCTTATTTTTCGATGTTTTTTCCATCCATACAGTTGGAAATCCTTAAAATATGCTCCAAGGGCCAATGTAGGGTCTTCATCTTAACGGGTGAAAATTTATAGAAATCTTACCGGTTCAGAATTTCACGCTACAAGTTCCCAAATTGTATTAAAATTAACATGCTAGCTTATTTTTCGATGTTCTTTACATCCATACGGTTGAAAATCCTTAAAACATCTTTCCAAAATTGAAATGAGAGCCTTATTGGAATAGTGTTAAGTAGGCACGATTGTATCATGCATATATATATCGGTCGTATTAAAGTAAAATTTGGCCGCACTCTAACACCCAAAATCAAAACCAAAAATAAAATAAAATAAAAGCTCAAACAAAAGACCCACCCCTGGGTGAGTGATAACACTCTATCATTCTTATCTATATATATATATATATATATATATTATCTCCATAATAGAGAACATAGATGATACATAGACCTCTTGCGCATTGTCCACGTGTCAACTGTTTACCTATTTTTCAACCCCCGCACACGAGCCAACGAGGAGTACCCACGCGACGCGAGTACAAAATCCAGAACCAAATGCTCGCCCATTTCTCCCCCTCGTTCGCAGCTGGCCTCCCCCGAATCCCTAGCCCTCGCCGTCGATTCCTCTCTCTTCCGATCCCCTACCTTCGCTGGAGATCCCCTCCTCCTCTCCCCCGAGTTGCCGCTTTCTCCACCGCCAAGCTTTCTTCCAGTGTCGCCCCGATGGAGTCCTCTGCTGCGGAGGAGCGCACCCAATTGAAGCTCGAGGAGCTGAATTGGGATCACTCGTTTGTTCGCGAGCTTCCCGGGGATCCCAGGGCAGATATCATCTCCCGAGAGGTATATCTGTTTCTTTCTTTAAGTTTTAGAAGGAGAATTGCAAATCGAAGCTGTATGGATTGTGCAGTAGTTATAAAAAACGGGAACCTTTTTTTTTTTTTAAAAAAAGAAAAAGATTAACTTTTTCTGTGTTGATGTGTTAATTTATTCCTCGTCGATATTAATTGGTTATTTGAGCTTAGATCAATGATCAAACTTTATAAAAGATGAGATTTTCATGTATGTACTGAGTTGTTTAGATATGTAATGGTGGGAGAAAGCATGCCATAGTTGTTGAAGCGGGTATTTGGAGGTCCCACCAAGGATTTAA
The DNA here is from genome assembly GCA_026586065.1 of Dioscorea zingiberensis. Classification (NCBI taxonomy): domain Eukaryota; kingdom Viridiplantae; phylum Streptophyta; class Magnoliopsida; order Dioscoreales; family Dioscoreaceae; genus Dioscorea; species Dioscorea zingiberensis. The sequence continues at coordinate 164,487 of JAGGNH010000011.1, forward strand.
TGTGTTATCCTTTGTATGTTTGACTTAATTAAAGGAAGAGTTTTATGGGAATTTGATGAGAAGTAGATGGTCTCATTTTCGGTGTTGTTATGTGGCCATTAACACCGTGTGATTTTGGAATTTTTTCACTATCAAATCTTTGAGTCTTTGACACTATGTTAGAGATGGCCATTAACACCATTCAATATAATTTATTACCATCTCAAAATCTATTTTTATGTTTTGTGATATAGTGCAAATCACAAGTTGTTTAATTTGTTTTTTTTCCGGTCAACATGAATTTCAAATGGTTGGAACTTGGAAGTAGTGGGTGGATGCAAGGTTATAATTCATATCTGATGAAAGTGACCAGCAGAATTTTATGATCAAGGTGGACTGTAGTACATAATTCTTACTAACATTTTTTATTATTTTGTTTTTAGGTGCGCCGTGCTTGTTATACAAAAGTATCGCCATCTGTGGAAGTGGAGAAGCCTGAGCTTGTAGCATGGTCTGATTCAGTAGCCAAATTGCTTGATTTAGATCCCAAGGAGTGGGTGGCTTTACTTGTTCCATTCTTTTCCTCTGTTATCAAAGCGTATCTTGCAAATTTAACCATATTTCTTGCCAGACTACCTGTGTTGTCATTGAATCGTTCTTTTATCAGCGCTTTTGTTTTATGATTTCAAATTTTTCAGGATTTGAAATTTAAGATTTTGAAGAATTTTTGTTTTTCTGTTGTATATATGGAGTTGAAGTGTGATAGCAAGTATTATGTGTCAGATTTGACATACTTCATTCTCACCGAGTAACTTTGTGGTTATCCTAATGATTGTATATCAAAAATTATCCCCTCAATTGAATGTGTTTCATCTTCACCCTGTCTACTGTTCCTCACAATCAATCAACTCTTCCTTTCACATCATAATTTTATGTGTCGAGCATTTTTCAACTCATTAGAAAAGCTTGTGGGGCTTTTTGATTTTGAGTTTATCTCTTCTTCCAAATGCAGTAATTATTGAATTTGAAAAGCATCCAAGTCCAAAATGGTGATTTGAATATGTGGTTGAGTCAAATAAAAGATTTTGCTTTTATGTTTGAAATTTAACTTAGTTGAGTTAGCTGTCCTGGAGGTTAGACTGCAGACCAACATTTTAAGTTATGTGAAACTCTGTTTTGCTTGAACATAAAAGCCAGGAGTGCACTCTGTTTGCTATTGATGGATGAATAATAGCTCCTCAACATAAAACTGTATTGTTGGTTATAAACATTCAACTTTGGCTAATGGTAGATCATCTTCTGTAGCCAATGAGGCTGACTTAAAAAGAAACTTGAGGTTCTGTTATGCGGTTTTAAGAGCCAATTTTTTTTGTCGCTACTTGATTGATTGTTAATTAAGTTATGAATCTTGATTTAGGTATTTCAATAGGATCGATCAACTTGGATCTGGAGTTACCCATGCTTAGCCCATATTTAGGAGTTAACCTGCTAGGATTCATGGCTGATTCTTGTGGACCTATCAGATATTAATGATAAGTACATTTATCTATTTCAGATTTGAACGACCAGATTTTCCACTTATATTTTCTGGAGCATCACCATTGGTGGGTGGGTAAGTCGCTGATTTATTTCTATTATTTGAACACTGTGAAGATTTATTATCAGTATTTTATTCCTTTTATAAGTCAAGTCTTATATTCTGCAGTTTGCCATATGCACAATGCTATGGTGGACACCAGTTTGGTGCATGGGCTGGTCAGCTGGGCTGCATGGTCGTGCCATAACATTGGGGGAACTCGTGAATTCTCAAGGTAAAAGATGGGAGTTGCAGCTGAAGGGTGCTGGAAAAACTCCTTATAGCCGATTTGCAGATGGACTTGCAGTTCTGCGTAGTAGTATCCGGGAATTCCTTTGCAGCGAGGCAATGCATGGTCTTGGAATCCCAACAACACGTGCTCTTTGTATTGTCACAACCGGCAAATTTGTCACCCGTGACATGTTCTATGAGTAAGCTTTCCTGTTCTCGAATGAGATAGCTACATGGTTAGGTGGTTTTTGGGAGTGCGTTCATTTCTTTCCAAGATACATATTTATGTATTCTAATGAGGAAGGTTGTAGGCTTTAGGCCCATTGTTGCCCATATGTCATTGATCCGTTACCCTTACACCTTTTTTTTTACAGAAGTAGAATCATCTGTTGTTTTGATAAAATTGCATCCATTGCTTTTGCAGTGGTAATCCAAAGGAGGAGCCAGGTGCCATTGTTTGTCGTGTTGCTCAATCTTTTTTACGGTTTGGTTCTTACCAAATTCATGCCTCAAGAGGCAAGGAAGACTTGGACATTGTTCGTATTCTGGCAGATTATACAATCCACCAACATTTTCCTCATCTGGAGAAGATGGAAAAGAGTGAGAGCCTGTCTTTCGAGGTTGGACAGGAAGGCAGTTCTGTAGTGGATTTGACATCTAACAAATATGCAGGTAGATCGTTTATTCTTTGTAGATATTCCTCATTTTGTCAATGAAATTTTGGTATTGCTCTGTATCTGGTAATGGTAGAAGATTCTGATGTAACATCAATCAATGCCTGGTTTTTGATGAATATTATCAGCTTGGTCGGTTGAAGTTGCTGAGCGTACTGCTTCCTTGATTGCTGGCTGGCAAGGAGTAGGTTTCACCCATGGTGTGCTAAACACAGACAACATGAGCATCTTGGGCCTAACAATTGATTATGGACCATTTGGTTTCTTGGATGCTTTTGACCCGAGTTACACTCCAAATACAACTGACCTTCCGGGAAGAAGGTACTGTTTTGCAAACCAGCCTGACATTGGCTTGTGGAACATTGCCCAATTCACCACAGCGTTATTGGCTGCAAATCTTATCAGCAAAGACGAGGCAAACTACACCATGGAGAGGTATTGGTTGTTTGGTCTATTATTTGATCACAATCTGCTATTCTACTTATTGATGGGTAGCTCGCAAACACGCTGCAGGTATGGGAATAAATTTATGGATGAATATCAGTCTATCATGACCAGAAAGCTTGGTCTCCCCAAGTATAATAAACAGTTGATTGGTAAGCTTCTAAACAACATGGCTGTTGATAAAGTCGACTACACGAATTTCTTCCGTGCCCTTTCTAATATCAAGGCAGACACTACCATTCCTGAGAGTGAGCTACTAGTTCCACTAAAGGCTGTGTTACTAGACATTGGCAAGGAACGAAAAGAAGCATGGACCGACTGGGTACAGACCTACATCCAAGAGGTGAGTTGTGAATATATCATTTAGAAACACCATCTTTATTTTCTATGATTTTTTGTTTATCAGAACTCCCCATAATATGGATGCCCGACACCAAACTCCCTTGTGCTTTGTTTTGTTTTATCATTCTACAATTATTCCTTTTTATGGCTACAATTATAGTAGAACATTTCGGATCAAGTAAACAGAGGAGTTTGTAAATAGATACAGAGGCTTAAATAGATATAGTCATAAAAATCAATGGGGAGTATTAATTCGAGATTTGGTATTAATAGAAGACATCCTCACTACAGATATGCCAGTAATTTACAAACTACTAATTAGTTGTCTTTCAAAAATCTTATATTATAGTATAAATTGAATGAAGGGGAGTCTTGGCGTACGGTAAAGTTGTCGTACGCCATGCCACTGGAGTCCTGAGTTGAAAATTGGAAATATAGGATGAGACTAAGACTGTGTACAATAGACCCAAGTGGTCCGACCCTTTCCCGAAACCGCGCATGCGGGAGCTTTGTAGCACCGGGCTGCCTTGAATAGTATAAATTGAATGTAAAATTAGAATCTTGCATTCATCTTTTCTGAATCTTCTATTGTTTGTCTGTTAGCTCGCATCAAGTGGTGTTCCAGATGATGAGAGGAAGGCAGCAATGAACTCAGCAAACCCAAAATATATACTAAGGAACTATCTATGTCAAAGTGCCATTGACATTGCTGAACAAGGTGATTACGAAGAAGTTCGCAGGCTACTCAAAGTGATGCAACATCCATATGATGAACAACCAGGAATGGAAAAATACGCCCGATTACCACCTGCTTGGGCTTATAGGCCTGGTGTCTGCATGCTGTCATGCTCCTCCTAATCATGTAATCTAAAATCAGCAGATATTATCAATCTTCTGATACTGTCTCATGTATTATATTTATGCCAAGGTACTATTCAAAAATAACAGAACAAATAGAACCCCTGAGAAAACATAGAGAGTAATTCCTTTATTTTCAAGCTCTTGCATTAGATCTCGTAGACCATTTCGACTCGCAATACTTTGCCAGGAGGAATCTTCAGTGTGGCCACTATTGACCTGCAGTTTTTCTGCAAGAATCTGTAAAATGTATTTATCACCAATCTCTTGAACCATCTGCCATCTTCCCTCATCTTCAGTACGATCCTCCCAAGCACAAAGACAACTCTGCGGTTCATCGCCTCCCCTAGCACCGCCGCCTCTTCTGCGGTCTCCACCTTCTCAAGGAGCCCAGTGATCACTGATGCCAGGAACTCTTCTCGGGCGATGTCAGGCTCGTCCTTGTATCCATACTGGACTAAACACCTGTACACACCATCTGCATCCAGTTTTGCCATGGCAAATCGCTCCTCGGGCAAAACAGACTTCACCGGCAACATCCTCACCGTCACAAACACCATGACCTGCCGGAGAGCTCCAACATGCTGCACGTAGTGCCTGACTATCGGAGGATAGCCGTTCATGAGGTCAGTGCAGAAGAAGCAAATTCCAGGGACTCTCACCTCGGTGCTTGCCAATAGTTCTCTGAACTCTTTCTGACTCATCTTCTTTTCGGCTTCGTACTCACTCTTCTTCCCTCTTCCATAGGTCCATGAGAGAGTAATGATCAAGAAGAATGCTGCAATGCCGAAGGGCACCCATCCTCCTTGCGGGACTTTGTTCAACAAGGACGTCATGTATGTGCCTTCAAAGGCCAAGAAGACAGCGAAAAAAATTCCGACCAAGAAAATATTGGTGTCCCATATTACAAGCATCACAACTACCATTAAGAATGTTGTGATGAGCATCACCCAGATCACAGCCACACCTAACAATCAAGAACAACAAAGAAACGCCATGTTCAGCAAGATCATAATGATATTCTGATGAAGAGATAGAGGCAATGAGTTTAGCTCACCGTAGGCATTGCCGATCTCCACACCCCCTTTGAAGCCAACAGTGATGAGGATGGATAGAACCATGAGGAAGTAGTTCACTTCGGGTGAGTAGACTTGGCCCTCATACTTTCCTGATGTGTGATTCATTGTCACTCTAGGGAAGCAGCCAAGAGCCATAGATTGCCTGATGATGGAGAAGCTTGCTGATATCAAAGACTGGCTGGCAACAACAGCGGCGAGGGTGGCGATGATGAACATTGGCCAGAAGACCGGCTCCGGCACCGAGCTGTAGAATGCTGTGCTCATCTTGTCAGGATTCTTTATCAGGAATGCAGCTTCACCACCATAACCCAAGATCAATGCTGGATAAACCAGTCCTGAGAAAGCAATCTGCATCAATACATAGATCAAGTCATGTTATTCACTATGTGAATCACCAAAAAAATAAAAATGTATAGTTGAAAGAAGGCAGTGAAAAGAAATACACCTGAATTGAACTTGTGTTGAAGTGGCCAAGATCAGCAAACATAGCTTCAGCACCTGCGTGATTGATCCATGCATGTAGTTCAATTTCAGTTAAAGAAAATGAGAAGATAGTAAGATACACAGAGACTGACCTGTAATGCAGAGAACAATGGCACCAAGAAGCTCCCATCCCTTTCGTCTGTTTCTTTTGAAGAAATGGTATATATAGTGAGGGGATATTGCTTTGAGGACAGGTGGGTAGAATTTAATGATGTTGAAGAGGCCGATTAGTGCAATGGATCCAAACCAAATAATCATGATTGGGGAAAAGGTGAAGCCAACCTTGCTTGTGCCAAGCCTTTGGAAGAGGAATACCAGAAACAAGATCACCACAGATAAGAGAACAACATGTTCTGCAGCGAAAGAAAAAAAAAAAGATTCAATCAATGTTTAAAAATATCAATGCAGACTTGTATCAATATAAATTGAGGCAAAACTCACCCTGTGTGATTTTGGATGATCTTGACTGGATTCCTTGAACAGCAGATAGCACTGCACAACAGCAAAATTAGAGCAATACCATTCAATCAATCCAAGCAGAAGGAGAATTAAAGATGAGACTTTATTTATTAATTAATTACTACCTGAAATTGCAGGAGTTAGAGCTCCATCTCCAATCACCATGCATGTTCCAACCAAGACTATCAAGGTAAGCACAGTCTGAGCTATTTTACTCCCCTCCAAGAACTTGTGCGTCTTAGATTGCAATTTACTGTGATTGCTGTGATACAATAGATTCACATCGGATTCCAATCGTGCCGTCACCGGCACAATAGACTTGTTCTTGAAATTTATATGTTGTCGAAGCAATGAATAAAGCGCAAAAGTCCCGCCTAAATCCAGAGAAGTGATTAAAACATATTTGATAAAAAAAGAAAAAAACAGGTCTTGTATGTCTCTATGCATGTATATATGTACATGTTCTTCACCTTCTCCATGATCATTGGCTCGCAGGACTATGAAAACATATTTGATCAAAGCCATGACTGTGAGTGTCCAGTAGACCAAACTCAGTATTCCAAGTATGTCCACCTCTCCAGGATTAGATATGCCGATTGAAGGGAAGGTATACAGTGGAGATGTCCCAATATCACCATACACAACTCCAAGTGTTTGGTACGCCATTAACAATGTCTGTGCAGTTGTGTACTCCTTCATATAGAACAACAGTAATATAAAATTATTACATCATCCCATGAATCTCATCAGTGGAATTTACTATAGATACATACATATATATACACAGAGCGAGAGAGACTAGTGTATGTGTATATATATGTGAACATAAAAGAGAGTGAAAGAAAGAAAACAAAGGTAGGTTGTCAAGGGCTTTTGAACAAACAGTATTATGTTGTGTGTATGCATATTGTTGATTCGATCATTGGAAAACCCAAAACCTAACGTACATCATCCTCAATTCTTCTTAGAGATCTTGACATGCTGCCAACTTCAGTATAAAGAACAACCAAAGATATAGAAGATAGCATACAATGAATTAGCTAGTTATATATAAACATATATAGGTTAAATTAGTTTCTCTTAAAACCCTAACAAAAGATCTTACATGCTGCAAACATTGATGTAAAGAACATCCAAAAATATAGAAAATAGTATATATGCAGTTATATAATGAAACCAGTAGGGTTCTTGAACAAACATATATACATCTGACAACCCTAACAAAGAACCTCTTATTACGTCTACTATGCCCATAAACCCTAATAACTCTCATCCTTCTTAGACATATCCTAACATGCGGAAGACTTCAGTATATATGAACAACAATGAAAGACATATATAGATGATGATAAAAGAAGAACAAATCAAGAATTAAAAGGTTTAATTAGCCAGGTTACCATATTCTTCCGCACAGGTTTGCGTTGCAGAGGGTCATGGTTGACATCTCCTTGTTCAATGTCCTTCTGTTCTTCCTCCGGCTCTATACTGTCATCATCCATGGCCTCCATCACTTCAACCAAAATGGCAGAAGAGAGAGAACAAAAGATTTCCTCTATGTATATGTATATATATATATAGAGAGAGAGATGCAAGCGTGTGCAGTGGGAGTTCGATTGCTACGCGTTGTTATTTATTAGATAGGATTTGGAGGATTTTTTATAATTAAAGATAGATAACTGTTTTGTAACTATTTAGAGATCGACAGGATCAGATAATATATATCTGTATATTTATTTTATTTTTTTAAAAAAGTAAGATATTATGAACGTTTATCCTTTTGAGAAAAGAGAAAAATCATTACTTATTATTTATTTATTTATTTTAAATTAAGGGTTAAGGAAGGGTTAGGTATGGAAGTGAGAGAGAAAGGAAGGAAGACTTCGTCTGTGAAAGTTTGTTATACTGATCGATGAAAGAGAAACTATATATTATGTTTGTATTTGAAGAAAATCTAAAAAAATTATTTTTTTTTGTATTTTAAATTAATAAAAGAATTCTGTTGGGAGATATTTGATGATCGTGGGAGAAATTCTTGCCTGAATTGACTGAGCCGATGTATAAAGAAGCTATTTATTTTATAACGCGCTCTTAAAAAAAGACCTACTCACGTGTGTATTAAATGGCTAAAATTAGGAATTATATAATTGATTTTTAATAATTTATTATTTATTAATTTAAATTGGAATAGAAGTTGAACTGGAAGAGTCACTTTTCCTATTTTTACATTTGAACCGGAATCTTATTAATATGGTTGAATTATAAATTAAAAATAGAATAAAAAATAATCAATAAATTTTAGTTATTACTTGCTCACTCTCCCTCTCTGTTAATATTCTTCCCCAATAATATTTTTAACAGAATAGCAGATTTTATTCTTGGGAGTTGGGTCCATAAATATTTGAGGAAATAATTTCATTATATATATATTTTAATTATTTTTATTCTCTAGCCTAAAATTTTGTTGTGCTTAATAACTAGCGATTTGTTGTTAATATATATATATATATATATATATATATATATATATATATATATATATATATATATATATGAGGTCGGCCTTACTACTATTCAAGTAAGGTCACCTCATTTTCACCCATTTTGAGAGTGTTGTTTACAAATCCAACCGATGGAAAAAAGATTGAAAAATAAGATAATATGTCAATTTTCATACAATTTGGTGACGGTATGATCATTCATCTTAAAAGGTGAAAATATAACCCGTTAAGATTTCTATAAATTTTCACATGTTAAGATAAATGATCATACAATGACCAAATTATATGAAAATGGACATGTTATATTATTTTTTGATGTTCTTTCCATTTGTATGGTAGGAAACCCTAAAAACACTCTCAAAGTGGGTGAAAATGAGGCGACCTTACTTAAATAGTAATAAGACCGACCTCATAGTAACATGACCATATATATATATATATATATATATATATAGGAGAAATTCACAACTTCTTGTTGTCTACAAGTTTTAATTATACTTTAGCTTGTGCTTTGATTGAAAAGAGAATGTCATTTTTAATTATTATTATTTTATACAATCAAACACAAGAAAACACTTCACTCTCTCTTTATTTTTTCTTTTTTTATTATAATTAATATGTACAAGCTGTTAGAAACAAATCATTGACGTGTTTTTGAAACCTCAACCTCTCATAGAAAATGAGCTAACCAAATATTTTTAGGAAAGTTGATTTCACTCTTGTTTCATCACTTTCGTTCCCCTTCAATACCCCAAACACAAGCCTTAGTAATGCACAAGTAGAGAATGTTTTCATTGTTTTAGGCTTATCTTTCTTCACAGGAATGATCCAATTCAATACAACTGTGATTTACTCTTTATCTTTCTTTATCATGTTATAATTTTATTTGCAGTTCCTGTGACATGAGGTGTATCTAAGGTTTTATCCTTACAATATGTTGAAATTCTCTCAAAAGTATAACATCATGGATTCATGTCAAAAAAATTGTAAATCAATGCATGACAATTTGCTTATATCACTGATTTATAATTCGTTTATATTAATTGTTTCTGTTTTAAGTTATAAGATTTTTCTTTCCGGACACTTTCTACAGAATACAGATTAATTTTCCTTTACTTGGAATAAACATAATGTATATTGAAATCAACTCTGTTCATTAGTCCTTGTTGGTAATCAGACCTCGCCACACTTCTCTATCTTAGTATCTACCTTAGGAATGAATATTTAAAAGCCTCAATAATTCTATAAATTTGTGGTCTCTCTTTCTGATCTCCACTTTTGAGTTCATGCGCTTTATCTTTTGTTTACTTCTCTAGATGTTTTTAGTGTTTTATTGCTTTTGCTTTTTCACAAATCAAGTGTCATTCATATCCGGGTTGGGTGGGGTTTATCCCCTTATTCAAAAAAAAAAAAAGTGTCATTCATATCCTTCATAGTAATATGGAAAAGAACATACTTGAGGTGATGCATTTATGTTCTTATCTTGCTCATGAAGTATTGTGGACTATATAAAAGTATTTCCTGTTGATCATGTTCTCCAAATGAACAATCCGAAGATTGATCATCACTGTGAGACAATGAGCTCACATTTCTGTCAAACAACTAGATCATACTCTAATCCATTAGTTTCTTCTGAGGGGAGCTCTAAACAGCCACCAGTCATGCCTTCCTTTCATGCTACAAAGCTTCTCATGGGGTTTCCTCAGTTTGATCATCAACAGGCATGGAGAACTTCAGAAATGGAGTCTTATGAATCTTCTGAGCCAATCTGCTCCATTGATTAGCAAAGAAAGCAGATGGTCTTTCAGATTCTGTGTTGAAGTTTCCCCTCCAAGAGAGTGATAATTCAATAGGTTTCGACGACATGATTCAATTTGGTGATGAAGAATCAGAGCTTCATTCATTTGTACAAAGTATGCAGAAGTTGCAATTGAGTTCAGTTAGAGAGGTGTGTGATTTGCTGTTTAGTCTGTGAATTTTTATTTCATCTAGGAATGCTAGTTGCGATCGGTTTTTGTTTCAGGCTCAGGAGGAAAAGCAACTGCTGAGAACTCATGTTGATGTTCCTATTAGTTCTACAAGTCAATCAGGAAAATTCAATCCGAACAAAACACGGATCAGGTGGACTCAAGACCTCCATGAGCAGTTTGTTGAAGCTGTAAAAATTCCAGGAGGTGCTGAAAGTAAGTAGTTTCAAATCAATCAAGAAGAAAAGTGTTTGATTGATTCCTGAAACTCAATTTCTAATTATAGATTAACCACTCAACGCAGAGGCAACTCCAAAGGGGATTCTGAAACTGATGAATGGTTATGGATTGACCATTTATCATGTGAAGAGACATTTACAAGTACTCTCAAGCTACAAATCTTTTCATATTCTTGCTGACTGATACTAAGCCTGTTTACTGTATGATCTGCAGAAATATCGTATTGTGAAATACACCCCAGAAACAGTAGAAGTTAATCTAATTCTTAATTGTTCAGCAATGTCTATATGTAGATTAAAAATGATGGTGACACTGAATGAATTAATCAAGAATTGATGCTTACAACTATGTTTTAATGGTTTAGTGCTTGAGAATGGAATAATGTTTAAAATAGTTTATACAGTGGCATGCAAATCACAGAAGCATTGAGGCTGCAACTGGATGTTCAAAGGCTCACCTATGAACAGCTAGAGGTTTTATATACCTCAAAACAAATCAAACTCTCAATCAATTCTTATCGCATTTCCCACTTTGCTTTGATCCAAAAATATGTTATCTCAGATTCAGAGGAATTTGCAGATGAGAACTGAATGTGAGGGAGAAAAACTTCAGCAGATGTTTGAACAGCAAATGAATGCAAGTACTGATCTCATTGAGCCACATGATTTGGACATGATGTTTCAAGAAGAGGTTACGTTAGGAGTTTAGGAACTAACAACACATGCTCTATATGCCCAAAATCAGTTAATTTCAAGACACCACACAATTCAAACATTGTCCACCATACAAGTTGATAGATTTCATGTTCAAACATTGTCCTCCTAGGTTGGCTGCCAGCACCACATCCCATGGACACTTGGCGCTCATGGACGAAGTTGTTCAAATCTCTTCTCATCATGAAGGAAGTTGTGATACAGCTACATGGCAAGCAAGCAAAGAGCATGAAAATCCTATATTCACATCTAATGAGGATTCTAATGATAATTTAATCAAACCAATTACCACTTACTCAGAATCTGAAAAAACAAAACTAAATATGGATGATGTGGACACAGATGAGGAATATCTGAATCCTGAATTGGAAAGGGAAATTGAACTTAGAATTTGAAGAAGGTCTATGGAATTCCCAATTGGGAGGAGAAGAGAGCAAGCAATATATGACTATTCGGATGACAAATCTACGATTGATGATTTGAGTGGAAAATACTCTTGTAAGCCCTTGGTGAACCACTTGGGCACGGAGGAGAACCACCAAGTATGGAAAGGCCAATCCATGGCCAGCTAGTCCAATATCTGAACATGAAGATGGTAACAAAGGAGCCCAACCCGGAGGAAGGTCACCCCATGGAGATCCACGGACACACAACCATATACTCACGAGAGTCTCAGGGAAAGAGCCCACTATTCATGGCACGCAGCAGGACATAGACCTATCCAACCATTCCACGGAAATTCATAAATGGGTCATGGAACTTCATGGCAAACTTCGACATGGGAGGGCATAATTGCAAGAAATACACTTGTGGGGCAAGGAGCGGAGAGGAAGATAGGGAGGATATAAGCCAGCAAAGGGAAGGCGAGCATGGGCACAAGCACAAAGCGGCAATGGCACCTCCCAAAGAAGCCATCCGTCGAAGTGGAAGGGGCTCCGGAAGGCGATGGGATAGACTTGAGAGAAGGGAAGGATTCATGTCCATCTACCTCCAAGCAGAAAGCATCATGTAAAAGGTAATGATCACCTCCTTACCCTGACCCCTAACATTTGATAGTTGGCAGTGAGGGAACTCCTACATAATGCACAGGATGGTAGGGATGCGACCTTGGTCCCTCACGAAGAACACAAGAAGTCCTATGCCCAACACATACGGAGGGGCGAGGAGAAAGGGCGAGGGGCAGGAATGGCGAGAAAATTCACTAGGTTTTTTCTGCGACCCTTGCCTCTGAGGACAACCAGGGCCTACACACAAGTTTTTAATGAAAGTTATCTCCTGGAATGTTAGAGGAATTTGGGTAAAGAAAGAAAGCGCTACCTAGTCAGGACCTCCTCCTCCCATTAAGCGGATATATGTTGCCTCTGAGAAACTAAGCTAGGCAACATAAGCAATGGCACTGGAGAAGCATTGGAGGAAATCTGTTTGACAAATGGGGGAACTTGAGGCTATGAAGGATCTTGCATTGGATGGAAGCGACTCAAAATACAATCTCCATAGTCTGACCCGAGACCAATTATGCATCACGGTCATCTTGGTGAAAAAACAAACCTAGCAATATTAAGAATGATTACTACGGTCTACAGCTCCATACAACCCGAAGCCTTGAAAGTACTCTGCTGGAATGAACTCAAGGAAATCGAGAGGAAGATGGGATGGTCCATGGCTAATTTGCGAGGGACTTCAATGCCTACCACGAAGAATGGAAGAGGCCACCTCTTTCCTCCCGCGAAGCTAAGGGAGAGGGAGGATTTTTGAAAGGATGATACAAGATCTCCTTCTTGTTGATCCCCCCTCGTAGGGAGAAGGTACACATGGACCAATGGCGGGAATCACGGCCTTTGCCGAGGCAATTCCTTCTTTCCAGCTGAATGGGTCATTGAGTTCCGAGTATATGGCAAACAACATTACTTGCGAATAAGGTCGGACCACGCCCGCTATGCCTTGGCTGTATGCACACCTCATCCATCCCCTTGATTCAGCGAGTAGGGCAAGGAGAAGAAGGCTTACGGGAGATGATCAAGGCAGTGGCAAGATCACACACTATTGGGGGAGGAGCCTACATCATCCTGGCCAAAAATTAAAACTTCACCAGGACAAGCTAATCCGATGGAAGAAGGAAACTCTCGGGCAAAAAATTGAAAGAAAGAGGATATTCTTGAGGCCATTCAAAACCTTTGGACATTTATAAAGAAACTAGGGAGCTCTCGAGGGAAGAGTGAGGCGAGGGTGGAAAACAAGAGGTGAATATGAGCGAATCATCTTAGAGGGAGGAAGCCTGTGGAGACAACGGTCTCGAATTCAGGCTGCAACAAGGAGACCGGAACACAAAGTTCTTCCCAGCGCGTGCTTGATCCAGAAGGAATATAAATAGGATTACTTTCGGCTCGAGGTTGGAAGGAGTAACCATTCTTAACCGATCCAACAAAATTCACAGGGTTATAAGCTAGACATTTCAACTTTTCTGATAGGGACGAGGAGATGAGGTACAAAACCTCTTAGGATACTTTGTTCGAACACAAAAGGAGAGTGAATCTGGACCACAGGATCGACCTTTTGAGGAGGAGGAAATCGGAATGGGTACATCGGTGAGTTAGGCGGACAAAAGGCCCGAGGGGCGACGGCTTCCCCATGACTTTCTACCAACAAGGGTGGAACATTATAAAGGAAGACATATTGAGACTCTTTGATGACTTTTTCCAGGGAACAGCAAACTTGGATCGCATAAATTGGGCACACACATCCTCACGATCCCGAAAAATGAAGCCCCGAGTCCATAAAGACTATAGACCCGTCAGACTTGCTAAATTGCTCCATCAAGATCATCTCAAAGTCTTGTGTCGACTCAAAGGGAATCACAGGGGCTAGTAGATGACTCCCCAAGCGGCATTCATCCAAGGTAGGATGATACGAAAATATTATTGCGGCCGAGGCGGATTCATAAGATGAGGATGGGCGGCAGTGGTGGGATCCTTGTCAAGACTTGGAGAAAGCCTTTGACCGCGGTAGATTGGGATTACCTCCACGGAGATCCTCCAAGCGAGAGGATTTGGGCCTAAATGGCTTACATGGATCTGACGGGCCCTACTATCTACCTCTAAGCGAAGTTCCTCATCAGCTGAGTGCACCGGGATATATTAGAAGTAAGAGGATTAAGGCGGGGGGATCCTTTGTCCACACTACTTTGTTCTAGCCATGGGCGATGCTACCCACGATGCTCTCGAGAATTTGTCCGATCCAACATCTACCGAGGAATCCCGATCGGGTCTAATGGAGACAATACCGTCACATCACTACAATATGCCGATGACATCCTGGTATTCTGCACAGGAGGAACATTTGAGGCCAGAATTTTGAAACTTATCTTCTACCTTTTTGAAGGACTGTTGGGATTAAAGATCAACTATACTAAAAGCGTCATTATCCCGATCAAGGCTCGGTAAGGATCCAAGACTTGAACAAGTGCTAAAGCGTAGAGAGCTAATCTCCCAATAAGATATTTGGGGTACCATTATCGGGGAGGACGACGAGAAGGGAAGCACGGAATAATCTTATAGAAAGGATCAAGGGAAGATTAGGGTCACGGAAAGGGAAAGCACTATCATTGGGGGCTGACTCACACTTCTAAACTCAGTCATCTCCATAATTCCAATTCACTGGATGTCGGCTTACCGCCTCCCAGAATGGGTGATCCAAAAAATTGACAACATTAGAAAGGAATTCTTATGGAGGGGAGTAGACAAGGAAACACGGTCGTACAACCTTGTCAAATGGGAGAGATTATGCAGGCCCAAAGCAGGTTGGGAATCGAACCTCCGAACCTTTAATTTCTGTTGGGAAGTGGTGGTGGAAGATCCTAATGGCCGGCGAGGGAATTTGCCAAAAGATCTTGAAGAGGCCTATTCGGAGAGGATATATCGATCCACACAAGCCAACACCCGAGGCGTCCCCTTTTGGAAAGGTATTTCTTGCAGGAAGCCAGCCAACATTAGCAAACATGCAAGTTAAAGAGGGGATGGGTGATTCCACAAACCTCACGGAGAGGATAATTGGTGGGGAGGAAGCTAGCGTTATGCAACGTCTATCCGGGACTACAAGAATTGTCTATTAAGCAGCACCTAACCATCCAGGAAGCAAGGACCAAATTACAAAGAAGCATATCCATCCTAAAGCCGGTGTTTATACCAAAAAAAAAAAAAAAAAAACAAAAAAAATGATGATATAAAAAAAGGGGAGCCTTGAAAATATAATATATCTCAGGGGGCAATATGAAATATTTCATATAAATTATGATGAAATATTTTAAATGAAATAAATATTTCAAAATATCTTGAAATTAAGATTGTTTGATCTCGTGAACCGAATACAAAGCGAGGCGGATCAAGAAATACATATATCTCAAAGGCGGTGAAGGTATAAAATTCAAGATTGTCAGAACAAATCTCTAGAGCAATTTTAAATCTTGAGGCGACCGAGAACACATATCCTAAGGCAATCTCGAAAATTCAAGGTGGCGAGAACACATATCCCGAGGCGACCTCAAATTCCCAAAAAATGCCCCGAGAATACATATCTCGAGGCAAACCCAAATTTCAGGATAGCCCGAGAACACAATCTCGAGGCATGCCTAAGATCATATGCCAAGGCGATGCTAATCCCGAGGCATCCTCCCAAAACATGAATCCCGAGGCATCTTCCCCAAACACAAATCCCAAGATGTCCGGATACCAATCCCGAGGCAACATTTTAAATAAAATTTTAAATAAAAAAAAAAAAATTCAAACTTGGTTCGGTCTTATCTGGTTGTGATTTCACGGGAGGGAATTTCTCATGGGATAAGGACGAAAACTATTTTTAAAAAGGGGGGAGATAGACAAGAGAAAACAGGAGAAGAGGGAAAGTAGAAAAGGAAGAAGAGACAGGGAGAGCCCAAAGAAGAAGAAGGCTGCCTTGCGCCTCAGTAGCGCGTAATGTGGCCCTTGCTTGTAGCATGCAGCACTGCCTTGCTTGGCAGTCAGCGTCACCGCCCCCCCTTGCATTCTGCATCGTCCCCAAGCAAGCATCCTGTAACCACCCCTGGCCGCGGCGCCTCATCCCGGCGGTCAATTGCGTCAGGCCCCGAGCTGCTCGATCCCGCCTATGAGCGGCGCTCCAGCGCCCGATTACGCCCCTATGGCGCCCGATTACGCCTGCGGCACCAAGCACCGGCCCATAGCTTCGCCCGTCGGCCGAGTTCCCTCTGCGCCATAGCGGCCGCCTCTCACTACCGCCCCAGCGCCCTGCACCGCATACCGTCTGCAGAACCCCGGCCTTACAGCGCACACCTGCATCCCGGCCTCCTGCGGCCACGGTATGCGCGCACTGCCCAGTCCCGAGGTCACCATAAAGCCTCTTGTTTGATGTCATTAGCTGCTTCTTGCTTACGCCCAGGAAGAAAAGCCAGGCTAGCTGCTGTCTATCTGCCGATCTTTGCTTGCCGATATATTTGCCCGGATTCTTTAAAGATATGTCGCCCGATCTTTGTCGATGTTACCCAGCTAGATTCTTTGCCGAAGATCTTGCTTGGATCTTGATTTGAAGACCGTGGATCTTGTTTGGTTGCCGTCGAAGACTGGATCTTTGAATTATTAATCATTTGACGATGAAGAATGGATGCTAATGAAGAATGGTTGCTGAATGGACGCTGATGAAGAATGGATGCTGAATGGATGCTGATGAAGAATGGTTGCTGAATGGATGCTGATGAAGAATGGATGCTGATAAAAAAAATGGATGTTGTTGAAGACCTTGGTTCTTTGCATTCTTTGAGAAATTGGGTGGCTGGCATGGGCTGATGTGTTTCTTGCCGCCATGAAACATTCTATTGTCGTGAGGCCTCTGCATTGTCCCTGCAAGAAAGATCTTTGCAAAGTGAAGTCAGAAGATGCGTTGCTATTGGATCTTTCTTTGTACTCTTCTTTCACGTTACCTTTGTCTTTCTTTGTCAGGGCTGCCATCTTGAGTGGTGAGGAGAATAAATAAGAAGGTTCAGGACTTGCTGCTGCAAACAAGAAGAAACCCTTCTTTGCTTGAATTGAAGCGTCGTACGCATCTTGCTTTAGTAATGTATCTTTACCTTATAATGTTCGCAAAGCGAAAAAAGAAGGAAGCCACAAAGAAGCACCTGCAGCATCTTAAATTCGCGGAAATAAAATTATTAAGAAGTGTAAACTGAAATTGTAGCTCTGAATATGATCATGCATCGAACTTTGATGAAAAATGATGTTAAAGTTCAAGGACCGATGTAATCCAAATGAGTTCCAATGCCCAGTTCTCTGAAAATTAGTATCATTGATTAATGCATATCAATTGTTTGAAGAAATGTTTGGGAGACCTTTACTTAAATATGGTGAACAAATTTCAAGGATAGTCGATAATGCTCTGAAGAGAAATGAGAAGACGAAGATAAATCTACACATTATTCTTAGGTTCTGAGTATCCATGGAGAAGTATGAAAATGGTGGAGCACTTGCTCATGAATTCCATGAGATGAAAATGTCAATTGAAATGAACAGCTAAGAAGAGGGCTCTGCTAATGTAGCTGCTGCTGCAAATGATGATGATGTCGTTGTTTGCTTTACTTAATTGATATTCACTGCAAAATAAAACAGGAGAAAAGTAAAAGCTATGACCACCACACGAAGAAATGAATTATAACTGCATCATGAAAAGGAAGAAAAGAAGTTTTGATAAAGTTATGTTATGTTTTGATGAGGGAAATGCTCGAGGGAGATGTTGTCACGTGGAATATTATGATTAAGATCAAAGCCTCATTTGTCTCCATGAATATGGAGTGCGCCGAAGATATTAGATGAGAAGTGAAATCACTGGTCCAAGAAGTTACTGAAGAAACCTTGCAATAACAATGCTATCATCTGAAGTAAGTTAAAAAAAGGTGCATCCCAGAAGAGATGGAAACCCAGAGAAGTTGGAATTAAAGGATTCAAGATGATGACTGCCCTTGTGCTACCTTCTTCTGGTACGGCAATTGTTCGAAGATTAGACATCAACGGAGATATGGATAATGTGTATTGCAGCATGGGTGTGTGTCCACAATATGAATTGCTTTGGGAAACATTAACTGGAAGAAAGTATCCGCTATTTTATGGTAGACTTAAAAAAAATCTGAAAGGACATGTTCTCACAAGCATATCAATTACCCCACCTGCAACCGATGGACAAGCAAACCCTGAAATTCATGACAAAAAAACTTGAAGATTGCTGCGTATAAAAGCTGTTGCTGCTGTAATAAAGAGCCATATTTAAAAATTCATCACATCGGCCAGAGAACTCCGATTGAGATGGGGTCTGCTGCATTGGAAAATAGATATCTAGATCCACAACAGTTATGTACAACGCAAACTCGTTCGGCAGACCGATCAGTGCGTATTTTGATGGGGAAAAAGGATGAACATTATAGCTCGGCAAATTAATTCCTGAAACCTCGTCTGATTGCCCATATTCAAAAATTCATAACTCTGGCCCGGAAACTCCGATTGAGACGATCTCTACGGATTTGGAAATTAGACACCTGGGTCTCCAACATTCATATTCAGTGCATATCCTTTCGGTGGTCCGATCAACATGGATTTTGATAAATAAAAGGGTAGAGTTCAGCATTTCTGCCGTCAGCCATGCTGATCACCCAATTTCAAAAATTCACAACTTTGGCCTGGAAACTCCGATTGAGGTAATCTCTGCGGCGTTGGAAATTAGACATCTGGGTCTCCAACATTCATATACAACACAAACTCATTCGACGGTCTGATCAGTGTGGATTTTTGATAAATAAAAGGGTAAATTTCAGCATTTCTGCCGCTAGCTATGTTGATCGCCCAATTTCAAAAATTCATAACTCTGGCCAGAAAACTCCGATCAAGATGGAAATCGTAGGCGTTGGAAATTAAATATCTAGATCTCAATAGTCATATACAACCTGAGAATCGTTCGGCTCAGTGTAAATTTTGGCCGGATAAAATAGTCAATTTTAGCGATCTGGCAGTTGACAATAGAAGACTCATTTTTTCAAAAATTCGTAATTCGCACTTTTGGAAACTCAATGGGAATGAAATTTCTTGTGAAGACTAGATACCAAGATCTTCAATAGTTGTATATATAGCTGAAGCCCTTTTGCATTTCGAGGCGGTGCATATTTTGATGGAGAAAAAGCTAATACAACTCTTAAAAGCGGCTAGGTTAGCGTCTGAACCTCGATCACCAGTCCTTGAAGCCAGCTGACCTTGTGGATTATGGATCCCAGTATGGTAGGGGCACAAACTCGGTAGGGGGTGGCGTCATAAAATAAACAAATAAATAAATATATCCATATATATACACATATCTTGATATATAGCGGATTATATTACTTGATAAAATAAATTATTCTTTGTCTCTACTTGTATTTTTGTCCCTTAATGGAGGTTCCCGCGACATTGTAAAGGTAATTAATAATAGGGGCTTGCCTCTAGTAGGAATAAAAGAACCCACACAATAAAAATCTGACATTTGTGATTCGATATATCGTGCGGTGTTACTGCGATGGCGGTAGCGTATTTTCGATCCCACCGGTAAGGACCTCTTAGTGTAGAAGAACAAGAGAAAGCGAGGAGGGATAAAGCGGGCAATCCTAAATAATAGCCAGCCCATCCTCACTTTCGTGCTGATGGCGAGAGTGGAAACTCACACCAAATAGACAATTCGGTGAAATCATTATACCGATTCAGGCGGTGGTGGTCTTGAGGGGTGATCTAAGTATGAGTTTGGAAACCCATGTCCCCAAGGTGAAACTATTTTGCATGGTTGGCAAGGAGGACGGATCCTCACCTTGGGACAACTTACATGGCGGAGGGAGCGCCTGAGATGCTATCATCGACCACGGATGATGAAGAATCGTGACACAGCTTATTAATATCATGTGCCCTTAAATGCAAATATGGCAATCCTTTAGAAACATGTTAGGTCTACATACAAAGCCGGAATTGACATGCATGTACTCACGGGGATCTAGAGTGCCTCTCATAGGGTGGACAATACCCTGGGGAGGATGTGATCTTGTTGTTATAGCTGATCATCTGGAGCATTTGGAGTAAGAAGGAATAGGCGATGCTTAGAGACAAGCGTCAGCGTTTGTTTAAGAATTATTAAGTGATATCTCTTTTCTCACAATGTCTTGGTTGAATCGCGCACTACCCCAAGCGGCAAAATTTTCGGCAGCGCGGGTGAAGCGCAACCTTGAATTCACCACTAACACGCCCGGTGGCGGTTGTGAGAAGGCGGTGATGTCGTTAGAGGATGACCCATCACCACCACCCCGGGGCATGAGAGAGGCAAGGGAGGATAGAGGGCATCTCGGTGAGGGAATGCAATGAGCGATGTATTCTTATTTACTCGGCTGGTATAACTATAGCGAACTCTTTTAAGCTAATCAATAAATAAATTGTGGTTTATCCACTTCATAAAAAAAAAAAAAAAAGATTTATTAACTTTTAATATGTTAAAAATTTGCATATATATCCACGTAAAAGTGTAAAATTATTTTGTGGTCCCACAAAACCATTTTTGCACTCACAAAACACCTAATTTATATACTTTCGAGAGGAAAATGAAGTGAAATCTTTTATTAAAAAAAAAACCTAAATTGCTCTCATCCTTGCTTTCTATTCTTATCGTCAGATATAATATAATATAAAAGAGAATGATGATAAAATAATATGTTTTGCAGGATATAAGCATACAATTTATCTAATAATTTTAACATTTTATATCTAGTCACCGAAACGCGTTCTTGTATAGATATGCTCAAAGAAAAACAGCCCAAACTCATTCCAAAAGTTTGACAAAATGAAAGTCTAGTCAAACACGCAATTTTTCTTTATTCACAAAACATAATAAAAAAAGACCAAAAAATAAAACCCCACTGAAGTCATCCCTATACTCTCTGTCCTCCAATAAGTACACACTACTAATTCCTGTCTATCCATCTCTATTGGTCAAAGTCAACCATAATCCACTATATATACATCCATAAAATCTCTCTTCTCATCATCATCAGCCACAAAACTGAAAAGCTAATTAACCATGCAAGCTCCTCCCTTCTCCTCCTTTCTCTTCATCATCCTCATCCTACCAACATTAATCTTCGCACTCGAATGCGTGGAGAATGACAAGCAAGCTCTCCTCAAGATCAAGAACAAATTCGGAAACCCTAAAGAGCTCTCTTCATGGATTCAAACAACTGACTGCTGCACAGAATGGACCGGCGTCAGCTGTGATGTATCTCTCGGCCAAGTCCTCTCTCTCAACATCTCCAACACCAAGAACATCTCAGGACCCATACCTGACGCCATTGGAGACCTCCCTATCCTCTCCTACATCACTCTCCACAACCTCCCCTTCCTCACCGGCCCTCTTCCTACCTCTCTCTCCAACCTCACGCTACTCAAAACCCTAACGATCACCTACACCTCTCTTGCTGGTCCTCTACCTCCATTCATCACCACCTTCACCCAACTCTCCGAGTTCAACCTCTCTCACAACCTCATCTCCGGTCCTCTCCCCATCTTCCCCGGCGACGGCACCTACTTCTCCATTGATCTCAGCCACAACTATTTATCCGGTTCCATTCCTTCTTCTCTCTTTTTTGGAGTACTTACAAACCCTATACTTGACATCTCCTTCAACAAGATCACTGGAAAGATACCAGGATCTCTGGGCAAGATCAACTTCGGCTGGATCAACATGGCTCACAACAAGCTCACAGGAGATGCTTCCTTCTTGTTTGGAGAGTCCAAGTGGGCTACGTTGATTGATTTATCTTGGAATGAGCTGCAGTTTAACATGTCTTCTTTGAGGTTTTCTACGTTTCTTGAGAACTTGGATTTGAGCCATAATGAGATTAGTGGGAGTATTCCCAAGCAGATCATCAAGGCTAAGAAGCTCAAGGCTTTGAACTTGAGTTATAATCAGCTTTGTGGGAGGATACCTACTGGTGGTCCAATGGCGAAGTTCCATTCTTCTAGCTATGTTCATAACTTGTGTCTCTGTGGCCGGCCTCTTCCTCCCTGCCGCCGTTGATGTATTGTTTTAAGGAGATGTAATTAATGTTTTTATCTGATGGCGTGAAAGATGTAATGCAATAGATCACTTGGCTTCCAATAAGACCTGATTAAGTTTTTCTCCTTGGGATTATCTCTGTAAGGATATAATGATTAATTAACTATGTTCAACTTGATCCCATGTTTGTGTTTGACGTTTTTAATTAACTGGATAAAGTTCATCTATTACGTCATGAAGTAAACCTATGCTTCAATTGATCATATTCCCTCTTGTTTCTCATCCTCTAAATTATGGTGTCCATGTAATTTTGAAAAAAAAACAGAGACAAGATATTTATAAGCGGAAAATAACATAGGGCCCCTCAAAGTTGATTTATCTTTAAAAAAACCTCTCCTATTTTGCACATCCTCTCCTTTTTGAAATAATGACCCGTCTGTCCTATAGCCAATTAACAGAGTTCAAGAACGACCATCCACTCTTCAATGGACGTACGGGGCAGAGGAACTCTACGCAACACTGGGTTCACAGCCCGACAACGGTATCCCATGCGTGTTGTGGAGTTGTCCACCCATTCAACCCTAAGAAGCAACTCATTCGCCTTCTTTGCATTGTTCTCCCTAGCTTCACCACCTTCCTCTACTCTTCTCCCTAGCTTCGTTATTAGAAAACACAAAGTGTAGGAATTGAAAAAGATCAAATCGGAGGCACGTTTCCGTTGTCCTTAGAGAGATTTACGCGCCCTATCACAAAGATCTCCTAAGAGGGTTTTATGCGATCTCTCCCAGGATACAATTACCGAAGATCACGACTTAAGAAAAACGTGATTTTCCAAGATCTCACTATTTATGAAAGGAAAGGTTGAATACAAAGTTGTTTGAATAATTAAAATTTCTTGAAATTAGCCATTATTTATAACTTTTCAAAAGACCCATTTGAAGAGTTACAACCTTAACAATGAAACCATTAGCCCTCAAAAGATGCATTTGAAGTGCTACATCTTTTGGTATAATAGGATCATTCAAAGTCATAGCACTATTTCAAAACATAATGATTAATTTAATTAATCATAATGAAGATGCTTTGGAAATATTACATCTTTTGGCTAAAAATTACAACTTAATATTAACAATCTATATAACATTCGCAACATTCAGTCTCCGCTAGCTGCCAGGAGCTTCCAGTAACCATTCTCCCAGCTTCACGATCGAGTTTCATGGATCTGCATGAGGATTTCTCCTATGCTGACATTTAATTGGGCATAGTTGCTGAAACGAGCAACTTAACTTCTCCCTTCTGATTCATTTCTTGGGTTGGAATCTTGGTTTCTTGATCAAATGTTTTTGAGTTTCTTAGCTCTCATTATATTCGACCTTTTTGGTTTCTTTTGTTTAGTTTCTTCCCGCCTCGCTACCTGAACCTCCTTGGCGTTGCTATACTTCTCTACTATGGCCAAGAGTTCAACCAAATCTTTAGGTTGTTCCTTAAAAAGAGAGAACTGGGAAAGAGATTGGTGTAATCCTTCCATCAGTGCGCCTACGACCAAGGTATGATTGATACCATAAATCCGTCACCATAGCACTCCCGGAGCCCGATCCGGGACCTGCACGAGCAGTATTGACGGCCCGAGAGAGTAGAGGCGCCCCACTCCTGGATACAAGGCCTAAGTGTGGCTTGAATAATGCAAATTAAAACAACTTAATTTATTCAAAATAAACAGAAGTTATTGGAAAAACAAATAACAAGGGTTCAAGTACCCTACAAATACCAAGAGGCGCTAAGGGGCCTCCTGCAAGACATAATATCTCACTCAAAATAGAAAGATAGACAAGGTCCTCGGACCTCTGCAAATCCACAGGCTCACTCGATGGCTCGAAACAATTTTCATAGCGTCTTTGAGTCCTACTTCGGATGCATCCAGAAATGCGGGAAGAAAAACAAGTACATGAGCCTTTGAATGGAAAGCTCAAGTAAATTACTGCCGGGTTCAAGAAAATATGATATCAAAAGACATGAATATCAAAAAGCAAACTCGGCACGCACTCAAAACAAGTCCTAGGAGTCTATCAACAATAAGATAACAAGATCATGACTCCTAGCTAAGAGTTCCAACGGAAGCTTCTCAAAGCGTCTCCCCTGGTCAATATTATGTGAACACCTGCAGAAAAGCGACCATCCCGGTAGCCGCTCTGACCCCTCGGAGTAGGTAATAGCCGGTAGCAGCCTCTCTCTGCTCATTGGAATGCATGGTGGGTGATCGATCCCAGCGGTGGAAGGGACAACTGAGTATCGATCCCCTGCGGCATGGCAAAGCGGGCACCTGGTGGTCAGTCCCGCCCCCTTTAACGCCCTGCGAAAGAGCGCTCACTTCCACCGAGTCCGGTGGCCGAAGAGCGAGCACATAGGGATACCAATATCCCAAAAGCGGATCCACACATGCTAAAGATAGATATCCAACAAAATCATAGCAGCATGTATGAAGACAAAGGCAATATGTCCACATACTGACATGTCAATAAAATCTCCAAGAGAGGAACAAGGCAAGAGGCCATAAGAAACATGAATCAACAAAGTCAAGAAAGCCCCTTTGGCTAAGTAAGAGTACTTATGAAAGTACTTACCTAAAGTCGCAAAGTCTAAATTGCTCACTTTCGGACTCTCATGCATCCAACAAAAATCTGCCAAGTACATGTCTACTCTCAATAAAAGTATATGTCTATAGATTTACAATGCATGCTCTAACTGGGCCCAAGTCCAACTTGTGGGCTCTCTTCTCATGGCTCCTATGTCACATACCACCTTGGTTCAATCCTTTGAAATTGATTCAAACCAACCTTGTGTTCATCTCTTCACCCATCTCATCTCATTGATTTACCAAGTCAATTCATGTACTCAATTAATATAATTAGCTAATTAATTTAACTATCCAAGTTAATTAATCTACTAATTGATTATCAAGCCAATCCATTAATTAGTTTGCAAATTAACTAATTAACTAATCTTCTAAATGGTCATCCATTAACCATCTACTAGCTTCGGACTCAACCCTAGATTGGTTGGTCCCAATTTACTTTATCTAGTTGGCCCATCCAACTTATTAGTTATTTATTCAAATAATTAATCATCCACCCATAAGATATCCTTCTAGGTTGTTGTTAGTTAATTTCATTAATTAACTAATCCGGTTTATCAAAGAAACCTTTTATTTAATTTCTTTTGATTAATCCATAGATTAAACAAATTCTTTAATCGACACATAAATCAACTTGTCATTTTAAATCAAATCATTTTACTTAAGCTGATCAACCCAAATCAACTAATCTTTTGATTAGCCCAAGCCCAACTTTGATAATTGACTAACTAACCAAAGTAATTGATTTTAACTAATTTTTTTTCCCCATTAGTTCTCATCCAATTAACTAAATAATTAGTTAATTAATTATCCCATAGATAATTTCCCAGTTAGCTAGCTAATCATTATCTTTAGTTAATTATCCAAATAGTTATCATTTCTAACTAGATAATTAACTAGATAATTAATCAATTATTCCATTTGATAAAACTCCAATAGAACTCGGTGTGACAAATTATCTTGGTTACTAATTAATTAATTAAACTGATTATCATTAAACCAAACCACATCTTAGTTAGCTAGACTCAACCAACTAATTACTCAATTAATTAAAACCATTCATCCTTTCTCTTAAGTTAAATTCAGCCTATATTAATCCATTGGGGCCCAAGCCCATTTCAATTCATTAGTTGAGTTAATTGATTAATTCACCAAGTCAACAATTAATCACCCAACTAGTTATCAATTAATCAATCAACTAATGGTCACTAATTGATTATTAATCTGATCAACTAATTAGTAACCCAAATCTTAATTAATTTGGCTAGATCTTGATTAATTCATTTCAACTTAGCCTCTTTAATTGAATTAATCAACTTAACCATTCTTATTTGATTTATTCACAGTGGGACCCAAGTCCAAACCTAAATAAAAGTTAAACCTAACCCTTTCTCACTTGACTAATCTCCATTCTCTACAACCAATTTTTGTTAATATAACAATTAAACCTAACTTTAAATTAAATACTTTATCTAACTCCATTACCCAAACTTTACATTTAATTTATTTAATCAAGATCTAAAATCCAAATCTTATCAATTTAATTAAAATTTATTAATTAAAATTTTAAAACCCAAATCTTATCACCAGCCCCCCTCTCTCTTCTATTCTGCCTCTCTCTCTCTTTCCTCTCTCACAATGTCATCTCAAATGCTCCGCCGAGGAACTGCCGCCTACACTGGCTCGGACCGAGAGAAGCGGCAGCCTCCGGCCGCCTACAACAAAATATCCCGCGCATCTTGTTTTGCTCGAGCCTCCCCTGCCGCCCGAGTTCCACTGCCCTTGGTTCCAAAGAGCCTCCTCCCGCCGCCTTCAAGCTCTCTACGGCTTTGCTATCCTCGCGGTAATTGCATGACTCGACCGGTGTGACTCCTACCATACCCCTCCCTCTCTCTTTCTCTCTATCGATCCTAACGCATTTACATGATCAACATCAGCGGAAAGCCATGTTTGAAGGAGGTGCAACATACCTTCAAGCTTGGTGGCCAGGCAACACCCCCTAGGCCGATTCGCACAGATATGAGGGCAATTGGTCAGGCTCCACAAGCGTCCACGGGCGCTCAAATCGCGCACGCCAAGTGCAGTGCGAGAAGAAGATAGAGGCCGAAGATGAAGCGCGTCCTAGGGTTCCCAAACTCTTCCCTTCTTATAGGGTTCCACGAGAGGATTCACGATTTGATTCATAACATCTAATCAAATCTTTTAGTTGCCTTATCACGTGGAATTTAAACATGGAAGCGAGCTGGCGGCGGCTCGCATGCCGTTCCTCCTCCACTCCGGCCAGCTGGCGGTAGCTCGAGGCGATCACAGGCCTTTCGATGAGGTAATGGATTTTTAATCTCTCAAATCTCAACCGTCGAAAATAATCCACTGCTCACGTGCATGGATTCGTACGCACATATGACCAAAGCCCCCTGGACTTTGCATAAATTAGTTTAGTTCAAAACCTTTTAATACGAAAAATTTGTTATCAGTTCCTTGAATTCAATACCATCACACACGGTTCCCTCATCTAGAGAGAATGGAAGATTTACACCAAATCCTCAAAAGAATCAAAATTTCATCTTGGTCCTTGGCAGACCCAAAGTTCAAAAGCTCAAATCAATTTGTATTAAATTGATTTATCCTTTCCTTTTGATTAAACACCAACTTTGGACCTTCCCTAATAGCCTTGATCAATTTAATCAATTTAACCTTACTTCCATACTTAGTCCAATCATGATCCATTTAGAGAACTTTCCAAGTTTAATTAAATCATTCATTAATAAATAATTTATGAAATAATATCCTTTCTAAACTCCCTCATATTTATTTACCATAATGCCCTTGGTGTTTATCTAAATCCCCAAAACACCCTTTGACATTTTTTTTTAAATAAATAAGCAATAACTTAGGGAAAATTTAACTCCTTTATTTTACTACTAAAATCTTGGATTTTACACCGTCGAAGGCTCTCTCCATGTTGCTTCACTCTCATCAACATAGATGGTGTTTTTTTTTTTTATATATATATATTTCTTGTTGCTGATGAAATGGTTGATGAAACGTTCACTCAACTATTCGAAATAAGAGATAGATTCTTATAGTAGACTAGAGAACCACATATGAGATGCGCTTCATAGCGTGGCTAGGAATGCCCTGCACATGATGTCCTTAGGGGCTCCATGAAGCAACAACATCATATCTCTGAAGGACTTCAAATGATTGATGGGATCCGAGGTATCATTATATGTCTCGATCAATGACATTCTAAATCCCACTAGCAGCGAATCATCAAGAATTTCTGAGATGAAAGGAGAAATCATTCGAGCAACATACCCAGGTTGTTCTTTTGTTTCTTGTGAGATGACCTTGAACAAAGCTCTTGGAGAATTTTCTGGCCTTGGCTCAAGTGATCCTCTGCTACTACTTGATGAGGCGATATATATCTACTTCCCACCTTGTACGAATCCTTTCTTTGGGTTCTAGGGCTCCAATAGCTGAATGTCACATCGTCTCTAATGAGTTGATTATAACGTTTCGTAGCAATCACGGAAGCTGAGATACCTGTTGTTCTGTGTTCCAAAGTACTTAGGTTAGCGCCTCGATCTTTTCCTCAATAACTCGATGCCTCGAATTTTGAAGTTCATCTCCAAGGGCCGTGTGCTAATCTTGACGGGTTTCTTGATCAGCTTCTTGGACGTCATTACACCATATATTTTTGGTTTTCTTCAACTTGATAAGAGATGTAATTAACTTTGCTTTCCACTTGCTATGGCTGAGCTCATGACTTCTTATTCAAGAAGATGATTCCGACAGGTGATGCCAAACTTTTGATGCCAATATCCGCTTTTCCTTGGGATCTGAATGGATCTTGACCAACAAGAAAGTCGGTCTCTTGGATCAGTAACTCCTAGAATTGGTCTTCACATAGACAACCCACAAACTTGCTTTGAAAGAGGAAAGAATCATGGGAGAAAAGGAGTCTAAGCACTCGTGCTTGGGGGGGGTGACGATCAATTCATAACTCAAAGAGTAAGAGAGAGTCCAAGAGAGTGAGAGAGAGAGAGAGAGGTTTTTTAGAACAGAGGTTTTGTCCCTTTATCAAGGTATGGGTGACCTCCTTATATAATTTGAGTAGTGCTATATCTTATGAGCAGATCACACGTAACCCTTGATGATACCTCGAAATGGCCACGTTGATGATCCCGAGGTATTATCAATGGTTTCGTGTGATCACTTTCGTGTGATCTATTTATCATATATCATATCTTATATAATTTACTAACCTAACTCACAAGATCTTGGCGTCTTTAGAAATTCATTTTTCCAATAGTGATGACTGATTATCCAAGTTTTTCCATTTTGATAAGGTCACGTGTCCATTTGAAATTTATGAATATTTTTCTTCACAACAATATTAATGTTTTAAACTTTATTAATAAGAAAGTTATTTAAAAAATATTTAAATCTATATAGTTATGAATCTAATTTACTTGTGTGTGAAACCCTAGTATATATTATTCGATATATTAGAATTTAGAACACGTTTTTATTTATCTACTTCATACTCCATCCCATTCTTAAATGTACCCAAGCAAGTTGTTCAGGTTGGACAAGGATTAAATAATTTATAATGCCTGGCCACGTGAAGCGCAAGGATTGAGGGATGGAACAGGAACTGGAGCAGGAACAGTCAGTCCTCCTCTGTTAAATAACTCCAAGCTTCAAGTTCAAGACATGATTCCAAGTGCAAGCGGATCCCTTATTTTAAATCATTATATAAAAATTAAATGTATATATAGCAGATTAAATCTCAACATAATAAATTTAGCCACAGCAGCATATATGCCCCTCAGTATCGATAAATAAATATAAATATAGATCAAAATATTTTTATAAATAGATGAGGCGTTAGGAAATTACTAATCTACTATATATACCTCCATAAAATCTCTCTTCTCATCATCCACCACAAAAATGAAAATTAGCTAACCATGCAAGCTCGTCTCATCCTCTTCATCCTCTTCATCCTACCAACATTAATCTTCGCACTCGAATGCGTGGAGAATGACAAGCAAGCTCTCCTCAAGATCAAGAACAAATTCGGAAACCCTAAAGAGCTCTCTTCATGGATTCAAACAACTGACTGCTGCACAGAATGGACCGGCGTCAGCTGTGACGTATCTCTCGGCCAAGTCCTCTCTCTAACCATCTCCAACACCAAGAACATCTCAGGGCCCATACCGGACGCCATTGGAGACCTTCCTATCCTCTCCTACATCATTCTCCACAACCTCCCCTTCCTCACTGGCCCTCTTCCTACCTCTCTCTCCAACCTCACGCTACTCAAAACCCTAACCATCACCTACACCTCTCTTGCTGGTCCTCTACCTCCATTCATCACCACCTTCACTCAACTCTACGAGTTCAACCTCTCTCACAACCACATCTCCGGTCCTCTCCCCGCCTTCCCCGACGCCTACTCCTTCATTGATCTCAGCCATAACTATTTATCCGGTTCCATTCCTTCCTCTCTCTTTTCTGGATCGATTACAAACCCTTTACTTGACATCTCCTTCAACAAGCTCACTGGCAAGATACCGAGATCTCTGGGCAAGATCAACTTCAGCTGGATCAACATGGCTCATAACAAGCTCACAGGAGATGCTTCATTCTTGTTTGGAGTATCTAAGTGGACTAAGCTGATAGATTTATCTTGGAATGAGCTGGAGTTCAACATGGCCTCTTTGAGGTTTTCTACGTTTCTTGAGAACTTGGACTTGAGCCATAATAATATAAGTGGGAGCATTCCTGGGCAAATCGCCAGGGCTGAGAAACTAAAGACTTTGAATCTGAGTTATAACAAGCTCTGCGGGAGGATACCTTCTGGTGGTCCATTGAGGAAGTTCCACTCTCTCAGCTATCTACATAACTCCTGTCTCTGTGGCCGACCTCTTGCCCTTTGCCGTCATCATTGAAATGTTCTCTCCGGAGCTATTAATGGTTTTTTTTTTTTAAGATGTTCTTCTTGCTTTGTTTTGTAATAAAAGGTTAAAATATATGATTCTTCTGTTGGTGCATATATCACAAATAAGATTGAGATATATTATTTAGAAAATCAAAATGTTAAACAAAAACAATGGAAATAAGTAAAAACCCATATATTTAAGCGGAAATACAAATGTCAAACGGAAACAACGTATATCAACCAAAAACCCATAAATCTCAAAAATTTAAATGGAAACATGAAATACACGAAATACAAAAAATATCAATTGGACACAACGGATTGGTTGATTCATCCAAAAATAAGAAATGATATTTATGATAGTTTGAAAAGCTGGAGGGCAACTGCCTCTTCAACGATATCGACAATGAGGTCAACGGTGGCACTATTGAACATATGGTATGTGTGGCACATACGCTGAAAGTCCACCTTGTTATCAATTGGGAAAATAGTTTGTGTGCATCCAATATAACAAACTTCACCTTTATACAGGAAACTTCAAGAGCCCATCGCTCACATTACTCTGTTAGTATTGACACCCATGAAGTCAACACGCTAAACTGCAACACTCATCTCTCGCCCTTATATCTGGCGACTGCACAAAAGGTCTCAATTGTCAACTTGCAGTAAGAGTGCCTTATAATGGCATGGTTTTAAACTGTATGAAATACGAAAAACTTTTTTTGAATAAAATGAGAAAAAAAACTCACAACAAAGGTGAATGTTTCTTCGACTAACCTTAGGCGGTGACTCGCCGAGGAAGAGATGGTCACATAGCTCGCCAGTTCCGAGAGGGCAAATGGATGATAGAAGAGACAAGTTTATCTCAGCCAGATGGAAACAAAATTGAACAAAAGGGATTGAGTAAGAAGAAGAATATAAAAAGTTGGGCAAAAAGTACAAAAGGTTAGTGAAAAAATGGCAAAAAGGTGAAGAAGTGATTTTGATTTGACAGGAAAACTCCTCACCAACAATGGGGGAAAATCGGGATTAAAGGCAAAAATAACTGACGAAGTTAGGCTTGAGGGTTGAAAAGTAACTATGGGACTGATTGGTTTTTCGTATTTCAAATTACAGTGTAAATGTAATTAGTATAAAAAAAAAGAATTATTTGGCGGACTCTATGGAAGTTTTGAAATTTTGAGGAACTTATAAATAATTTTCCAAAAATTATTAGAAATATTTTGAAGTATATATTATTCAATATATTATAGCACGTTTTCATTTATCCACCCCATCCCATTCTTAAATGTGGCCAAGCAAATTGTACAGGTTGGACAAGGGTTAAATAATTTATAATGCCTGGCCACGTGAGGCTCAAGGATTGAGGCTGGAACAGTTATAGTCCTCTATTATTTAACTCCAAACTTCAACATTAAATCCTTATTTTAAATACAGCAGTGGATCCCTTTTTTTAAATCCATATAAGCAAATTAAAAATACAGCAGATTAAATCTCAACATAATAAATTTAACAGCAGCATGCGCGCCAGTATCAATAATAGCCGCAGCAGCATGGGCGTCAGTATCAAATAAATATAATTATAAATATATATATTTTTTTTATAAACCCTTAATATAATCATTAAAAAAAATCAATTATTTAATGACACTAAAAAAAATGTGCACCTTTGTAATAATTAATTATATATAGATAAAAAAAAACTAATCTACCATATACATTATATACCTCCACAAAGCCTCTCTTCTGATCATCATCCACCACAAAACTGAGAACCTAAACATGTAGGCTCCTCTCTTCTCCTCCTTTCTCTTCATCCTCTTCATCCTACCAACATTAATCTTGGCACGCGAATGCGTGGAGAATGACAAGCGAGCTCTCCTCAAGATCAAGAACAAATTCGGAAACCCTAAAGAGCTCTCTTCATGGATTCAAACAACTGACTGCTGCACACAATGGACCGGCGTCAGCTGTGATGTATATCTCGGCCAAGTCCTCAATCTAAACATCTCCAACATCAAGAGCATATCAGGACCCATACCGGACGCCATTGGAGACCTTCCTATCCTCTCCTACATCACTCTCCACAACCTCCCCTCCCTCACCGGCCCTCTTCCTATCTCTCTCTCCAACCTCACGCTCCTCAAAATCCTAACCATCACCTACACCTCTCTTGCTGGTCCTCTGCCTCCATTCATCACCACCTTCACCCAACTCTCCGAGTTCAACCTCTCTCACAACCACATCTCAGGTCCTCTCCCCGTCTTCCCCGGCGACGGCACCTACTTCTCCATTGATCTCAGCCACAACTATTTATCCGGTTCCATTCCTCCTTCTCTCTTTTTTGGGGTACTTACAAACCCTATACTTGACATCTCCTTCAACAAGATCACTGGCAAGATACCGAGATCTCTGGGGAAGATCAACTTCGGCTGGATCAACATGGCTCACAACAAGCTCACAGGAGATGCTTCCTTCTTGTTTGGAGTATCCAAGTCGACTTCGTTGATAAATTTATCTTGGAATGAGCTGGAGTTCAACATGTCTTCTTTGAGGTTTTCTACGTTTCTTGAGAACTTGGACTTGAGCCATAATAATATAAGTGGGAGCATTCCCAGGCAGATCGCCAGGGCTGAGAAACTAAAGGCTTTGAATCTGAGTTATAACAAGCTTTGCGGGAGGATACCTTCTGGTGGTCCAATGAGGAAGTTCCACTCTCCCAGCTATCTCCATAACTCTTGTCTCTGTGGCCGGCCTCTTGCCCTTTGCCCTCACCAGTCATCATTGAAATCATCTTCTCTCCAGAGCTAGCTAATGGTTTTCTTTTTTTATGTTTTGTCTTGCTTGTAATAAGAGGTTGTCTCAATTAAGAAGTTCCTGTGTATTTTTTTTTTTTTAATTTTTTAATTTTTTTGGTATGTTTTTTATAAGAAAGTTCTTGAAGAATCTGGATCAACAAGCCGAAATAGTGGTCTATTTTCGAATAGACAGCCAGCTTGCGTCCATTTACTACATTTGTTGTCAATGTTTTCCAATCAACCCTAATTGCCCCACGGTTTTTCCATCTTTTTATTAAACAAGCTATATTTCTAGTTCTTTATCTTTCAAAAAAAATATATATATATAATTAGTAAAAATTCAGAGAGTAGGATAAAAAAATGACATAAAAAAGCTTATCCTTTATGATTTTTAATCCCATGCGCGCAAAGCTAATATTAGTCATCTTCTTGCTTCTTCACTTGCGTAATCTGTTTGATAAGGTCAAACTACATGCATGAAGATCAGCAAAAACCACTTGTCTTGTCTGCTGCTGATTTTGGTCCAATTACATTCCCAGCTGTATGTACTTTGTATATGATGAACCTGCACTAGATCTCTCCAAAAATGAAAGCATGTAGGCAGGTAGCATTTCAATTCTAGCCCACCAAAGTTGACCATACATTATATTTATATATATACAGATAGATAGCTATACATTCACAAAAACAAGCCTCAACGTACAATGGCAGCCAAATCGCCACCCATGTTATCCATCCTCCTCTTCTCAGTCTTCATACTATCATCTTCTCCGGTACCGTCTATCGCCGGAAAGTGCAACAAAGATGACAAAAAAGCACTTATAGCCATCAAAACCCACTTCAACGACGCCTACCACTTCGCCTCCTGGACCAACACCAGCGCCTGCTGCGACTGGTACGGCGTCGAGTGCTCCCCGGACTCCGGCCGCGTCACCGGCCTCTACGTCATCCAAGACAACCTTGTCGGCACCCTCCCCTCCGCCATTGGCGACCTCCCTCTCCTCACCTCCCTTCGCTTCCACAAGCTCCCCAACCTCACCGGCTCCATCCCTGAGTCCATTACCAAGCTCCAGAGCCTCAGCGTCCTCATCCTCAGCTGGAACTCCCTCTCCGGTCCCATCCCCTCCTTCCTCAACTCCCTCAGAGCCCTCACTGTCCTCGACCTCTCCTTCAACCTCTTCTCCGGCGCCATCCCTCCCTCCCTCTCCTCTCTCCCCAACCTCCTCGCCCTCCACCTCGACCGCAACCAACTCTCCGGCCCCATCCCCTCCTCCTTCTCCTCCTTCCCCTCCTCTCCAGACCTGTACCTCTCCCACAACCACCCCTCCGGCCCTATCCCCCATCTCTCGCTTCCTCCCCATTCGACACCATCGACTTCTCTCGGAACAACCTCTCCGGCGATGCCTCCTTCTTCTTCTCCTCTTCCAATCCCATAACTCATATTGATTTGTCTCGGAACCAACTGAGTTTTGATTTCTCAAAAGTGAACTTTCCGGCAAACCTCACCGTGCTAGACTTGAACCATAATATGATCTTCGGTAGCATCCCGAGGGAGATCAACAAGTTGACGGGCCTAAGCGACTTCAACGTCAGCTATAACCGCCTCTGCGGTGAGATACCGCCGGGGACGGTGACGGCGAAGTTCGATGAGTTCTCGTACTTCCATAACAAGTGCCTCTGTGGACCACCTCTCGCTGCATGCAAGTGAATTAAGAAGAACATGAAGAATATCAATAAGGATCAGCTTTATAGTTACAGCTGGCTTTCTATCTAATATTTTCGCCTCACTTACTTTTATTTAATAAATCAAATTGGCGCTTTTACATATATACCCATACCCATGAATGATATTATTAACTTTTTATTTTTATTTTTTTTTAATATATTATAGGGTCAGGATCATGGACACACTATTTGACATCATTTTTCATTCACAAGACGCATAATGCTTTTAAATCCAAATCCAACCGTATTGAGCAAGGAGAAAGATCGAAAAAATAAAGCAAAGATATCAATTTTTTTTTTTGATAAAGTGGATAAACCACGCTTTATTTAGTTATGATAAAAGGTTCATATACACGTATTTACAAGACGGAAATAAAATACATATATCTAGATTGTTCCTTCCATCTACCGTGCTGTTCCCACCCGATCCGCTTTTCTTAAGTTTGGATCAGGTCCTCCTGAGGATGCTCCTTCTTCCCGCCTCTTTCTGGTGTGTCGATGTGAACTCCAAAGCCTTCGCTTCACCAAATTTGTTAGCCTTCCAACTTCATCTTTTGCCATTGATGCCGTTAAACCAAAGATATGATGAGTAGTTAAATATCACGACTAATTCAGTGAAAAACACGATGTTTAATGTCATTCTGAAAGATCGCTCATTCTTTCTCCCCAACGCCCCAAATAATGGCCAAGATCAACGCATGTCCCATCCTCCTCGTAGTGTGTTATTCACCCCGGAGGAGGTTCCCCTGGTTCGCCACATAGCTTGGAGATCCATAACCCTAGTTCGGGAGCCGAACAATGTCTCAAAATAGTTCCAGATTAGCATCGCATATCAATTTTTATACAAATTAGGGTCTTCATAGCCAGAGAAACAAACATGGGTAATTGATAGACACTAGAAGTGCTTACTGGTTACTGCTAATCAAGCCAAAATAATGTTTAAGCTCAAAGAACCACAAGAAGTGCATGGTTTTCAGAAATACATGCAAAACAGACAGCGTCCTTACTGATTAGAGTTATCACCATGTCCTAACCCTCAAGTTAAATTATTTTCACACAATTCATCAGAAATGAAGGCTATTAAAGAGTATTCAGAAATGCATTGGAATAGGATGCAACAGGTCCGGAAAACAACATTAAAGAACAACAAATAGGATCCAAACAGAAATGAAACAGAGAAGTGGGCTGATTGAATTTTCAAACCAGAAAGATGAGGTCCACGGTTCACTTGTTTCTTTCCAAACTGATCTATCACACACACACACACACACTAATTTGAAATGCATCATTCAGTATCTTTCATTTTGGCGTCAGAAATCAGAGTAGACTCCACAAATTAACAAATTTGATAATCTGAACACAAAGATATCAGAGACATAAATAAACGGAATCCTTGAAGTGCTTATAAAACAAACAAGTGGAACAACTGGTCCTTGTCTGGCAAACACATTGAACAAATGGAAAACATGCAGAATAAGGATCAGTCATAAAAGGAAAAAATTGTTCAGCAGCTAAGCGAGGATAATTGAAATTATTGGCACCTTAAATCTTTATAGTATATTTCGAGATAATCAATTTGATCATTAAGCATGCCACTTTGAGAAGAAAATAAGAAGCTTATCAGAAGGCAATAACAATCAAGACCAAGAACTGGCTTCCAATATGCTATCAAAATAATTTGATTTATATTTACTCTCCGGCAACTTTGATAAACTTGGTTTTCATATCAATGGTTTATCTAGCATGCACTTTCGTGACAGTGATAATTCAAACAAATGACACAATATGAAGCAGAAATTAGAAACATGTATCATGCTTTCCACATACTGGTGATCGCATCCTTACTGCAAAATAATCCATAAAAAAATACATGAACAAATCTGTTGCGTCAGTATTGAAACAACTACAAACATATTATTGTGATTCTTTTACAGAGAATTCCAATTCTATAGTGTGGACATAATTATTC
This sequence comes from Dioscorea zingiberensis, assembly GCA_026586065.1. Lineage (NCBI taxonomy): Eukaryota > Viridiplantae > Streptophyta > Magnoliopsida > Dioscoreales > Dioscoreaceae > Dioscorea > Dioscorea zingiberensis. The sequence goes on from JAGGNH010000011.1 coordinate 202,192, forward strand.
AGTTCACAGAGCTGAAATCCACCACAGAGATGTAAACAACTTGGAAATCCCTGCCATTTTCAAGAATAGTGAATAGAGTACGCCAACAGATGCAAGCATAGCATAGAAAGACAGAAAAATGATATGAACACCATAGTTTCACTACTAGGAGCAACATGGTGAAAATGTACCAATGTTAAGAACAGGAAAAAGGGGAACTCTTAGATGCATCTTTCATTAAAACCCTAATTTGTAAAACCTATTCAGCACTAAACTAGATACTAAAGTTAGAGTATGCACAAACAAGTATCCTAGAATTTAGGATGGTTACTCCAGCTATTAGTATTAGCATCCTTTTGAAGAAATCAAAAAGTGCATATAAATAAAAAAAAAACCATGTTTCCTCCAAGGGAAAACATACTAACAAAATTGATACAAATGACAGATAAGAAAGCCTCCTGTTTACAATTTGCACGCAATAGAAATTACAATTACGATTATGCAAATATCTAAATACCAGCTTCATGCTTCCAGTGAAGATAATTAAGCAGTATATGCAGCCCATAAAATTGCAATTTAATTCAAGTGCAAACAAGGAAGGAAATGTAAAGACATATCAAAACACAAAATTAAGATACCAAAAGGGCGTTAATACTTGTGATCCTCTGTTTATAACAAGGAAAAATCCCATCAACACTGGCTATCAGAGGCTTCACTTGCACTCAACACCTGCTTCAGCAGCCCGCCTAGGTTTGCTCTTACGTCGGTTTCCATTTTGCCGAAAACCATTAGGTTTAGCAGGATCCTCAACACTGGATTTGGTCCCAGCACCATTTTCATCTAAAGCTGAATCAGAGTTTTCTTTCACCTGCTGTCGCCTTCCTCTTCCTTCCATTCTCTACCACTGCACCCTTTACTTCTTTACTCGATATGGTTGGCTTAGTATCATCTCCTTCTTCTTCCTCAATCTTCTCAGTCTCATCCTCATCGATGTCATCCTTCAATGGCTTTTGCGGTCTTCCCCTTCTCTTGTATGCAGAAAGGGATTCTTCACCACCACTCCCTGGGTCATCATGGCCAGTGACAACAGTCAACTTCTTTCCCTTCCCTCTGCCTCTTCCCATTAATTCAGACTACCCCAATCCACAACACTGCAAGAAAATTATAGAGCCTGCAATCCACAAGAAGTGAAATCTAGAAATAAATAAAGTGTCACAACTATACTTATCACAAAACCTAAGGTGTAGATTGCAAATTGAAACTTGGAATATGTAAAAAGAGGAACTACTAATCTTTCAAAAATCGTGACAAACATAATCAATGCATGAACATCCTAAAGATAAGATCGAGAGGCATATGAGGAAGTTATATGTTCTAGACCAAAAGAAAAAAAAAAAAAAAAAAAAACAGAAAAAAGGATTCTTGATCAAGCATGTATGTTTCTATTTCAGTGAGAAGCTAGATCGAATCCATAAACAACCAAATGGTAGTTGATCTCAAAGTAACAAACCAAGAAAACACCATTTGGGTTTTTTTTTTTTTTTTTGGAGAACAAAGCCAAGTTTATCCCTTTGGAAGAAATAACTCACTGATTCTAGATAGGCATGAATAGATTCAATTTTTTTTATCAGGTTCAAGGATTGAATCAAGCGACAATAAAAAATGGCTACCTAAAAGGGAAAGGAAAACGAAACAAACCCATCAGGGAACGCTATCAAAAGATCAGAACTCTCTACTTCTCCATCAGAGGATGCTTCTAACCCAACTCCATCCTCCATGAAAAGTAAGAAAAATGAAATCTTTCAGGCCAACAAGCATCCTCCAAACCTCATCCTTCACCCAAGAACATCAAATCTCCAAACAACCACAAAAAACGTTCATACAACCAATCTAAAAAACCAATCTTTTTATTTTTCCAAGGAAGAAATCCATGCTCAAATCTATCCACAAAACACGAAGGGAAGAATGAAATAGAGAAGGGGGTGCAAACCATGATTCCAAACTCACCTCATACAAACAAACAACAAGCTTTGACACCAGGCTCAAGCCACCCATTTCTCCAAATCTGATGCCTTTGATACAAAAAAAAAAAAAAGTTGGGATTTTTATGAATTTGCAATGTAAAACTGGGATCTTTGATTGAAAAAAAGAAGAAACAAGATCAGAAATAGAGAGAATAAAGCTCAGATTTGAAGAAGCAAAGCAAAGCTATTGCAGAGCTCCAAACAGAGAGCTAAGAACTGTGAAACAGTAAGAGCAAAGAGAACAAAGAGGGTGCAAGACTGCAAGTAGAGTATAGAAGAGATATTTCTATATTTTGTTTGCAATTAAATAAATAAACAATACATAAAAGGTTTCAATTTTTTTAATAATTCCTTTATAAGACGGATCCAAACCCCAGACAGACCTCCTAAATACCTAAATGCCCCTTGAATGAGGTCCAATCCATTCATGGGTTGATTTGGTCTCATAATTCACTAAATAAATTTAAGAAATATATTACCAATGAGAAATTAACGAAATTTCATTTTTATCGTTTTATAAAATTTGAAAACCGTAGCTGTAACCCAAATTAGATTGGGTCCCATCCAATTGGGTGGAGGATACAAGGTCTCATTCTCAGGGACAAACTCTCCTGTGAAGTGGTTGGCATGGTTCAACCAATACTATCAAGGGCAAAACAGTCACTTCTAATTGTTTTCCTTTATTTTCCTTATTTTTCAGAAATCCATTCCCACGCGCGCTTCCTCGCATTGCGGCATAATCACGGATTAACATGCCCAACAATATTCAATAAATCAACAAATACTATATTTGAGATGACAAAAGTACCCTGCATCGGAATGATAACAATCAGAGAAATCAGGGCCGTCTGTTTGGGTGAGACAGGAATTCTTCAAATGGTTGTTGTGGACCAATATTCTGTACGGATTGCTGCTGATCTGAAGCTTTGAATAACAAATAATTGAATAATAATAATAATAATAATAATAACTGAAAGCAATTCCCATTAGACAAATCAAACAAGAAGTTCAGTTCTATCGAACAAGAAGAAGCATGAATGGTACATTTGTTAAGGTTTCATGAAGCATGGTAAGATTGATGAGTAGTTCAGTAGTTCATATTCATGGTGTTATGACGGAGCACCTAAATAAGATGCCAAGCGTAATATATCACTGAAAACTCCTCCGGCAGTGACTTCAGCACCGGCGCCGGGGCCGCGAACAATCAGAGGCTGGTCCTTGTACCTTGTGGTGGTGAAAGCTATGATGTTATCGGAACCTGAGAGCTGTGAAAACGGGTGATCTTTCTTGTATCTCCTCAGTTCAACCAGGCCTTTCTGATTAACCGCGTCGACAACTCCCACATATCTCAGCACCTTCGAGAAAAAGAGGAAGAAATTAAACCTGGACTTCTCAAAAGATATATCGAAACAATCTACCTCTCCAGCAGAATCCGCATCATTTTGTTCCGTTGCCAACTCTCTGTCGAAGTTTGGAAGTTGCTGCATGAATTCTTCGGCGGATGAACTCGCCTGCAGATTTAACATGGTGTTAAAAGAATGTGATCGGAGAAACAAGGTTGGGTCTGCATGTTCCTCACTCTTAATGGCTCTGGTACCAGGTTCCGGACCGGGAGATCGGAAAGCTCCAACTTTAGGCCACACTCTCTTGCAAGAATTATGACCTACAATTCAAAGTAGCTGGTCAGTGCAGTGCTGGGAATTGGATGGTGCTTGTGAGTTTCTGACAACCAAAATGGACATACAATTGCACGCTCTAACAAAGCATTTTATCCAGTCAATGTCTGACAAGTGCAAATTGACCAAGGTACAACTAAATCATACAAACTCAGTCTAGCCATCCGGAAATTTTCAGTAATTTTTATTAGCAAGAAGAGAAATTGGAAAAAGTTGTCACCTTTCTAGCAACATCAGTTCCAGATAGATCATCTCTTGGATCAGGTTCAGTATATCCAGCCTGTTTTGCTTCAGCAACCACATCACTGAAGGCTCGTGATCCGACGAAATTGTTGAAAATATAACTAAGAGTGCCACTGTTGATACAGCCACCAACAACAAATATAGCAAGGAAACTAGCAGTTATACTTTTGGCTTTCGTTCATTAACTTAATGCAGGAAAAATACACATGATAGAACTTCGAAGTTCAAAGAACAGGCAGGTGTCAAACTTAACTGACCTGAAAATGCCCTCAATTTGCAAAATCTTATCACCGGTTTCAAGGAGCCCATGCAAAGTACTGATAATTGGGAGCCCTGCTCCAACAGTTGCTTCGTAGAAGTAGTGCGTGTATGATTGCCGCTGAAGTCTCCTCAACTTCAAATACTATAGATGGGGGATGCGTGTTAATAGAAGAAAAAACTGCAATAACTAGGCCTGATATTTTGCAGCAGGAGTAATGAGCGTCAAGGAATTGCACAAAAAACATTCAAAATGAGACAATTTAAAATAAACTTCACCAGTACAGAGCATTTGTTGATGTATTGTCATTAACAAACATGCACTATGTCAAGATAATTTGAACATAAAAAAGGAAAACAAGCAGATAAAAAACTATAAAATAGGCAACAGTGAAGCCACATGATCAAAAGCACATAGTTACCTGGTCAAGGGGTCCTGAGTTGGCCTTTTTGTTAGGTGTAATAACATGAATTCCTTTCCGTAACCAGTCATAATAATGGTTTGCAATGTTTGAATCAGCTGTACAATCTACCAAAACTGTATTTGGGAAAAAGTGATTTTCATGCACAAGTTTCACAAATTTCTCCAGATCAGCTGCTTCAGCTTTTTCAGCCATAAGGTCTTTCCATTGGGATAGGTCTATCCCTCTGAAGAAAGGAATAAAGAGAAAAAATTTAGACGCCAAGCCGAAAGAAAACAAGGAAACAGCAGAATTGTGCAAATTATTTGTGAACATAAAAAAGGTTGCAGCATTGGCCACAAAGCATTGTTAAGTGGGAGTTCAGTACTGTTGAAATAATTTGCAAAAGACAAGCTGTGGATAACAATTAGAATCCAGAAATGCAAGAATTGATTTTCAAATATTAAATTTCTATTTTTGTGGCCAACTAAATAAAAAAATAAAAAAAATAGAAGTACAATTTGTTTAAGAAAGAAGCTTACGTATTGCTCAAAATCATTTTCTTTGAACCAGTAATTCCCATGACACGTAAATCAATGTTAAATTTTTCCTTGAGCGCTGCTGCCTGTGAAGAAACAAACATCTGTCATTCTGTAGTAGGAAGGACAAAGAGAACTAGAAACTAAACAAAAACTGAGAGATTCAGCAATATAGAAAACCCCCCCTCAAACTTAACATCACCTAGAATTTCATAACTTCTCCATTCATCAAGCTTGATGAAAGTATACATGAAATGCACCAACAATTGAAATTTTATAAGAAAAACAAAGAAACAATGCAGTGTATGTCAACCACACCATGGCATGCAAATATAACTCTACTTTTAGAGCATGATCCTGAGTAATGACAGAAAGCCTCATTATCAAATTCTTTGATTTGACAGTTATGCAGAAACTTACAGCGGAGATTACTTCAGAGTCCAATAAAATAACTCTAAGTAACTCTGAACCACTTGGATTGAGATTCATTGAGTAGGATATTAATTGGCTTTCAGATTTCTGGGATAAAGATTTGCTCTTGACATCAACCCAAAGATCCCAAATCACCATTGCTATAACAGTTGTTAACATTTTAGAAGTACCACAACATAATTTGGTACCCAATACCAAAGTTTAAGTTGCCAATCCTAGAGGATGTAAGTCAGACACATTCAAGGTGACAAGACATTGAAGACACTTTTTACCCACCTGATCTTTAAGTTGGTTGAGTAGAGTGGCACCAATCAAGCCCGGACCAATTATTCCCATAGCCAGTGTCGTTTTTGAGAGATAAAACCTTGAATGAACAGCTCTAAGGCCTCGGACACAATCCTCTTGCTTTAGCACCACAGTAATATTGTATTCACTACAACCTTGTGCTATGGCTCGAACATTTATGTTGGCCTGAAATAGATAAATAACAAATAAGCATGATATACCAACTACCAAGTTTATGGGCACTAGAATTCTTTAAAGAAAGGTACTAAAGGTGATTCACATCACAGTTTATTTTCAACCAAAACCCTAAACCCTAAACCCTAAAACCTTAACCCTGAGGTTACTGAGCATGCAATGATTGTATACCTTTGCTATAGCATCAAACAGAGTAGCACTGACTCCAGGCGTGCTTGCCATTTTCTGGCCAACTGCAGCCAAAATGCTACAATGTCGAATGACCTCAACCTGAAAAGAGCAAACAATTAAACAAGAGAATGAAGAACAGCATGAGCATTATATTAAAAGACAGACAAAACATATATCTTTTTTTAAACAACAGACAAAATATATATCAAAAGAAAACAATCTGTGTGCCCCAATTCATATTCCCTCTTCCATCTACTAATTCTCCATAATTCTCACTGTACCAACACTTCCAGACAAAACATCACAGGCTTTCTCAATGATATCTCTGTGAAAGATGAACCTTACCACATGAACATCTGTTATAATTTCATCTAGTAATTTATTTAACAATGGGCATCACCCATATAGCAAAAAGTTCTCCAAGGAAAAAAACAGGGTATGGGGTTGTATACCAGGTCAAAATTCATTATCTCAAATAATACAGTAGAATTACAGAGTGATTCTCTACAAACTGCTTCAAAAAGAGGATAAAACCACCTTAACAAGTAACAGGGTCAAAAAAGAAAACAGTATCAAACCTTAGAAAGTCTTCCTGCAACCAGAGCCTCACGAAATCTAGATTCTAAAATCTCAGACACTGCTCCAACTTCTTTTTCGGGGACAGCAAAGCATACAGAGTGTTCACTACTTGCCTGTAAAATAGTTCAGTGTTTACTGGAGGGACTTGAAATAAAAAGTAAGCATAGAAGGAAAAGAAATGGTGAGTACCTGGGATATCATAATAACATTGGCTCCAACCTCTTTTACAGCACTAAATATAGCACTTGCTGTACCAGGAACACCAGCCATTCCAGTTCTGCATAGAAATAACGCTAAAATTAATGAATACTCGAATAGTACATATGCCACATTTGATCTGCAAGGACAGGTCATACAGATAGCTTACCCCTCAACATTTACAAGGGCCAAGTTGTCTATGGTAGCGAATGCTTTGACAACCGCCTTCAAATTCTGTCCATTTAGATTTTCATCTATAGGCTGCTGGCAAATAATTGTTCCCGGGGCAGAAAGATTGAAAACATTCCTAATGAGAATAGGAATGTTATACTTCATCACGGGAATGATAGTGCGTGGATGCAGAACATTTGCCCCAAAATATGACTGCATACAGAGGCGAATTTTCTTGGCTAAATATGCTACCGGTAGCAGAAGATGTAAACAAACTTAGAAGATTAGAAGCTCACCATCTCCCAGGCCTCCTGATAAGATAATGTCCTTAATATCACAGCCTCACTAACTGCAAATTGGAACAAATCATCAAAACAACTGGCCATGAAACAAATACCGATTATAAATCATACAAGCACATTAGATTAAACATGAGAAGAGCATAAGTAAACACAAAACGGTGTTTTTCGGAGCAGTATTAGAGTGCAATTTTTCAAGGTAACTGGAATTTATACCAGGAAAAAACAAAGTATCAGAGTTACATATAATTGAAGGGGCAAACCTTTTCTGGGATCAGCACTGTATACACCATCTACATCTGTCCAGATTGTCACTTGATGAGCCTTAACAAGAGAACCAAATATTGCTGCTGAGAAATCACTTCCATCTCTTTTCAAAGTGGTAGGAATACTTTGAGGTGTGCTAGCAATGAAGCCAGTAGCCACAACAGTCTCTGCTGGATTCTGAGAAAACCACTTTTGGAGTCTCTTTGCAGACTCTTGATAGTCAGGGTCCACTTGATTAGAACTAGTAGGGTTAACAACGAGGACATCTCTTGTATCCATCCAAGTGCAAGGCCTTCCACTCTGAATGATAGAGATAATATCATTCTCAAGCTTCAAGTTTATAAAATCATAATAGTACACAAAGTTACTGAAGCAAACCTTCTTTATGACATATGACAGCATTTGAGCAGACCATAACTCCCCATGACCCACAACAAAGTCTGAAAAAGATTCCGTCACATGACCGGCTGCAGAATAAATAGGTCACCTTAAGTGTAAATACACAGAAGGAATGGTAGAAGTAATATAGTATCAACAGGAGTGACTGATTTGGCAAATAAATTTCTACAAACACCTGAAGATTACCAGAAAACTGAAATATATATGAAGCTATAAACATGAGAGTGGAATTAGAAAGATGCAAGGAGATGCATACCACAATAGGAAAAATAAGTTAGACAAAGAACAGTGGAAGAAATAGAAGAATCTCTTATCAACAACCAAAGCAACAACATATTAATCTTCACACCTAAGCTGCTCGAATATGGTAAAAATAATTAACATGAAAGAGAAAAAAAATGCCTGATTCATTTATTTTAGTATGCTAAAAAAACAAGTATTGACATCTAGATTTTAAGAAAAGAGTGGACTCAGAGTAAAAGGTCAGTGACTACCTATGTAAATAGCACGGAGCATTACTTTAAGGTTGCTAATGTCACTGTGCAAGTGTGATAAGAAAGTTGCAAGATCATCTCCACCAAGAAGTTCCTTTGCTGTCAACATGTGTTTCTCAAAAACACCGTCAAGTGCAGACATGTAGGAATCATCCCTTGACTGAGCCTTGACTAAAAGGTTATAAAGCATATCTGTTACTTTTGACATTGCAGAAACAATTATCAACTTTCTTTCAGAAGGATCATCAAGGGTTATATCTGCAACACTCTGAATCCTTTGGGCAGTGCCCATACATGTCCCACCAAATTTATGGACAGACCACAGGTCACCTTTAGGAAGCCCATCTTGAACAGTTTGGTTGAAGGAAACATCTATTAGAACAAAATTCAGGAAATTAAAATTGAATATATTTTGAAGAACTGATAAGTCACAACAAGTAAATGGTAAGAAAGAGGAAGCTACTCTTTAGCAAACTATGGGCAGTTAGACATTGCACTGGAGTTTGTACCTGTAATAGCAGCAGAGATGTGGTTACAAGATATGCCCTTCCTTGTACTCTTGGAAGCCAAAGCAATTCTACATTGATAAAAGAGAGAAAAAAAAGAAAAAAAAGAATGAATGCCTGTCAACTAGAAAAGACTCATTCAAGTGTACCTTGATGAAGGTACCAAGGAATGTAAGATGCTGAGGTTAAAGAAAAGAGTATATGGACATCAAATAGAATCCCCAACATTTAGAAGCATATCTAATTCAAATGGGGAAAACTATTCTGGGTTTTAATCTCTTCTTGTTTATGGCAGTAGACTTCTTTATCAAATGTATCTTTTTAAATATTTCAAGATTTTTCCCAGATTACTTCCTTGCAAAGCATGTGAAAAGGCACATGCTCTCATCTACAAGTAGAAAAGTGTGATTAGTTTCCAGTACCTTTGGCATTAACTCGATGGTTAACCTCTAGTATATCAAAAGAAAAACATACAGTTTGGTATATTCGCTAAATCAACAACAGAAAGTACTCGCCTGAGAGCATGCCCACATGCCCACCTTTCCACTTTCCCCTTGTAGAGACAGCGCAAAATTGGATTGCTGCAAAGAAATTGACCACATAAACATGTGAAGTTTGTAAACCATGGAGCATCACAAAAAAAGAAGCTTTAACATTTAAAGAACAACCAAGCCAAAAAAACACCAATCTATTTTCTCACTGCCATAATAAAACCAGAAAAAGATATTCAAACTAAGAATTGTATTGCAAATGGTAAAAAAAAAAACTAAAAAAAAAATTACCAAAACATCTCATTTTGATACTAAGAATCATGAGTGCTATTCAAATAGAAGTATTGAGCTAAGGTTTAAACAGCAGTGTGCAAATTTTTTCACAAAATTCAGGTAATTCAAGATTCAACTAAGTGGAATGCATGCAACATTGATCATCCCAAAGCCAGAAGCCAAGAAATGCAATTCACGACAGACTTTCTCTTGCATATAATTTTATCATGTAGTACTATCCACATATTAAGTTTGAATTGAGATCAGAAAGCAGGAGTATCGTACCTTTATTTGTTTCATATATAGGTTAAAAAATATATATGGTATATATCAGTACATGAAACCAATTCAGAAGAGGTCCCGTACAAGGATGATGTTCGCAAGCATTTCCTGGGAAACTGCTTCAAATTGAAATTTTGCTTAAAAATTTACAAAAATCTATGCAGCCTATGATTGTAAAGCTCGAACCTCACAGTATAAAGCGTATCAAAATGCAGTTTTGATCTAAGATCAACATAAAAGTACACAAGTACTACCAACAACGTTAAAATTCAAAAACAAGACTTGGATGAAAATGTCAACAAAACGGTGAAGCCTCTACAAATGCTCCCAACTCGCTTAGTCAGGGAAGCAACTCAAAATCTAAAACACTAAAAATGAAGCCTTAGTATGGGATACAAACTAAAGTTCAGGTTCCTCACTAACATTCAGAACGAAGGTCTCGGAAAAAGGCATTGGGATCAAACTACTCCCAAATTGAAAAAAAAGAAATGGCAACTAAAAATGAAGCCTTAGGTGGGATTTTTGAATACCCGACTTGGTTCCTCCGTGGCAGCACCTCACGAGCAACCACCGGTGACGACGCCGAGGGCGACGCCAGCCCGAGGGACAGCATCCGGCTTCGTTTCAGAGAAAAAGTTGAGGTCTTTTGGTCACCGAGTGCGAGCTTAGAAAGGAAAATAGTTCATTTTTTTTAGATGAGACGGCGGACAAGATCGAGAGTTAGCAAAGTGGTGTAGGGTTTTAGTTTAATTATATAACATTTTTGCATCTAAACCCCTACACAATTCTTAAATTAGAATATACAACTTAAAAAAAAACACTTGATTATTTGCTTAAATAGTTTTAATTAATTATACAAATAAGTTTTGTACTAACCAGAGTTTTGTTATTAATAAAAGAAGTCATGTGACACATTAGGCAAGACTTTTTTTTAAAAAGATGAATAAATCATAGTTATTATAAAGAAAGTGAAATTTATAAAATCTATAATTTGATGTCCCCGAGCAACTAATTGGTTTTGAAGCACACCCCAAACTTATATTTTCCTAACTTGTATTTTTCGAATCTGAGGTAATGTTTTTAAAATCGTCCCTCGACAGTGTGTCCGTTTCGTCTTGGATAAAAGTCAATCTTTTTTTTTTTTTTTTGCTATTATTTCCAATGTCACTAACTTCGATCATGAGACAAGATTCATGCATGCATGAATCCATTAGACATCATGTCTTGATTTTTTTTTCACTACGATGATGTCCTTAGGATGCAACAAAAGACACAACAATAAAACAATTGGAAGGTAACCCCACCATGTCTCCAATAAAAAACAAAGAGAACGCACAGGGAGATTTCTTTCAGAGAGGCTCGATTAATACTGTCCATGGGGATGTGGTTTAACTTCCACAAGATTAACTCAAGAGTTCACGAAGTTCAGAATGTTTTGGAATAAATATATTAATTATAGGAAAAGAAGAAGAAAAAAAACAATAGAAATTAATTTTGAAAAGGATGCAAAAGCAAGGCCATCAGAAAGCACTGAGCACCAAATCCCATTCATTGGTATCCCGGATTTGCAATCAATTTCCAAGAGCGCACATTCCCCCAAAATAATGGGGCTCAAATAACCAAAAACCTCAATATTATTATTGGTCCCATTCCAAAAGATTCCCACCATCACCAATCCAGTTCTCCCACATCTTGTCAAACATCAAAAAGCCAACCTTTTTATCTTTTTCTTTTCTTTTCTTTTCTTTCTCCTGGTGCACACAATCCTTTTAAACAGTACTTCAAAAAAAAAAAAAAAAGAAGGAAAAAAAATCGAGTTTTGAGGTGTAAAACAGTTTCCAGAAAACTAGGAAGGTTATGATCACAAGCTACTGTAAATGTATATATCAAGCTAATATATTGTTCTTTGCATGTACTTTTATTCCTTGAAGCTCACTTGAAGCTCACCATACACTGCTGTGATTTGCCTTCATTTGTCAGTTCAGCATTTAAAGTTGCAATTTTGATGAGTTTATTGTATTAAAAAGTTGAGATTTTGGAGATGTTTTTGATGTTTTTTAGGTGGATGTTTATTTTCTCTTTAGAGTCCATTTCAGAGTACAGTGGCCAAAGCTGGCAAGGCAGGACTGTCTGCCCTTTTAACCAGTGACAGAAAGCCCAGGGGGGCCAGTGAAGAGCTGAGGCCCCCACTTCACTATTAAAGAGAGAGACCCACCCTCCTTTTGGGCTTTCTTCTCAGAGGCCATGGATGGGAAGTAGGAGGGAGGGAGAGGAGGGGGTAATGCAGATGGGTTCAGGCTCTCAGGGGACCTCTGAGGCCAGTGGCTCCAGTGACAACCTCAGTGGGCTCAGCATTGGGAGGAAGATCTACTTTGAGGATGGTGGTGGTGGTGGGAGCTCCTCTGAGGCCTCGGAGAAGCCCCCGGCACCAAAGAAGGGCAAGGGAGTGGTTCAGGGGGTTCAGCAGCCACCCAGATGCCAGGTTGAGGGTTGCAAAGTGGACCTCAGTGGTGCCAAGGCTTACTATTCAAGGCACAAGGTCTGTGGCATGCATTCCAAAACCCCCAAGGTGATTGTCAATGGTTTGGAGCAGAGGTTCTGTCAACAATGTAGCAGGTATGCTTTCCTCTTTTCTTTTCCTTTACCCTATTCTTCATTCGGTGGTATTTTTTATCTTGATAATCATTCTTTGCCCCTAAGTTTGGTTTTGGAATCGACGCTGATATGATGTTGTACAACTGTGTGCATGAATGAATGCCTTTGGGGTCTTTGGTACTAGTTGCAGTGCATGAAAGCCTGTATTCTTTCTATATTATGCATGGATCCGGTTTGGAGGCTGACATTTTTAGGTGGATTTTAGGTTTGTGCATTGATTAACACTACATTCAGTGTGGGATGAGTTTTAGGTGGATTTTTCGGTGTGGGTTTATTACCTGATTCTTTGGTTGCTGTTTATATTCTGGGGATCTTGGTAGGTGGATTCCATAAAGGCCTTTCTAAGTATAGATGGATTCCTGTTGGTTGGGTGTAGAGTGGCTTGGTTATTCAAGCAGGGATGATTGATTATATTTTTATTGTTTGGAGAGGCTTGCTTTTGTTCATAACCTGTGGACCATCAGTTTATTTACTGAAATGTTTGGTGGTGATGTGGACTTTCTTATGTGTTGATGGTTATCATTGCTGTACTTTAGCTGCACGCATGCATGTATGCATGTGAAATTTCTTGCCTAATCATGTCTTAGCTTCCACTTGCTTTACATTGTAAAAATGATTGTTTGGGTGATTAGTTAATAGCTTAATGGTTGATTTTGGTGTGTGAGGTCTCTGTATTTCGTTTCTGTTTTATGGTTTTCTTTTAATATATAGACTTCTTGTTTTCCGTGGTTTTTGTTAGATATCTTTTGGCTTTTTGAGGTTCTATCAGGGGGCCTTGGAGTGACTTTTATAGCATGATCATATTGACTATTGGGGTTTGTGCCATGTGAAATCTCAAGTTTTCTTTTGTAAAAAGCTGTTTCATTCATTCATTTAGTGTATAGCAGGACATCCAATTTTATGGTGTTTGCTTTCCTCATTGCCTCTACTTCTATGTACATATGGTCTAAAGTAATTTGTAGCATACATTTGTGTTCTTCGTTCAATTATGACTGGGAAATAGATGCAAGTATGCTGTTCTTCTCTGTTTCTGTTTGATGAAACAATTGCATTGGTTACATGGTGCTTGATACTGCTTTTCATGGCAATCTTAGTGAGTTTTGTCCAGGAAACAACTTGAGTTTCTCAACATCCAAATTTAGAACTAAGTACAATGTTTTACAAATTTTCTTCTAGTAGTCATATGATGGTTGAAGGAAGGGGAGCCTTGCCGCAACGGCAAAGTTGTTGTGCTGTGACTCGGAGGTCACGGGTTTGAGTCATGGAAACAACCTCTTGTTTTAAAAAGCAGGGTAAGTCTGTGTACAATAGACCTAAGTGGTCCGACCCTTCCCCGGACCCCTCTCAATGCGGGAGCTTTGTAGTACTGAGCTGCCCTTTTTAGTCATATGATGGTTGAAGGAATAGTGAAATCTGAAGAATACCTCTAGACTGATTAGGTGAATGCTAAGAGAAGGGTTTAGGCTTCAATTCCATTAGGTGAATTGAAAATAAGTCACAGATGACTGTATTAAGTTTAACTACATTGAGTATCAAGCATCTGTACTGCAAAATTCAGATCCATGTGTACAACTTTTGACAATTGCCGGAAGATTGCAATTTTATGCAAGATTTTTTACTTGCTTATTTTTGCATTTGTTTCTGAAAATTAATATTTTTCACATTGATAAGATGAGCTGTTCCACTTGACAACTTTATAAGTTTCCATAGTGATATTAGTATGCCTACTTGAACTTTATTTTGGATCTATGGACAGATTGATGCAAATGCATCATTAACTGTTTTGGATAAATGTTCTTTAGGGTTCTTTTATTTTTTGTCTTTTGATTTCATTTAGGCTGTTATATGCTTAGCTTGGAGGTAGTTACAGTTGAATGTTATAATTTATAGAAGTTGGCTCAGAAATTTGTTCATATGGAAAATTATGACTGAAATCATTCAAGTTGGCAAATGCATTTGTTAATGAAGATTTTGGTATTTTTCTCCAGTATTAGTAAAGATTCATGTTGATGGGCCATGAAAGAGTGAAACAATTATATGGTCTCAATGAAATGTCAGAAAGCAAACATGAATTTTCTGGATGTTTTTTGGGTTTATACTTGATAAGAATTGAGGCTGAACAATTATCAGGAGGTTTTGTAAGATTGTGTTTAGAATGTTAAACAAGGTTTTGGCTTTAACTAAGAAGTAACGGTTTGAAAATTGAACATGAGGCTCAACCAGCAGTAGTCCAAAGAAAGTAATTTTCAACCAGGAAATCGCCTCTTCAATCAATAAAAAATTATCTAACTCAAGCATTTGTGCTTCTAACTGCTTGAGGAACTGGTGTAGGTTGTTTCCGAATAGCATTTAATCCATAGTTCTTCTAGTTATGTTATTCAGGAATTCTTGAGTTATAATCCAATCCTTGGATTGAGCAGCTGTAGAAGGATTGATCAACAATTGAATTAAAGAAAGAATCAAAGCAGTTGCCATTGTTTGATGGCCATTGTGTTTCTGCAAACATATCAGTGTTTTTCAATTTCGTTATACGATCTTCATCATGCCATGTTCGTAAGTGTAACTCTATTTGTACCTATAAATTAGTATTATGAGGCTCTAACATTTGCTCGAAGAAGTGTTATTTGAAGATATCCATCATTTCTCCTGTGTCATCCACAGGTTCCACCAGTTACCTGAATTTGATCAAGGAAAACGCAGTTGTCGTAGGCGCCTCGCCGGGCACAATGAACGCCGGAGGAAGCCACCTCCTGTGCCTCTATCATCTCGCTACGCACGACTTCCATCATTCCAAGGTTAATTAAATCACAATACTAACAACTCAATCCTCGTTTTTTTTCCTTGGTTTCTTAGAACAAAATTCATTCTGATTTGCATGTGTTTGTCAACAGAAGAAAGCAGCAGGTACCGAAGCTTTCTTATGAACTTCAGTTATCCAAGGCCTCCAATACGAGAAGTGTGGCCAACTATCAGGGCCGGAGACCGAATTGCTAGTGGCCACTGCCAAGGAGGCTTTGGCCCTCCGACATCCAGGGCCCTGGAGCATGGGGCCCAACAGTATGTGCAAGGCTCTATGGGTGGGTCCCTCTTCTCTAATCCAGAAGCTCCACCTGTCGATTGCCTTGCCGGAGTCTCTGACTCCAGCTGTGCTCTCTCTCTTCTGTCAACTCCGCCATGGTGCACTGCAACCAGAAGCCAATCTCCAACAATGCAATCTAGCATCAGCTTCGAAGGAGCACCGATGGCTCACCCTAACTACACAACCAACTCTTATGGTTTCAGAGGCCATGAAGTCCAGCACGAGATGGGCGCAATGCAAGTCCCGCACAGCGGCAATGCTCAGTTCTCCGGTGAGCTTGAGCTGGCTCTTCAAGCTCCCACTGGTAGGACCTATGATCATTCCAGCCATTGCCACTGCCATGGAATGCACTGGTCCCTCTAGAACCCCTGCGTCGTCGGTGGATCTGAAACTGTTGAATGCTTGTCTGGTTAAAAGCATTGTGTGTTTTGCTGTTTGTTGTCTAAGATCTTAATGATCTGAAACTCTACTATGTTTGATGTTGTTTTGTGTCAGAGTTCAAGAATCTGAAACTCTACTATGTTTGCAAGAACTAGTCACTGTTGTTTTCATCACTGAATGATTGCCTTATTCTGAATTTAGTGATCAAAATCAATTTAACATTGCATAACTCAATCATACGAATTAATGAAAATAACAGATTGGTTTATGAGCATCAATGCATTCAATGCTACTTATTGCGAGAAATCTACTGATAAGATATGCAGTGTCATTGTTCATTGGCCCATCAAAAATCACTCTGGCCCATCTAAAATCACTTGATGATCTGTGAAAAATCTCAGCATTGCTCTAGAGAATCATCATTGATGTATGATTGATAAGTTATAACATTAATCATGTCCAAATTAATCTCCATATCTTGCACAAACTTTGCACTGATGATCCAAAAGATACCATCAGGGGACATGTCTAACATTAATCACCCACTCTCTAATTAATTAACTTCATGTGAGAAACAAGCACAATCAGGGATTTATTTAAACTCGGCTGTTGAAACATGAAAGAGCTTATTCAATGAATTGAACCAAAGAAAATCTTATACTTTGATAATGTAGCTTTGAAGATGACATGCAAATCACTTATATTGTTATATTGTATGTTAATCAAGATTAGTCCTCTCATTAAACAAATAATCATATACTTTTGATAATCATCATTATTATGTGGTGTTTGGTAAAGGAATTTTCCTAGAGAATAAGACACCTACTGGAATAACTTTTAAAAAAAATTGAATTAGTTTTTAGGGAAATCTTAAACCAAGACGCTTAATGATGGTATAAGTTTTAAACCAAGTTGGATCATTATTACACACAAAAACACATGCTTTGAAACAACATTAACCTATAAATCTCGATTATATCAAAATTGGTGGGATTCACTCTTTATAGGAAACGTGTAAAAGAGTTATCCCTGGGGATAATTCTTTACCAAACACGAAATGAGAGAAAGAAGACGGTAATGTATCATACGAATGCCAACTTCCAAATATAATAAAAGATAATATATAGGAAGGTGGTTGAGAGGCTATATTATATTAATTAATTAACCAACCACATGGAATGGTGGCTTTAGATTAATGAGAGATAAAAATTCAAAGTTATAGGTTAATTACTACACCAACTTCAATCTTTCTATTAATGAACTAAAACTAAATGGTTGACAGTTTCTACATATGAACTCTCTTATGATCTGTAAGATTTTTAATTTATTTTTCTTTCTAATTCTTGGTGGTTTCAAGGTCACTTCATAATTCAAAACTTGAAGTAACATGTCAAATATTATATTATATTAAGATCAATCTTAATTATTAAGATAATGAAATATTAAAACATTGTTTCTAGCTGGAACTGTCCTTCAGAAGATCTTTCTTTGTATATTATCCTGGCCATTCTTTTGCTCCTCTGATCTACAGTTAGTTGATGATGAGGACATTGCATCTTATGTGGGTGAGGTCTTTTATGAGTGATGGTTGGGTTAGTCAGGATGAAATGAGTTACAAGTTAAGTGAGTGAGGTCTTTAAAAGCTTCTATGTTATTTATTTATTTATTTATTTATTTATTTATTTATTTATTTATTTAATCTTCAAAGGCTTCTTTTGAATTGTATCTTTATGTTGAGGTGTTTGTCTTAAAGTATATCTCACACCACTAAAATATGTGTTTTTGTGTGATAGATAGAGAGAGGGTTCGGTTACTTTGGTTACTCTTAAGCCAAACTAAATTAATTAAGATTAGAGAAATTAAGACAGTTTGGTTACCCCTAATCAGAATTAATTTAAGAAAGGTTAGAGAGACCTTAGTAACTACTTGTTTTGGTGTTTTTTTTCCAAATACTTATATATATATATATATATATATATATATATATATATATATATATATGGGTCATGATTTGGTGCGGTCAGCATCATCACTGTGCAAATACGGTCGCCTCTTTTTGGCCCACTTGCACAGTGTTTTGAAGAAATCTAACCGTATAGATGGAAAGAACATCGAAAAATAAGCTAACATGTCAATTTTCATACAATTTGGGAACTTGTAGGGTCTTCATCTTAACGGGTGAAATTTTGAACCAGTAAGATTTCTATAAATTTTCACCCATTAAGATAAAGACCCTACAAGTTCCCAAATTGTATGAAAATTGACATGCTTGCTTATTTTTCGATGTTCTTTCCATCCATACGGTTGGAAATCTTTCAAACATGCTCCAGATGGCCAAATGGGAGGCGACCGCAAATCAACAGTGTTTCCGACCGACATTACCTTATCATGATTATATATTTATATAATTCTGATACAGTCAATCCGGCCGCATTGATATGCAAGTAAGGTCGCCTCATTTTGAGGCATTTGGAGAGTATTTTTTTTTTCCAAATCCAACCATATAGACGAAAAAAATATCGAAAAATAAGATAACAATTTTTATACAATTTGGTGAGGTGATGAGTATTTATCTTAAAGAATAAAATTTTATAGAAATCTATCGGTTCAAAATCTCACCCTTTAAGATGAATGATCATCACCTCCCCAAATTGTACGAAAATCGACATGTTATCTTATTTTTCGATGTTCTTTCCATCCATACGTACGGTTGGATTTGAAAAAAATACTCTCCAAATGCCTCAAAATGAGACGACCGTAGATGGATAGTGTTAAGGACAATCAGACCGTATCATGACTATATATATTAATTTTATTTTTATTTTTATTTTTAATAAAAGTGACAAGTGCTCTCATGAGATGCATAGATATGACATCTCGATCCCGAGTTAGTTCACTGGAGGACATGACCATACCTGACTCTCATTGAATTAATTTTCTTTTTTAGAGGAAGGCTGGAGTTATCATGCTACAAACAATCAAACATCAATCATGTTTCCTATTAAATGGTCTATGATACGGGACATTTATGTCTACAGATGAGAGGGACCAACATGGCAGCAATATCTATGATATTCAACTCCTATTCCACCATAAATGGTCTATGATACGGGACATTTATGTCTACAGATGAGAGGGACCAACATGGCAGCAATATCTATGATATTCAACTCCTATTCCACCATACAATGTAATACTCTTCTCCAAGTTCCAACCACCGTAGATTAAAATCCTAATATATAAAACATATGTATAGTATAGTGCTGTTTCATTTTCAGTCTTTATTTAAAGTAACGTTTGAAACGATTTTTTATTTTTATTGTTTCCTTTTTATGGAGATGAATAACTCACATTTATTTCATTAGTTTGAAAATAGATAAAGTCTATCCTGTCAAGTGTGGGGTAGGCTAATAAACCATATTTTCCTCATTGCCTTTATTGCCGTGTCATGGGGTGTTCTCAGAGAACTTTAATGGGGCGTTTACTTGTCAGGCATGGAATATGAACTAAAATGGGTATGAAAATGAAATGAGGGGGGGGAATGAAAGCATGGGAATAAAAATTGTGTTTGGTTGGTAGGGATTGGAATGATAGTTTATTGGGAATAGAAAAAGAAAAAAAGGAGATATGTGATAAAATGACTATTGTGCCCCTTATGTAAATAATTATATTATATGTGGAGATAATATGTTTGTTTAATGATAACTATTTTTTAAATATTAAAGTATTATAATAAATTAATTATTGTGAATAAATATTTAAATAATTATTTTTTATAATTATTTTAATAATTTAATTATTAATTATTATTCAATGGCAGAATTGTTAAATATGAAAATGGAAAAATTTTAAATATTAATTATTATTTAATTATTTTAAATATTAAATTATATGAGACAATAATTGGTTTGTTAAATGATAACTATTTTTTAAATATTAAAGTATTATAATAAATTAATTATTATGAATAAATATTTAAATAATTATTTTTTACAATTATTTTAATAATTTAATTATTAATTATTATTGAATGACAGAATTGTTAAGTATGAAAATGGAAAAATTTTAAATATTAATTATTATTTAAATATTAATTATTAATTATTATTTAATTATTTTAAATATTAAATTATATGAGAGGATAATAGATTTGTTAAATAATAACTATTTTTTAAATATTAAATTATTATAATAAATTAATTATTATGAATAAATATTTAAATAATTATTTTTTACAATTATTTTTATAATTTAATAATTAATTATTATTGAATGGCAGAATTGTTAAGTATGAAAATTTTAAATTTTAAATATTAATTATTATTTAATTATTTTAAATATTAATTATTATTTAATTATTAATTATTTTATATATAACATTCGTATAATTTTAGTTTGTTAAGTATGAAAATGGAAAAAGATTATGAATAAGGGCAAAAATGCTATTTACCCATAAAGGAAGGCCTATTTCCCCCAATTTGGGAGGAATGTCATTAGGGGTTTTCAAGGAATCCTATACCCCCTTAAACTATTGTTCATTCTCATTACATCACAACCAAATCTACTGCGTAAGAAATGATTAGATTCTATTCTTTGTCAACCAAACGCCCCCTAAGCTCTTCTTGTTTAGGCTCGGAGCCGTTTCCAGTTATGGGCATTTGTTTGATTGAATTACATCAAATTAAAAAAAAAATGGGAATAATTGTTAAGAAAATCCATGGTTTATTTAAAAAACATTTCATATCCCTCCTCCATATGACCATAGCCGTAAGGTCCCAACTCCATTGCAAGATTTTGTCTGCTCTTAAAAAGAGTAACTCTATGTGCCTTATATATAGATTTCTGGGGCCATTGTTTACCCTGAAAAAACCTCTGAAGTTGTTCCTAATGCAGGTGGTGAAGAGGTGTGCCACCAACAAGCTTTTTCCAAAACAGAATTTTAGTTTTTTTTTTTTCTTTTTAAGTAAAGTTTTTCCAACAGAGTTTGTTATGTGAACTAATTGACTATCAAACTTACTATTACTTTATTTTTTTTATTAATTAATTAATTAATTAATTATGATAAATATCAACAAACAACTGTCATGATTCCAACGTGTATTTTATGTGTAAATTAGAAATCAGAATGAAAAACATTTGCATTATTATTCTCTAAAAACAAATAGATCAGACAAATCTCTCTCTCTCTCTCAATCATGATCCCAGTCTGCTAGGTCACAACCTAGATTATGTGGTGGGATAAAAAGTTTATGGATATCCCAGTCTGCTAGGTCACACCCAAGAATGTGGTGGGATAAAAAGTTGAAAGTATGGATCTACCAATGCCAAGGCCATGTTCATCTTTGTGTTCTATATATAGTGGGAGTTTAGGGGCCGGATAGGATCACATATAGGAAATCAGTGTCCTAATTAGGCGCACACACTTGGCCACCTTCACAATGGCTCAAAGTGCTAGTGCCCTTCTTCTTCTTCTTCTTATTTTCCCTCTCCTCCTGCTTGCAGCGTCTTCACTCACCTCTGCTGCAGTCTTTAGCAGGTCCAGCTTCCCCCCGGACTTCATCTTCGGTTCCGGCTCTGCGGCTTACCAAGTTCTCTTCTTCCTCTCTTAATTAAACCTTCCAATATTTCTTTCACAATGCATCCCCCCATGATATTCATTCATTCTTCATCTTTGTTGCTTTCCTTTTTCCAGTATGAAGGTGCTTGGAATTTGGATGGCAAAGGCCCTAGCATTTGGGACACCTTCACTCACACTCAGCCATGTCTCTCCCTCTCTCTTTCTCTCTCTGTGTGTTAATTAATTATCTCTATATATATCTATTACTGAATATATATATATATATATATATAACATGAAGAGTGGAATCATTCTGATGGACAGGGAAAATATTGGATGGAAAAACAGGAGACGTGGCCATTGATTTTTACCATCGTTACAAGGTTATATATATTGTTTTAATTACCAAGCATTTCACTTTTAAGCTAGCATATATATATATAGTGCTTAATTAATTAATTAGTAGTTTTGGCTTATATATATATATTCTCATAATATTCCAAGCAATGGAGTTGCAGGATGATGTGAAGCTTTTGAAGAGCTTGAACATGGACGCATTTAGGTTTTCCATCTCTTGGGCAAGAATTCTACCAAGTAATATTATTTAATTAAGTATCTATATATATGCTTTGATCTTTTGGTTTTTTGTCCTAGATCCCTTTAATGATCGAGTTCTTACTTATATATTTTTTTTTATGAAGTCTCTTTAATGAGTTTTAAAAATGTTTTTTCTTCTTTTTTTTTCAACGACTGACTCTGTACGCTGTTTAATGGTAGCTGGAAGTCTAGCTGGTGGAATTAATAAGAAGGGTGTTGACTTTTATAATAACCTCATCAATGAACTGTTGGCACATGGTAATACTGTTTGGAAATCTTGAAAATGTACTTTATATGTATGTGTGTTTAGCAAGCATATTTAATTAATCATGCGCTCACTAAATTTTCTAAATGTTTGAAGGAATGAAGCCTTTCATCACCCTCTTTCATTGGGACACCCCTCAAGGATTGGAAAACAAATATGGTGGCTTTTTAAGCCCAAATATTGTGTAAGTAATCAAAATTATATTTTAGCAAAATACAACAAAATGGATTATTAATCTTGCATAAATTTCAAATTTTTACAGCGAAGATTACCGTGATTTCGCCGATCTTTGCTTCAAGTTGTTTGGAGATAGAGTGAAACATTGGGTCACTTTCAATGAACCATATTCTTTTTGTTCCCGGGCTTACGCCATGGGCACATTCGCCCCTGGCCGGTGCTCCCCGTGGGCCGGGAATTGCACCGCCGGAGACTCCGGCCGTGAACCATACTCTGCTTGCCATCACCTATTACTTGCTCATGCTACTGCTGTTAAAGTATTCAAACAAAAATACCAGGTATGCTTGCACATACATATATAGATTGATGTAGAAAGGGTTGCAAAGGAGTTTCTAAGAGTATAGTAAATAAAGAATTACCATGCCATACATGCAGGCTCAGCAGAAGGGTTCAATTGGTATAACCCTAGTGACCAACTGGTTCAAGCCTTACACCGATTCTAAGGCTGATCTGCTTGCACAGCAGAGATCTCTTGATTTCATGTTTGGATGGTGAGAACTATACATTTATGAACAATACTAATATATTTATACCATCTTATAACAGTAACCCATATATAATCATCTCTCTTGTTTATAATTACCGATAATTAATTAATTGAACTTCCTGTTTAATTAATTAGGTTCATGGATCCTTTAGCCTTTGGAAACTATCCTTCAACCATGAGGATGATTGTTGGAAATCGTTTGCCAAGATTTACAAAACAAGAGTCTGAGATGGTCAAAGGAGCATTTGATTTTATCGGGATTAATTATTATACTACTTGGTATTCTCAGAGTGTTCCTCCCACTAATAGCTTGGTTAACACAAGTTATACTACTGATCCACAGACTAATAATTCAGGTATATATATGCCCTTCTATTTATTTCTTCCTTTTTTTTATAATTTCAACTACATTGAGTTTAATTTATGCATGATCCTTTCAAACAGTCACCGGAGTTCGTCTCGGGAAACCTATTGGCCCTGCAGTAAGTGGTTTGTTTGGCATTGAGTTTCAAACCTCTAGCTAAGATATTTTTTTGGATCATTGAAAACTATTTGATTGGAATTAATTTGTGTCACAGGCTGCTTCAGATTGGCTCTTCATTTATCCCCCGGGGATTAGAAATCTTATGTTGTATATCAAGAACAAGTACAACAATCCCCCAATTTATATCACCGAAAATGGTTAGATTAGTTGGTTTGGATGATGTCATATATTCGAGAGTAGTTTAACTGTTACTTGAACATGGTATAATTCACTTGATTTTTAGGTGTTGATGACAACAATGATGACAAGACACCGGTCAAGGAAGCCTTGAATGACAACGTTCGGGTTCTCTACTTCTATGATCATCTTCGGTATCTGTTGAGCGCAATCAAGTTAGTAGATTTAATTTAATTAACACAAGTATATTTTGATCATTTGGAATATATATAAACTTAAGCTCTGGTACCACTTGTTATGATTAATTAAATCTTTATTACAGGCAAGGCGCGAATGTAAAAGCATATTTTGCATGGTCGTTCTTGGATGATTTTGAATGGGATGCTGGTTTCACGGTTCGCTTTGGCCTCGGCTATATCGATTATAAAGATAATTTGAAGAGATACCCAAAGAAATCTGCTCTTTGGTTCCGCAAATTCCTCAAAAAATAGGCTTGTTTATGTTTGAGAAGAGAGAAGAGAGAAGAGAGAAGAGAGAAGAGGTTTTCCTTGTGTTGCAATAAAAGTTATGCTTGAGTTTACTTTACATGTATTTTACTTCATGTACTACTTTTATATTCAATAATCTTCTCCCAATTTAATGAGCAAAATTGTTAATTATTTTCTCGTCCAATTCCTTGATCAATCATTTGCTTGAAATTTTAAAATAATGACTACAAGTACATTGCCAAAACTGGCAAAACATATATTTACATATTCATGAATCATGCCATATCTTCTCTTTCTCGTTTTTTTAATAAAAATAAATAAATCATATTTTATTAAAAAAATAATATATTTGTTATATAGTAGTTATATAAGTATATAACTTGTTAGCTTGGTTTGACGCATCAACCACAAGCATTACAGAACAAGGAGGTCGTTAAAGATGAGTCGATGGGACCAATCTCTTGGGAGTAGTCCGGTACGACTCCCGAAGAAACCCTTTGAGGGGCCCATAAAGGCATCTATGTAATAACCTTTTATCTTTTATTAATTTAATAAATGAATATGATTTATCCACTTTAATAAAAAAAAAAGAGTATATAACTGGAAGTACATAGATAAATATATTTGGTACCAAAAAGAAAAAGATCAAAATGAGCTAATACAATGGATCATAAGATGAATGAAAAGTGAGGATGTTAAAGGCCATTGCGACACTATCATCAAACTTCCCTCCCAGGTGTTTTCTATGGGTTCGTCGTTGTTGGAGCTTGTGGGGGTTTTCCCTAGTAAAGACCAAGCTTCTTTTAACCAAATTCTATGTCATTTCTATCTTGTCTCACTTTTGGCAAGTTAACGGCATCAAACCAAGAGAGGGTGAGAAAATCAGTGTCTCTAATGAGTTTTATATAAATATGTTGTTTATCATTAAAACATCTTCAATTCCATTCCAACCATAAGACCTCAAACCCCTGTCTTTTAAGACCTCAAACAGTAAGTCGTAATCAACAATATCAAAAAAATTTCTCATCCGTGGATTTGTTATTTTTTTCATGAACAAATTATCATTTTTTTTAGACACAAATATAAACCACAAATCAAAAGAAGATTGAAGGGCCTCTTTCTTCTGGAAAGGAGCCACTCAACAACCGGAAGCATTGTTGCACAATATGACTGCCACTACCGAACAGGGGGAACACCATCAACCTATGGGCCGACAACTGGATGGAGGCAGCGCACCCAAGTCGAACTGGCCATCATTATACGCCCTTGCTCGAAAGCCAGGGAGCACAGTATAGGAGGCCAGGCTATAGCTCGCCACTGGGGCCTCGCTGATCCAGGAGGGCCCACTAACTCAGGGAAAGGATAGCGCTGGAACGGATTATCAGTAATATCAATGCCCCCACAATTACGGAAAGGGATGAGAGGCACTGGAAACTCACCACCCAAGGTGACTTCTCAGTGCACTCCTTCTATCAATTCTTAATAGACGGTGGCACCTGACCAAAAATCAAAATGGGTTTTTGGAAACTGCCATGCCCTAACAAAGTGAGAGCTTTCGTCTGGCTCGCCTTGGATAACAAAATCATGACCTTAAACAACCTAAGGAGGCGTGGTTGAGGGGACCGAGATCGCTGTGCTACCTATGTGATGAAGAGGAAGAAACGGTTGAGCACCTAATTATAGGTTGTGGTTTTTCATCGAATATCTGGAGGCACTTCGCACGGCTCTTTCAACTGGGCTCCATACCCCAAAGGATGCAAGACCTCTGGGGACGAACAGAGGTCGCCAATCTGCTACCCAAAGATGCCCGTTACAGCTGGAGTCTCCTCTCAATGGCCATTGCATGGACGGTGTGGTTGGAACGAAATTGCAGATGTTTTCAAGACAAACAACGCGTTTACATGAAAACGATTCGCGATATTGACTTCCTAACCCTCTCTTGGTTTGATGCAGCTCACGCGAGCAATGAAAAAACCAAAGCCCATTACTATGGAGCCCATAGTCAAGAGAAGCTTGGCATTCACACGGGAGGAGGGGATGCAACACACTCCAAGGAGCAGCTTCGAGGACTCGCAGGAACAGGGCTAAGGGGATCATCACCATCTTGGAATTTGGGGAACATGGGATCTTGTGTAATATGGTGTTTCATGTGCTACATATGTAACCCTTATCGTTTAGGGCAAATTTCCTATTAATTTGACACTATTCTTCACTCAAAATATACACACACAAAACACTATTTGTAAATAAAATCATTAATCCGTGATGAATCAGATGATAGAGAGCTTCTACTTGCTCATTAAAGAGTCATTTTAACAAACAGATAGATTGTAAGATACAAGTTAAGCAAAGGGAATACTTTAAGGGAATCTTTTAAATTAATAATGATTGGAGAGAGGCTAAAGTCGAACTCCTAAAAAGATGTGAAAGAAAAGGACAATAATAAAGGTCTGTGACTATTATATAACTTCTTCATGTGTGATCATGCCTTTCTTTAAGAGATGGTGTTTATTCAACAATTAAGTACTAATTATTAATTTTGTGATTATAGAAAGTTACAAATAATATCTGAAGCTATGTTATTATGATATTTTTGTTTTCTCGTCGTAATTCCCTTCTTTCTTTTTAGGTAACAATGAAAAAAATAAATGTTTTAAAACAAGAAGTAATCCGTTTAGTATAGTACATATATTCGAGTAAAAATAAATAAATTTATGTTTAATTTAAATTTATATTTAAATATTCAAAATATATGATAATATGTCATTTTCTTTTATAAGAATGAATAAACCAAGTCCATTAATTTAGATAAAATTGGAGGCACAGAAACACAGCAAACTACATAGTAGAGATATGTCCTTGTCCAGAGAAGCAACCTCTCAAAACACATTATTATGCGGCTATTCATAAGGGTACGTTTTTGCCGACTAAAACATTTGCGGTGCTTTCTAGTTGAAAGACAAACAAACTTTCTCTTCTTATTTTACTTTGAAGCAGTTCATGTTATCAAGAAACAACAACTGTAGGAGATGCACACTATCGTCAATGAATGTGGTTTATCCACTTTATTAAAAAAAAATAAGACTTTTTTTTAATTAATGTCTATGTCTCTCCAAATCTAAGCCGATTCTTGACTTGAATTAGATCAAACCAATAGAAAAAAAAAGAAGAAAAAAAAGAGAGAAACTTAATATTAAAATTCAGTTTTATATAAATGTGACATTTATCATCAAAATATCTTTGATTATGCTCAATCCAAATGGTTAATAGAGTTGCTAAGACAACCAAATCCCACCACATATATATATTCTTATGCGCGAGGGGCTTTTTACTCTGAAAATACCCCACAGGTCTTGAAGCAGCATGATACACATGTCTATATTAATTTTATAGGGAAATTTGAACTACCTCAGTAGTTTCGCTTCTTTATCAGCCTTAGGTCCACGTATTTGGCTTTGACTAACACTTTAAGATTAATCGCCATCTTACTGAGCATATTGGTGCCAAAACCCGTAAGCCGTCAAACTTGCTGATGTGGCATTAAAAAAGACGTGAAATGACCATTTTGCCCTTGTCCTGGATTGATAAAAGAGGCAAACCACAAGCCCCAAATTCCTATAGAGATTCAAACCACAAGCCCCGACCGGTATAAAGAGAAACCATGCCCTCAAATCTGATTTAAACCACGTCCTTTTTTTAATTCCACGTCAGTAAGTTTGACGAGGTTACGAGTTTTGACACCAATATACTACGGGCACAAAGATGCAGATTTCAAAGTCAGCTTCAAAGCTAAAACCGTAGGGACCGAACTGTTAAAAAGGCAAACCATATGATAGTTTTATGAAATTTTCCCTAATTTTATTGCCCACCTTATGGATTGTATCCGTGGCTTATTATTCTCTTTAACTGGGATATTGCAAACCTTGCATTTCAATTGGTCCCATTGAAGCGAATCTATTTTTGGGGGGAACAGCATTGGTGGCATGCTACTGTACTGATCCCAAATTATTGACCCAAATCTTTTTTTGGGAACACCATTGGTGGCATGCATGCTACTATACTGATTTCCAATTATTGATCACCCAACTGGTCCAATTGAATGTGATGTTTCAATCTCTCTCTATTATTTAATTATTATTATTATTATTATTTGTAAATATGGAGAAGTAACGCCACAAACATAATTCAAACCCTCAATCTTTTCTTATGAAAAAAAAATTGGACAAGTCAATTTTTTATATGAGAATAGCCCTACAAGTTTGATTGGAGATTGCTCATTGATATGATCATATAACCTGAGAAGCTTTAATATGGCGATGCTTGGGAAATGATGATGGAGGCTTCTTTCAAGGGAGGCTAGGATATGCTACTCTATACCAAAACATTCATATTTCAAGCATAGAGAACCGAACCCTTTCATGCTAACGCCGGCTATAGCTTCCCGTTTTTGAAAAAGGATCTCGCAACACAATGGTGCCCTGATACATAACATCACCACAAGATCGGACAGAGGAAGCGCCACCTTCCTTTGGCTCGACAACTAAGTTGATGGCTAATCACCTTTCCTTAAGTTCCCAACACATCAAGGACTGATTCGGAAATTGGTAAGTACAGTTTAGGAGTCTAGGCAAACACTACTATAAGGCGAGTAGCTGATAATGAAAAACACTTTATTAGTTGATGGGATGTCAGAGCTTAAGGAATTGATCAAGCGCATAAGGAAGGAAATAAGGGGCATAAAGGATAGAAGAAGTTGGAAACTCAAGGTCTCGAGCTCCTTCTTAGTCAAATCCCTGTATCAATTTTTAATGGATGGGGGGTTAGATCAACACTGCCCATAGGCTTTTGGAAACAACCATGCTCCATCAAGATCAAATTATATGCTTAGTTGGCTCATGATAACAAGATCCTCACTCTGGATAATCTGACTAATAGGGGCAGGACCGGAGCTCATACCACATGCTAATTATGTGACAAGTTAGACGAAACAGTAAAACATCTCCTGATACACCTCCTATATTATAAGAGTATAACGACATTTCGCCCAGCTCTTCTACCTAGGCACCATCCCCCAAACGATATAAGATCTATAAGGGCGTAGCACTATTGCTAAACAACTTCCTAAGGAGTTACGGAAGGGGTGGAACCTCATCATTATAACCATCACATGAAGTGTGTGGTTGGAATGAAACCAACGATGTTTTCATAACAAACGTGTTTTCATGAAAATGATTCGCGATATTGAATTTCTAACCCTCTCTTGGTTTGATGCAGCCCAAGCCTCCAAGAAGCTAAAGATGATCGCGATGGAGTCTATAGTGAAGCGGAGCTTGGAGTTCACGCTGGAGGATCCACCCCACCAATCACCAAGTGCAGACTTTGACGATACCCAGGCATAGGGGTCTTAGTCAGAAAGGGGAGAGGCATATGCATAAGGAATGCAATTAGGAAAGGAATGCCAAGGCATGCATGTAATTGTACTCACGAAAGGTGATCTATACCCCTTTCTTCTCTACTCTTGTACTAGATCCACTATGGATCTATCTACTCATGTACAGACTTTTACCTAAATAAATGAATGTGGTTTATTAAAAAAAAAAATCTTATGAGAATTGGTTCTCTCTCTCTTTATCACAATAGGTTCAATCTAACAACACATTTGAAATATATAATTATTTATATTTAAAATAACTAAATTATGTGTAAATTAAATATGTGTTGTTAAAGATATTGAAATGATTAATAAATTGAACAAATTGAAATTTATGAGTAATGATATACAAACTGAATAGGTTTACCAAATGTTTGATATCCATTCAAGTTATCTCTAGATGATGATTTATATCAATTTATCATGAAAAATTTAATGGTTTCAGTCATTCGATAAGTCTATTAGGTTTGTATATCATTACTCGAAATTTATTTATTTAATTAAATTAATTTATTTATAAAATAAATTTAATTTAGATTTAATAAAAAAGATCGATTTCCGACAATATGTTCATAATCTTTTTATTATATATCTCGTTCTTTTTTCTCTAATTTTATTAATTAATAAGAAGAGAGATATAAATTAGGATTGCATATATTTTTTATAATCGCATCACTCACTATAAAAAAATAATTTAGAGCCGTTTATTTTGCTCATCCTAGTTACAATGGTACAGAAGAATAATTAACTACCCTTTATGTTTAGTGGATGCAACTATACAATTGAAAATAACATCCTTTGTACCTCTAATAAATTAATTTAGATTTATCAAAACTTTTTGGTATCACGGTAATGTGTTTATAATATTTTTATTATATAACTCGTTCATTTTTTTTTCTCTAATTTTATTAATAATAAGACAAATATAAATTAGGATTGCATATATATATATTTTTTATATAATCTCATCACCCACTATAAAAAAAAAGTTTAGAGCCGTTTAATTTGCTCATCCTACTTACAATGGTGGAGAAGAATTAACTACATATACATTATGTTTATAGTGGATGCAACTATACAATTGACAATAACATCCTTTGTACCTCTAATAAATTAATTTAGATTTGATCAAAACTTTACGGTATAACAGTAATGTGTTCATAATCATTTTAATTATTACATAACTCGTTCTTCTTTTCTTTAATTTTATTAATAAGAACACAAATATAAAATTAGGATTGTATATATATTTTTATAATCTCATCACCCACTATAAAAAAAGTTTAGTGCCGTTTATTTTGCTCAGCAGCAATGGTGGAGAAGAATTAACTACCTTTTATGTTTAGTGGATGCAACTATATATACAATTGATAATAACATCCTTTGTACCTCTTATAAATTAATTTAGATTTGATCAAAACTTTTCAGTGTCACGGTAATGTGTTCATAATCATTTTATTATATAGCTCTTTCTTTTTTCTTTAATTTTATTAATAAGAACAACACAACATTACTTAATCTCATACTAGATGGGATCGGCTATATAAATTCTTTATCTCCATATCGCTTTGTCAAAGGCAAGATCTGGCTCAATATGTAATAGACATAGGTCCTTAGACACTATTAATCTCCACGTAATCGATCCTACGGCTATCTCTACTTCTCTTTTTACATTCTATTACTAAACTATCATATTTTTTAACCGGGGCACGTACCTAGGGTTTATGATGCACGTGTTTAAACCATCTTAATTGTCATTTTATTATTTTATCCTCAGTTGGCACCACCCACTATATATAAAACAAAAGTTTAGACCCATTTATTAATTTTTCTCATCCTACTTACAATTGTGGAGAAGAACTCACTACCCTTTTATCTTTAGTGGATGAAACTATATAAATTGACAATAACATCAATCCTTGTACCTCTATTTTGCAATGAACTCTCATTATATAAAACAAAAGTTTAGACCCATTTATTTTTCTCATCCTACTTACAATTGTGGAGAAGAATTCACTACCCTTTTATCTCTAGTGGATGAAACTATATAAATTGACAATAACATCAATCCTTGTTCCTCTATTTTGCAATGAACTCTCAACCACATCCACCCATGGGATGTACATGTCTTCAACATCATATAGAAAAGAAGTCTAGTTAGGGTTTCCTATTGTCAAGGACCCATAGACATGTATGGCATAGAAATATAGAAAACTTTAACCTAACTCTCTAGAAACACTACTGATATATGGCGAGATTAAAACTATTAATTAAACAGTCATCACAAAATCAAGATTACAGTATATATTTTATATGATTTGATTAATTTGCCCTAAGATAAGTTTTTCACTAAATCCGAAATATAATTACGAAACAATAGTTAGTTTTGATTTAACTTTTATTCAAAGAATAATATAATAATAAAAAATATTTATTTACAAATAAAAAACAACAATGATCAATGTAAATATAACATTTTCTTTTTCCAAGCACTAAAGTTCCATTTTAATCTCCACCACCCACATCAACCATGTTCTATCATAAATTAACTAGACCAACAAAAGGAATCCTAGACCCAAATTTCACCTCCAATATCAAATTAATTATTTGATTCTCCCAAGAACCCAAACGTGCCAATAGGTTTGTATCTATACACCCTCCAAAGGTTAAATATATAGGTTAGAGACATCTAACCAATATGCATATTGTCACCCTCATCATATGATACAAAAATAGAGTAGTGTTTCATCTATATATAAATCTTGATGAGCTTCTTAGTTTGCTTGCCATGGCTAATGGACGAAGTTTCCCTCTGCTACTCTCCTTCTTGCTTGCATGCCTCGCCGGAGCCACAGCGAAGCTCAATCGGAGTAGCTTCCCGGAGGGCTTCATTTTTGGGACCTCCTCCTCAGCCTATCAAGTAAGTCCTCTCATAACTATATATGTGATTCAGATCATTCTAACGAGAGAAACATTAATTGTAGATATGATCTTAATTACAATTAATGCATGGTTCTTCTTCTGCATGTCCATATATACACAGTATGAAGGTGGTAGGAATATAGACGGCAAAGGGCCAAGTATATGGGACACTTTCACCCATTTGCACCCAGGTGTGCTGCTTTTCTTATGTTTCCTATATATATATATATATATATATATTTTTTTTTTTTTTTATATATGTTTCAAGAACTTCATTTTTCATGAAGAGAAACATTGTAAGTAAATCATATATATCTTCAAATATTTCTTGATCATGCATGATACTACTAGTAGTACGTGCTAGCTAGATATTAATTCCACATTTCAGACAATGCGTGCAACTCATTTTCATGTTTAATTAGAGTGTGAGAGAGATATAGATGCTAAGCAAACAAAACCTAGCTATAAGAAAATAATATAGAAGAAGAGTACGTAGATTATCAGTAATTAGTTTAATAAAAAAAAATTAAGATTCTATGCATGTTGCAATGAAAAATTGTGAAATGACTAAACTTACATGTTATATATATCAGTGCTGTATATATATATATATATATATATATATATATTGATCTTTTGCAACTCTTGCTGCATGAACCCATAAACAATAAGGCCATGAAAACGTGATGGATCTCAAACTTAATTTGTTTGACCATGCATGTAGTATTCCAAGAAGAAGATGGTGTCTAAAAAGATGGCAGCGGTAGTACTTCCATTTGAAACATCTTTGTTAATCACTCATCACCCAATGGAGATAACTATTCTTGAGGTTCATGGTCTATAAGGGCTTTAATTTTTCTTTTAAAAAATGTACATCGTTCTTATTTTAATCCTCTTTCTTACTGTTTGTTGTCTTATTCTAACATGGTATCTTCAAGTATAATAATAATGCTCTTGGAAACCCTAAACCTAACCCTAACCCTATATTTTTTTATTGTGTAGAAAAGATAGTAGATCGAAGTAACGGTGATGTTGCCATTGACTCATATCATTTTTATAAGGTTTTTTTTATTTTTCTCATTAGTCTCAGTACTCTATGAGTTTATTTATTTATTTATTTTTCTTTGGCTTTAATATATATAGTCTCCTTGAACAATTTACAGGAAGATGTAAAAACAATGAAGAAGATGGGAATGGATGCTTATAGGTTCTCCATCGCTTGGACCAGGATACTACCAAGTAAGAGAATTAACCTACACATTTTTTATACACAAATCTGGTGTATTGAAATGTAAAGAGCAGAAGACTTATCTTATATAAAAGAATGTGGTTTATCCATTTTTATTAAAAAAAATAGAGGAGATATATATAGTTAGAGATAATAATTTCGTATCAATTTATTAAGTAACTATTTGTTTTAATATATAAGTTGGAATCTACATTTTATCGGTTTAACGTACGTTTTAAGTTTTATTGAAGAAAAACCTATATATAAATCCATAAATCTGAGAGTAGAACATTCCATTTTGCATCTTAACTATGGAGAGAAGGTGAGAAGTCATTGTCTCTAAGCACTAGGGACATGATCATGGACAAAATTGAAAACTTTTTCAACAAAGTGGATGGAAAATGATTAGATCGAGGAAAATTTTTCATTGTTGAATTCTCACATTAGAACTATATATATAT
Source organism: Dioscorea zingiberensis (assembly GCA_026586065.1). Lineage (NCBI taxonomy): Eukaryota > Viridiplantae > Streptophyta > Magnoliopsida > Dioscoreales > Dioscoreaceae > Dioscorea > Dioscorea zingiberensis. The sequence goes on from JAGGNH010000011.1 coordinate 236,803, forward strand.
ATATATATATATATATATATCAGATGTGATACAATCAAAGCTGGTAGAACACCTGTCCGATAAAGGCAGCTTCCTATTTTGACCTCGGGCGTGCTTTTAGATTTTTCAATCAGATGGATGGAAAGAACATTGAAAAATAAATTAAGATGTTAATTTTCATACAATTTGAGACGTATAGGTCTTTTATCTTAACGAAGAAAATTTTGAACCACTCACAAGCATTTAAGACTTACGCCTCTAAATCGTATTTAAAATCGACACACTACTTTTTACGCTCTTTCATCCATATGCTAGATTTCAATATACAATCGGCAATAAATGTAGCGACCGCAGACTTACACAAAATGATAAGACTCTACCAGATAAGTATCATTGACGTATATATATATATATATATATATATATATATAGTTCAGGAATTGGCATGCTCCTTAATTAATAATTATCTATAATTAAACTTTGCGTGCAGATGGGAGCCTAAGTGGAGGGATAAACAAGGAAGGGGTGAAGTATTACAACAACCTTATTGATGAGCTGATATCTCATGGTTATTAATGTCATCATTAATTAATTCCATATATACTTTCATCATCATCATGAAGTGATGATGATTTAATTATGTTGACATGCACCCTTATTTATGTTTAATTAGGGGTGAAGCCCTTTGTGACACTCTTCCATTGGGACTCTCCTCAAAGTCTAGAAGACAAGTATGGAGGTTTCCTAAGCCAAAACATAATGTAAGTACATGGCCTTAATTTACACTCTTCTTAATTTCCTTTGGAATTCTATTAACACATGCACCATACATTTGAAAGTGAAGCTCTAAATAAAAAAATCACCTTAATTATATATCATCTTTAAGTGATGCAAGTAGTAATTAAAGCTAACATTTTTCTTAAAGTTCAGAGTGGATTTTGAAGACTATGCCGAGGTGTGTTTCAAAGAGTTTGGTGATAGAGTGAAACATTGGATAACATTCAATGAGCCATGGAGCTTCTGTGTAGCCGGCTATGCCAGTGGATTCTTGGCGCCTGGCCGTTGCTCTCCGTACGAGTCTGGACAATGTCGGGTCGGTGACTCAAGTCGAGAGCCATACATCGGCGCCCATCATCAACTCTTGGCTCATGCCGCTGCAGTCAAAACCTATAAACTTAAGTACCAAGTAAGTGTTTGTTTGAACCAGTGTTTTTAAACCCGAACCAAAACAGCAGAATCGGAAACCGGGCAGCTTGATGAGATTGGGTGTATATATAGAGAATGAGGCTTTTGGGCTTTTGGATTCCGTATGGGTTTGGTCAGGAAGGCGTTTGTCGGGAACCGGCATTATTTTACCGAATAAAACTTTAAAGCGGAAAGCGTCCATAAGTTGTAAACACCGCTTTTAAATGAAGTCGTCATGTTAGCATGTTACCGGGCCGGTCTGAAAAAAGCGCTTTTTTTATAAATTTAGTATTTTTTTTGGAAGTCCACCGATAGCCAAGCAGCTATTAGTTCACTAAGAGTGTGGGGCGCCCTTAACTACAGTAGGCTAGTTATGTGATTGCATGATCGGGCCGGGTCTCAGCAGGCGGGCTTTCGACATAAATAAGTGCGTTGGTCCTCACACTAATATTTCCATATATATATATATATATATATATATATATATATATATATATATATATTTATGACATCATCCGGTTAGACCGACTGACCCATGACTCAGTTATGAGACCGGTTCGCTTTCCGGTCCGATTTTAAAAACATTGGTTTCAACATCTATATATTTTCGATACCATGTTAAATGCAAACCAAATGTTACGGTCAATCAAATCTAAAATCTTAAGTAGAAAGATTTGAATTGAATTAATGCTAACAATAACCCGCACATGATATTAATTAATTAATTACCATAGGTCACTTCAGCAAAAAATTGAATGCATTTAATTATGTAACTTTGTGCGTTATTAATGATCAGGGGCATCAAAAAGGGAAAATAGGGATATCCATTGTTTCAACCTGGTTTGTTCCTTACTCCAAATCCAAGTCAGATGATGACACAGCAAAGAGAGCTTTGGACTTCATGTATGGATGGTGAGTATCTTATTAATTCTCTTTTTAAACACTAATATATCTTTTGTTAATGAACCAAGTCAAGTGCTAATTATTAATTAATCCTTATTGCTTGATTCTTATTATAAGGTTCATGGACCCTTTAGTGTTTGGAGATTATCCTCATAGCATGAGAGCTTATGTTGGAGATCGTCTACCAAAGTTCACTAAGGAGCAATCAAAGATTGTTAAGGGATCATTTGATTTCATTGGATTGAATTACTACACTGCTAATTATGCTCAAAATATTCCCTTTTCGAACAAAGTTAACTTAACCTATAACACTGATGCAAGAGCTAATTTAACAGGTATTTTTTTTTACCAAATTTATTACTTCCACATTTTCATCTATCAAACTTGTTTTATTTTTCAGTTTTTAAATATATATATTGGTTTAATTCCTAATGATTTGTTTTTTTATGTAGGCACGCGAAATGGTACTACTATAGGACCGCAGGTGATTAATAATTAATTTGCTAAAAATGATTAATCTAATTTGCATGATTTTTTTACATTTTGATGAATGTAATTTAGGCTGCTTCAAGTTGGCTATATATTTATCCCCGTGGAATAAGAGATCTCTTGCTCTACACCAAAAAGAAGTATAAAAATCCGACTATTTATATAACGGAGAATGGTAATTACATGATAGAAAGTTTTATCTTTTTGTTTTCTTTGATAAAATTGGAAAATTGATGCAAATGAAATGAAAATCTTGTGTGACTTAATTTGAAGGAGTTGATGAGGTAAACAACACAACACTATCACTTGAAGAAGCATTGAAGGATGAGGTGAGAATAAAATTCCACAAGCAACACCTTCACTATCTTGAAAGAGCAATCAGGTGAGGAAATCAATGAAGTTCAAAACCAATATATATATATATACATTGATTTGCTTGATTATGAATAACTAACAGGGATGGGGTTGATGTGAGAGGATACTTTGCATGGTCTTTGTTGGATAACTTTGAATGGATTAATGGCTACACAGTTAGATTTGGTCTCAACTATGTGGACTACAAAAATGGTTTGAAGAGATATCCTAAGAATTCTGCTTTGTGGTTCACCAAGTTCCTCAAAAAATGAACTAATGCATGTATATGCTTTAATAATGTATTATAATTAGCTTCTTGTAATAAGAGGGAGAGCATTACTGTTTGATGTGGTCTAATTTCACGGTAAAGTAATGCAAAGCTTTAGTTTGTTGCAAGATATGAGAGTTCAAAAGTTTGATTTCTCTGATTCTTTGGATAAATTAGTTACTAACCTCCCAATTAGCAATCTTTCAAAGATTTAGTTGTTAAACCTGTCTCTTTGTTTGATGTAAGCCTTGATGGAGACTATCATTAAGAACACTTCCCTTTGTATTAAGGAGGGAAACCAAATGCAGGTTTACACTTGGGACTCGGTAATAGCCCTCCACTTTGTTAGCCTCTTTGCAAGTGGAGCTCCCGCTGGCAAAAGAGAACAAAAAGCTGAAGAACGCTTAACCGAATCTGGTCAAGCACAGCTCGGAATTCACACCAACTATGCCATGAAGACATGGCGATGGTGGAAACGCCCCTGGGGAGGAACCAGATCACACCTGAGGAAGACATGGCGACTGAAGTGCTTGATGTGTGCTAGAGTGGGCTAAAATTTATTATCTTTTATTTCCTGTCTTATTCAGTAATGAAACCTTTATTCTAATTAAATAAAATTGTGGTTTATCCACTTAATAAAAAAAATGTATAATACCCAACACCACCACCCTAGCGGTCTCATCAGCTTCACTCCTCCCATATTAAGTCCACCATTACCTGTTGACTTCCAACAGCTCCCTTCAGTGTCCACTCTCGGCCACCCTTTCCCTCTCCTACCTGCAGTTCAAATTCTATTCCCCATCACCCCGTCATCCGTAGCCATCCTTGAAGCGTTCAGTCTTCCTCAACTGCCGCATGGAGGGCTACTAAGACATGTTGTACGTGTACGCGAACAGGCAATACTACCGTGGTTGCATGAATAGGCAGTACTACCGTGACAGAGAGGGATGCAGTGCTGGGAGAGTAAGGCGAAGAAGGCGTTGCGAGGGTCGTCGAGGAGGGCGAAGGCGAGGAGGCTGTATACAGGTGGTGGTGATGAGGAAGGAGTGGGCTCAGGCGGTGCGTTTGGAGGGGATGAGGCGGAGGTGAAAGGAATGGGAGGGCGGAGGAGGAGGACGGAAGAGGGGTCGCGTGGGTACGGAGAGGAGAGAGGCGTGGATGTGGACGCAAAGGAGAGAGGAGAGGATTAGGTTAATTTAGTTTTTTTTATGATTTTTTTAATAATATTTTATTTCCAAAAAAACCATGTTAGTATAAGTGAAGGACATATTTAACGCCCGTCGGATTTTGGACTCAATTTACCATCTTTAAAAAATAGGAGGACTATTTTCTATCAAATTTAAATAGAGGGACCAAAAAGGTAGAGAAAGAAAACTAAATGGACTAACTTGGAAACTCTACCAAATCCATTAAACTTCGGACTTATCCATATTGTATCTCCCCCGCTACTACGTCACAACATACACATTTGAATACAGTCAAACTTGTAAAGAATTTTGAGGAGTATTTATACTCCCCATTACTAAGAGTAACAACTTATCTTTGGAAATGACCAACACAATTAATACTACCTTGGAAAAGGCCAATACATTACTAGCTACTACTTATTACTATACCATACTCATAAACAAAAGATTATAGAAACTAGTTTATTTTCCAACAAACATGCCATTGTAGGTACGCTATCCATCTAGGTCACCCTCAACATACATAAAAAGAGAGGCTTTGATCTTTATCCTATCATAGTTTGTTCCTCATGGCTAATGGAGGAATGTCTCTTCTATTCTTCTTCTTCTTCTTCCTGGCATGGCTGGTTGGAGCTCATGAGGCTGCAGAGCTCAACCGGAGCGGCTTTCCGACGAGCTTCATCTTCGGCACTGCCTCTTCAGCATATCAAGTTAGTCATTTATTTATTCACCCAAAATGTTCATTAATTAGAGGTGAACTCGATCCAGGTACGTACCACTTATTATCTTCTTCATATATATACATGTAGTATGAAGGTGCTTGGAATGAAGGTGGCAGGGGACCTAGCATATGGGACACATTCACTCACTTGCATCCAGGTTTATTTATTATTTCTTTTTATATATTTCCTATCTTCTTATCTGCATATTGATCGATCAATCATATAATTAAACAGATAACAAAAGTTGATCATGTTCTTGATGTTGCAAGAGTACTTCATACTTGTTTAATTATTGCTATAATTTTTAAGGGTTTATAGTTGCAGTAGTACTGATCAGTCTCCAAACACATCAATCATAATTAAACAGATTAAAGAAAAAGTTGATCATGCATGTTAACTTGATTATGCAAGATTGTATACTTGTTTATTGCTATATATAGTTTATTATTAGGGTTTCTAGTTGCAGTAGTGATCGATCAGTCTCCAAGACATGGATTCACATCAAACAATGCTTGTCTTAATTAATTTTATAACTTGCGTGAATATTAAAGTTCTTAATCTTTCATCATGCTTGCACATTAAACAAAACCGCTAACCTTAACCATTACCAAATTACATAATATCAATTAAGACATTAATGGTGATAAGTAAAGATCAAATAAATTCACTCCCCCCCCCCTCCCCCCACAAGAAGTGAAGATTATTATTAATAAAAACATGGTTTATTTATTTTTTAAAAAATATTTAAAAAAAAAAGATGAAAAGAAAAGAAAAGAAAAAGGTGAAGTGGTGAACCTTCTAACTTTGTTTAGTCATATACAAATAGCTTTCATAGAAAAGGATGGTATTGAAAATTATGCAAGAAAAGGATGGTATTGAAAATTAGCATTGCATGGCCATTTACAAAAGCCACAACAAAGACTAATATAACTTGGAGGCCTAGAATTGATGTTGAGTCTATCTTTAATAAATGAATCAACTTTTTAATTATCACTCCATCGTTGCCTAATGGATATAGTCTATTCTATTAATTTTTCAATGTTCTTTCTTTTGTCTTGCAAGAAAAAATATCGGACCGAAGTAACGGTGATGTTGCCATCGACTCATATCATCGGCATAAGGTATACATTTATTTTGGTTTAAATATATAAATCTTCATTAAAAAAAATAAAACTATAATTATTGAAAATATATACTAATGAATTCGAAATTTATAGGAAGATGTAAAGATCATGAAGGAAATGGGGTTGGATGCTTATAGGTTCTCCATCTCATGGTCTAGGATCCTACCAAGTGAGAAAAACTATGCCTAATTCCCTCAAATATTTCTTTTTCATATCATAAATTCTATGTAATTTAATTGGACACTAATTGATCTAATTAAATCTTGCCATGCAGATGGGAGCCTAAGTGGAGGGATACACAAAGAAGGCATCAAATATTACAACCACCTTATTAACGAACTCATATCTAATGGTTATTAATCAAATCACTACAACTAGATCTTCCTCATTAATTATCAAGTTATTAATTAGATTTAATCATCTCTCCTTTACTTATGTATAACTTTAATCAGGGTTAAAGCCTTTTGTGACACTCTTTCATTGGGACTCTCCACAAGGTCTAGAAGACAAGTATCAAGGTTTCCTGCATAAAAACATTGTGTAAGCTAGTACTAATGGATATATTCCATAATTATTCATATGTCTTTGAGATTCTAATGTATATATATATATATATATATATGTTTTCTAGGGATGATTTTCGAGATTACACCGAAATATGTTTTAAAGAGTTTGGTGATAGAGTGAAGCATTGGATCACATTGAACGAACCATGGAGTTTTAGCGTCGGTGGTTATGCCAACGGAACGTTTGCACCAGGCCGGTGCTCGACTTATGAGGTTGGTCATTGTCCCGTAGGTGATTCTGGTAAAGAACCTTACATTGTCGCACATCATCAGCTCTTGGCTCACGCCGCTGCAGTCACCAACTATAAACTTAATTACCAGGTGCATGATTTCTTTTTGGTGTTTAAAATCAACTAGCTATCTGTTTTTTTATTTAGTTTTTAATGGGTTTTAAATAAAATATTTTTCTGATTTATTCAGGCACATCAAAAGGGGAAAATAGGCATAACCTTGAACTCCAATTGGTATGTTCCATACTCCAAATCAAAGTCCAATGATGCCTCAGCTCAGAGAGCTCTAGATTTCATGTTTGGATGGTGAGTGAGCTTCTTATTATTGACTTCTCTTCTTGAGCACTAATCCGATCTTTTTTTAATGAGCTAATTAAGTTTTAATCCTCTCATGGCTTGATTCTTAATTATAAGGTTCATGGACCCCTTGGTGTTTGGAGATTATCCCCTTGGCATGAGAGCTTATGTTGGCGATCGTCTACCAAAGTTCACTAAGGAGCAATCAAAGATTGTTAAGGGATCATTTGATTTCATTGGATTGAATTATTACACTGCTAATTATGCTCGAAATATTCCGTCCTCAAACAAAGTAAACATAAGCTATAACACCGATGCACGAGCTGAATTATCTGGTGTGTGTATGTGTATATCTATATATTGATTTTAGTTTTAGTTTTTTTGTTATGTTGAATTAATTCCTAATGATTTATCTACAATTGATGCAGGTGCACGTAATGGCATTCTTATAGGACCACATGTAATTAATAGTACAATATTAATTTTATCTTGCTCAATGTATGCATGTTATGAAGAGAAAATATATGTAAAATCTCAGGCTGCTTCTGGGTGGTTGTATGTTTACCCCCGCGGAATAAGAGATCTCTTAATCTACACCAAAAAGAAGTATAAGAATCCTGTTATTTATATAACAGAGAACGGTATTTTGATCGATCTCAGGAGTTGATGTATGTTTTTGTTTTCTTGATTAAGTGGGACATGACAAAAAATTACTTGGTTTTGAAGGTGTTGATGAGGTGAACAATGCAACACTGACACTTGAAGAAGCACTCAAGGATGACATGAGAATAGACTTCTACAAGCAACATATAATCCATCTTCAAAGAGCAAGCAGGTGAGCAAGTGTAGTTTGAAAAGCAATTAAATTAGGACTAAACAAGGGATTGATTTGTTTAACTGTGGACAAAAACAGGGAAGGTGTTGATGTGAGAGGATACTTTGCATGGTCCCTGCTGGATAACTTTGAATGGGTGAATGGCTACACAGTTAGGTTTGGGATCAACTATGTGGACTACAAAAATGGTTTGAAGAGATACCCTAAGAGTTCTTCTTTGTGGTTCAGCAAGTTGCTCAAAAAATAAATATTCCTGGTCATGATGGTTTGAGAACCATCTGTTAGGAAAATAACTGAAAATAGCATGCAAAACCACACAAAAATTCAACAATGAAACGCAAGAAAATCTGCAAACACAAAGACATTAAGTTAAGAAGATCTGGCCTGGGCTTGGCGTGCAAGAGCACTGCTTTAACACAGAATTAGCCTCCCTCGCGGCGAGATTATCGGCCTCACCATTTGCTAAGGTACTCAAACCCAAAGAAGAAGATCAACTCCCCCCGCCTAGCACGCTAGGGCTAAGAGTTCGTTCAAGTATCCCCAAGGTTAAGAGAAATACATGCTAGCAAGGAGTGAGATTATAATGGCCGAAACTTGCTTGAAGCTAAAAACCAAAAAAAATGGTTGTAAGCTTTTTAGAATAAGAGATGAAGTAGTTGGCGGCTGGGGAAAGAGATAAGAAAAACATATCAGCCCCTATTAGGGTTTTGAGAGGATTGAGGCTTTTTAAAGGGAGGGCTTGGTTGTGAGGGTATAAAGGAATGAGTGGGCTGGGCCTTGGGCCCAGTCCCTCCATTTCCAACAGTCCCCCACTACACTCACAATCAAGCATGACATCGATCAAAAGTATATAATGTATGAACCACTCAGAATGAAATTATATGGAAGGTTTTGTATGCCTCAGAATGTGATATGGAAGCAATCAAATAAGTCATCAAACTCAGGATTTTGATTATGTCAAACAAAAGGATGAGATGCTGATTTGTTAAGTTCTTGGGCTTACGCAGGATCATAATTTGAGGCGTCCTTAGAAATTTGAACCTTGTTTTCTAGTAGAGTCTCTAACTAATGGAAGTGCAATGAACTAGATCTTAAACTACATCCATAATCTGGACACCGAAAATGAACAATATAGGGATACCAATGGAATTTGAAAAAATTTTGGACAACAAGTATGACTCAAACACAAGAAAATATAAAGATGAAACAAGGAAATGGTAGTCAAAACACTGAGGAAACAAGGAGAACACAACCTTGGGTTTCATAAGATCAAGCTAAGGTGTCTTTAGAGACTTGAACCTTAGCCCTTCACTAGAGCTTCTAACTGATAGGGATAGTAGTGAACTAGGTCTTGAACTACAACCCTTTGAATCAGAATTCCACTATAATGAGGATCCTATGTGATACTTGAACAAAACGGGGTTGGCGCATTATTGGCCATGCGCTCGATACCATGTTCATGGAGATTACTAGAGAGTTTGTCCTAATACTCTCGTAGCTGCGGCCTGACAGCTATCTCCATATAGGTGAGATCTCCAGAGATATCTGTAGTGTAATATCTCGCTAAACTTAGCCTTTGATCTCATTAAGAGCAATACTCAACCTCTAACCACTACATGAGAGCACGCGCCATAGGAATGGAGTAAAATAATGGTAATAATGCATGTATCTCTAATACATATAGGGTGCTCTCCCAGTCAACCAATCAATAGCTTCCCTTTGAACTTCTATCCTGGGATCTCCATTCAAAGAAGTAGGGTCACTATTCTTATTGACCTTTATGGACTAAACTTCATTCCCCTCGACGCTTCGGCTATCATTTATCTCGATAGCCCTTTAGTCAGGCAATCCGCAAGATTTAGCTCTGACTTTAAATAATCGATGCTCACAACGTTGTACTTCAAGTATCTCCACATTGACTTGTCCAGGATCCAGAAGTGCCTATTCATCTTATCATTTGCACAATTCAATAGCAAATTTAGAGTCACGATAAATTTCGATGTGAAGGCATAATATGAATTTGAAAATAAATTTCTAGTCCATTCACCAATCTTTTACCCTCTCATTATGTTATTGATTCTCCACATGTCAGTGAAACATAATGGTAAAATAATATGAGTAAATCAAGATATCTGAAAATATCAAAATACATGAATGGACAAATTATGCTCAATGTTTTAGTTCAGCTCATCAACTGAAAATATGGAGTTTTCTAGTACACAGACTCTACTAGAAAATAAGTTGCATCTATAGCCTCAATAATTATATTGCATCTTTGCCCATAATAATTGTGTTGATGACAATTTCATTTCCCACTGAATTAGTCACCAAGAGTATGCTAATATTGTTGTCTAGGCATATCTCACAGATACAACATCAACTGTTTAGATCCAATTTTCTTAACCTTTGGTTCGTGTACCTTAACTTTAGTTGGACACCCCCACACTTTGAAGTAATTCAGATGTAACACTCTTCTCTTCCAAAGTTCATAAGGTGTCATGTCACAATCTTTAAAAGGTACTTTATTTAGTATAAACTAGGCTAAGCATAAGGCCTCCCCCCACAAGTTCTTGGGTACTCAAAACTTAATGACGTTTGCCATATTCATTAGTTTTCTAAAACTTACATTTTTTTTTTTTTTTTAATTTCCTCAACCACAAAGATCACATCTTCTATGCAAGTGTCACAAACTTTCCTAGTAGAAACATTTAAAGATTTCATTTTCTTAAAACCATCCACAATGGCACCCCTATATATATATATATATATATATATATATATATATATATATATATGTATTTTCCAGATTTTAATACGACTACTTGTAATTTCTTAAGCCATCAAATCTCCAAAGTTAAAGCCTTGATTTTATCCATTTAAACTCTATTAAGGCACTGATTACATACTTCTGATTCCCACTGCAATCTGTTAAAATTTAATTTCATAACCTGATTACATCAAGCGGATTCCATTCACATCTCTCAACTGATCTGCATCATGCTCCACTAAATTTCCATCACACTAGAATCAGTCAAATCTCATTTGAAATCAAAACTGGGATCCCAAGCATTTGAATCAAATCACACCAATCTATCGACATTGAATGTGGTTCCAAAAGATTCACTTTTCCTTTTCCCCATTCGAGATGCAAGTCAAAATGATCTATTTGTCATAGTTCAAACAATGAAGGCATGATATCATAAAATCTCCTTTGAAGAATTCTACATGAAACTAAATTCTTTGATCTATAATTTAACATTCTTTTATACCACGCTATCTTGTGTTGATCTCATTTTTCCAGCTACCGCACAAACTATATATAGACCAACATTATGTTTTGGTAGCAGTTTAATAAGCAATTTGAGTAAAATTTAGAACTAAATGTTTCGTGGTATGTTGTTGGAGTTCCAGCACAAAGTCAGTGAAATAGGAGCTACAATCATTTCACATTCATCTTTATATCCATTAAGATGAAGATGTATAAAATATAGGGAAAGACACAGTTCTCAGTCTCTTGATGTTTCACTTAATGCATACAAGGAGAGAGAGAACTCAATTCTATTTGAAATCTTTATAGGCCCCAAAAGGAGTCCTTTTACTTATCCCTATATAAAATTGAGTATTTAATTGAACAAAGATAACATGGTTTCAGAGTGTTTTTGGACAGATATGACTGCGGTAACATTGACTGGTTGCAGGTGGTATATCATGTATATACCTGTAATTCACTTAAAGTTAAAGTGGCATCATATCTGATAATCAAACAGTTTGTTGAATTTTCATTGCTTGACCTAAATTTCACTTGCCATGGTATGTATCAAGTTAGGTTACAATATACAATATATATTATCAGGCATCATATTTTAGTGGCAGTAATTGGTGCTGAGTTGAATTTTTCTAGATTTTATGTCAACAGAAAATTGTTCCAGCAGTTTACTACCTTCCAAGTTTTACAGCGCCCAACACTAAAAAACATTTTTCCTCATGCATTACCTTCAGAGTTAGTATCACCTATTTAATTTCCCTATTGATATTTTGGTGATTGCTTTGCAGGTTGGTTCCAATTGAAACTTGTGGAGAAAGCAAATGAAGAGATGTCAAATGCAAATCCTTGACTAATCCTAGTGAGAGAGGAAAAATTAGTACTAGTAGAGGGGTTGGTGCTGCTATGGAGAGGCTTGAGGCTAGTGTACAGAAGTAATACAGGTAATTTTTTAAGTTTGGTTTCACCACCCAATTTGTTATAGGAGGAAATAATGAAGGAAACAAGGAGTAAAACAGACATGAAAGACTATGGGATCACTTGACTGGTGGATGATAGTCTGCATTCTTCCTGAGTAAGGGTGTACTTCAAAGTTTGAGTCCCATTAGGAGTACATTCATCGGCTATTTTCCTGATATATGCAGTAATGCTATAGTGTTGTGCTAAACAATCATTGGGATACTACATTATGTTTTGGTGTTTCTTACATTTTGTTCTGGAACTGAAATCATCTTCACATTTGAGCTAAGAATTCTTGTTTGTTATTATCTACATCACATATTGTGCAGTTTTCCTCATTATGAGTCAATGAAATTTAAAATACTTCAATTATTTTATCTTTCATTCATTTGGCTTGTTTGAAGGTGCTGAAACTAAAATGCTGATCATTCTAGTTATCAGAATGATCCGGTTAAAAGGGATCATTCATTCCAGGAATCTCCAAGGTAGGCTTTTTGCCTTGCTGATATATACTTTTATTTCTTCTCTTCAATTGTATATAATTCATGATATGATGTTTTGAGAAGGGCTAGGAACCTTTGACAATCCTCTCTTGATTAAGAATTTCATGCCCTGCTATAGTTCTGGCCGAGTCCTTCAATATTCTCTCTCTTTGAGCATTTGACAAATAGGTGATATTTTGCAAAGGACTGCCTAATTAAAGCAGACATGGGTGATTATATAGAGTCAAGTGTTTGTCAAGACAGCATAAAGATTTTGCAAATCATAACTCCTATCACAAGGCAATCCAATACAAACACATTGAAAGTATAAATTATTATTGCAACCAATTTATCAAAAGTTTCTTAGTGGTAGCTCCTCTCCAGAAACTAGAACTAATGAGTTTTTAGTGTCATAGGCATGCATATGCATAAGTGCAAACACAGACACATGCACACAAGAAAGATATGCAGCACAAACGAAATGTTGGAAAACAGGGTCTAATCACTCTGTTTCACAGCAACAGTAACAGAACATCAGTTCACCAGGAATACAGTAGCAATACTAGGCAGATTTTGCAGGTATAAGAACACCAATTTAGAGAGTATTCAAGCACAATATGGCATGCTATTTGAGAGCTATAATTCTGTGTTAAATTGTTAGGAAAATAACTGAAAATAGCATGCAAAACCACACAGAAATTCAACAATGAAACGCAAGAAAATCTGCAAACACAAAGACATTAAGTTAAGAAGATCTGGCCTGGGCTTGGCGTGCAAGAGCACTGCTTTAACACAGAATTAGCCTCCCTCGTGCGAGATTATCGGCCTCACTCCTGTGCTAAGGTACTCAAACCCAGCAGCAAGATCAACTCCCCGCCTAGCACGTTCGGCGAAGAGTTCGTTCAAGTATCCCCAAGGTTAAGAGAAATACATGCTAGCAAGGAGTGAGATTATAATGGCCGAAACTTGCTTGAAGCTAAAAACCAAAAAAAATGGTTGTAAGCTTTTTAGAATAAGAGATGAAGTAGTTGGCGGCTGGGGAAAGAGATGAGAAAAACATATCAGCCCCTGTTAGGGTTTTGAGAGGATTGAGGCTTTTTAAAGGGAGGGCTTGGTTGTGAGGGTATAAAGGAATGAGTGGGCTGGGCCTTGGGCCCAGTCCCTCCATTTCCAACACCATCAGCTTGTGATTTTCATGTAATAAAAGTATTTCCACCAATTTGCAAAATAAGACCAGAATTTATGACATTTCAATACTCAAAACAGTAAACATGTTTAGATTTCTGTTCATAGTTTGAGTAATCATCATCATATTGTGATTTTCATGTAAATTAAGAGCACAAATTTATGGCATTTCAAGCAACCAAAGTCCCCAAGTGTGCTCTGATTTATCTCCATGGTTTCTGGACAATCATATTGTGATTTTCATGTAATAATATGAAGCAATTCCAGGAAATTGCAAATTATGTGATGCAGGAGGAGTCAAGCCAGACGATTTGTTTAGTCGTAGTTTGATGTGTTGGCCATAACTTTGGCTATAAGTGTTAGAATCCCGCGTTCAACCCTAATTTGGAAAGCTCGTCTCGACACACACGTGGGGTCCACCATGCTATGCCTGGTGGACGTCGTTTTCATCCCCAAATTCAGCCGTTTATCTGCCGAATTTTTGTTTTTGCTATTTTTAATAATTAATCTGCCAATTTATGGCATGATTTGATTTTGATTTGATTTAGGGTTTTGGCTACTTGTTTAGTTTGATTGAATTTTAAATTTTGAATAATTTTGGATATTTGTCATTTTTGGTAAAAATACCGAATTTAGTGAGATTCTAGGGTTTTCATAGTTATTTAGTTCAGCCTGTGGACTGGCTTTTTTTCAATCTTGTTTTGAATGAAATTTGCTTTAACTTCAGAGGTATTCTCTGGTTCTTCTTGATTTATTTGTCGTCTTCCTTGCGATCCACTTTGTTCCAGCGAGCCCACAGGTTAATCACTACCCCGCTCGACGTCATTATGGGTGCAATTTATGGCATTTTGTTAATGCAAAGGCACTTTGATGACATGTTGAAGCAAGGACAATTGATAAGTCAAAGCATGCTGGAAGCATCTCTATCTTAAATTGATTGGAGTCATGCTTGGCAAGAAGCTAGGAATGAGAGATATGATTGAAGCCCTAATTAGAGCTTATTGGATTGCAAGATGGCTTAGAAAATGACAGCATTGATTGAAAGCAAAATGTTTGTGCCTAAAAAGTGCATTGAAAATAATATGTGCCAATGTTTAATTGAAAGGGACCAATAATGAAATATTATGATTATAAATTCAAATGAAATATTTTGAAATAAAAAATATTTATCCTATTATATCCCGAGATACTAACGCTACAAATCCCGAGATAGTAGAGGACAAATCTCACAAGGCAAATCTCAAGCCTTAAGATAACCCATGAAACATATCTCGGCGCAGTTTTAAATCTTAAGCATTTTACCGAGAACCAATCTCAAGGCAATATGAAAAAATATATATATAAATATATTTTCTAAAAAAATGATAATAAAAAAAAATAATAATCAATCAAATCAAATTGGCCAAAAAAAAAAAAAAAAGAGAAAGAAATAAATCAGTCAATTCAAATTAAAATTAAAAGATTGATCATATTGGCCAAAAAAGGAAATAAATCCGTCAATTCAAATTAAAATTAAAAGGTTGATCATATTGGCTAAGAATGGAGGAAATCAATCAAATTAAAATCAAAAGGTTCAATTTCAAATAAAAAAGATATCAATTAAATTAAATAAAATTGGAAAGTTAGGTGGCTGTGAGGTAATGGAGGCAAGAGAAAGAAAAATCAGAGGGGCTGATAATGATATATAGAGGGAAGAGAAATCAAGTAAAGGGGGGGAGGATAGCCTCTCTCTGGCTCTCTCGTCTTCCTCATCACCGCCAGCCCATTGCCACCAAACTTCGGCTTGGACGCCGTCGCCTCGCCCCGTCAAGCCTCCACATCTGCTGGAGAAAGAAGAACAGTCTCCATCATTTGATCTCGGTCGGACAAGCGGACCGGATCCTGTCTCTAATGGCTTTGCCGAAGGAGACAGGCTCGGGTCCGCCGCCGATGAGATATCGTCGCCGACGAAGTGCCGTTGATGTCCTTTGATGCCAAGCCAGATCCGACCATCGTTGCTTCCGGCCGTCGGGCCACTGAAAACTCTGGCCGGTCACCACCCAAGCCACCGGAGAAGCCCACTGTTCCTGCCACCACTGCTGCTCCCGTGGAGGTCGAAGATCGAAAGCTTCTCCGCCACCGATGAGATGTTGATGCCAATAAGATGTCCGGAACCAGCCCTACACCCGGGATCGGCCTCTCGAGATGCCATTGTCGACAGGGTGCCCAAGATCATCGCCATTGCCGACGAGGCGACCCAGATGCCATCACTGCCGAGGCCCTCTATACTCTTGCAATGTTAACCCCTCGCCGTCTCCATCAAAATGGGAGGCCCCTCCGATGATGCCGATACCGATATCTCCGCTTCTGGCTTCGAGCTCCGGCCGTAATGCGGCCTTGAACGAAGCCTCTTCCAACATTGATGTCGTCGAAGCAGCAGCCTTCCAAAGCCGACCTCAGATGATGATGATTTGGATCTATTTGGCAAAGAAACTGAAGATGAAAAGAAAGCAGCCGAAGAGCGCGAGGCAGCTGTTAAAGCATCTTCCAAAAAGAAAGAAAGTGGGAAGTCCTCTGTCTTTTTGGATGTGAAGCCATGGGATGACGAGACTGACATGAAGACACTTGAGGAGGCTGTCCGCAGCATTAAATTGGAAGGCCTTTTGTGGGGAGTATCAAAGCTGGCCCCTATTGGTTATGGCATAAAGAAGTTGAAGACGAACCTGCCAATGAATACATTCAAAGTTGTGACATTGTGGCATTTTTGATGAGAAGATGGAAATGAAAAGCTTGCTGAATTTCAAGAAGATGAAGGTGACGACCTGGAGAAAGATAATAATGAAGAAATCAAATGAATTCAGTTTATGAAAAATAAAAAATGCTGAAACTGTTGAAGCTACTACCTCTGAGCAACTAAGGACACACCACCAACATCTCATGCCTAAGATCGATACTAAAGAGAAGAAAGGATTGCTGCTGCGATCTTACGAAAATGGAAGCCGTTGCCACCATAGGGAACTGCCACTGTGAAGAGATTGTTGCTGCCAAGTTGTTGCAAAACTTCTTCAAAGGGAAAGAGCTTTGCAAAAGCATCAATTCTGATCTGGAAACTGCAAGAAGAGTCATGACCCTTTTTGATGACAAAAATGAAGAAAAGAAAAAACTTACAGCTCGATAGATGAATGTTTGTGATGAATATTTTAAGCTTTGTAAAGATATGGAATTTTGTCTTATGTAAGTTGATCATTAGACAACAAGGATTCTGTTTGTCCATGACCTGCTTGTTGTAATGTCTCAAAGAAGTTTGTAGTCATGGAATCCAAGAGGAATAGATTGATGTTAATGAATCTAAAAGCTGCTGCTTTAGTGGATGCTTGGATGAAATTACTGCATAAAAAATCCATAGCATCCATGGTGCTTTCTAGATGTTGAAAATTTATAACAGCTGCTGCTGCTGTTTGAGAGCCCTTTTTATCAGTAATTGTATGCTCGATGAAAGCTGCAGCAAGGAACTAGACAAATGGGGTTGTTCTTTGAAATAGAGCATTTTCCTGAATATATGCTACAGCAAAGAACTGGACAATAAAGAGTTGAGAAGGCTTTGAATAGATAATGAATCATTGGAAACAAATTACTATGGAATTTGTAGGGCATTCCAATGATTAGTCATTGATAATATGGATGACATGCTCCTTTGAATTTATAAAAAAAAAAAGATAAAGATGTGGTGGAAAAGTCAAAGGAATGAAAGAAAGCCCATGGTTGCATGGCTAACCGGGCCCCACCAAGAGAAGGCTTTCTTATTCCCCTTCATAAGTTGAATGAATTAAAGTTGTTTGAATATGGGCTGCAAAAACAAGCTACATGCTAGCATGAAAATATGGTTGAAAAGTCAAAGAAACTTGATATGGCTTCATGAATGTGATAGTGACTTAAACCAATGAATGCAAAGTTAGAGGCTTTATCTTCCCCGTAACTAAGGTGACATGGCCAGTCAGGTTTCACTAAAAAGAAAAGTGGGGCTGCGCATTGCCATTGATACATGGAAATTCACTTTATTTAAATAAGATATGGCTCCCACTGAGAGAAAAGATTCATTGCTATGAGATCAATGTGAACTTCAATTTAGAAAAGTATCAAATGAAGCACAAATTCCATATAAATTTCAAGGCATTTGAAGACAACCAATGGAATCCAGATCTCAGACGATATGCTTCTCGATGTAATGGAATATAAAGCGGCACAAATCTTAAAGCGACAATGAGCATAAATCCTAAAATAGCGTGAATTTCAAAGCGACTCCTATATCGGGACGACAACAAAACATTCATCTCGGGAGGGTCGATAAAACATGAAATACTAAAGTGGCGGCGGCGAAACAGGCATCTTGAGGCAGCCAATAGGATATATAAATAAATATATAAATAAGTGATATACAAATATATGTAATAAAGTTATGATTTTGAAAATAAATGAAATTATTTTTATTCATTGCCTCTATTTGTACTTTTGCCCTTAATCGGAGGTTCCCGTAATCTTATTCGGGGTAATTAATAATAGAGGCTTGCCTCTATTAGGAATGGAAGAACCCACAAATTCAAAACAAAAACGACATTTGTGATTCGATGTATCGCCTGGTGTCTCTTCACGGACACGATGCCGGGCGGGTATTTTCGATCCCACACTAAATAGTTTATTGAAGATTCCATGCAAGTGGCTGCATGCCCAACGGATTTGATTGAGAGCTGATTATGTGATTGGAGATTCCATGCATGCCACATATGGAGAAGACTGGCCTTGGTCAAAGAGATGATTGAAGGTCATATTTAGATTGGGCTAAATATGGTAAAGACTAATTTAATGGAGATTTTGAAGACCAAATCTGGATGAATGAAAATCGGATTTGGAGATGATTTGCAGCGCCTTTGTGAGGTGCGACCTTTGAAAAGGATCGCAGATGTGACGGAGAGGAGTTCAACCAGTTGCTGTGGTCGTAATCGGGAGGATCCGAAAGAAGTTCGACTTAGACACAACCGGAAAGGTTGGAAGGTCTTGAGGTCGTGCGGTAACGCAACGCCTTATTACCTTAGTCAATTCGACAGTCGAGCCACGTTGCAAGTTCGGTTGCAAGAAGAATTGCAATGCCTAAATTTGGAAGGAGTCTAAATTAGTATCGCGGAGATTTCAGAGATCCTAAAAGAGACAGGTGTGATTTCAGCGACATGGAGGTGTCAATTTAATGCCCAGCTCTGAGGATTTAGGATGTGCCACCGAAGTGTCCCCTTGGGTAAGATGATAGTGGTCATCGGACAATCTTGAGTGGGTGTGTATATGGCTAGAGAGAGGGTGAGTGAAACTCTTGTACTTCTGACCCTTTTGCTCTTTTAGTGGATTGTCTTTTTCGGGTTAGGTCCTCCAGACATAGGCTTGGAAGCCGAACTAAGTTATCAAACCTTTGTGTCTCCTTTCTTTATTGTTTTGTGTGTGTGAGCATGTGTGTCCTTTGACAGAAAGAGTTGCATATAGAGTTACAACTACACCACACAACAGTCTCGATGAAACTTTCACATCTGATTTCCTATCTATTCTCATTCTGTGATTTGGTCAACTTAAACACCAAACAAATAATGTGGTTTCCTATCCAAAAATCCAAAGCTGGAGGCGGCCCAAAGGCTTGTGAAGAGAAGCTTGGAGTTCGCAGATGTCACCCCACTCAAATCGCCGGAGGTAACGATGCATTCGAGGACGAGTTTGCAGCCCAAGAAAGAACCTGAAGCATCAAAATCTTGATCAAGAATGTGACACTGTCTGAATTTGTATATCTTTTTGTCCATCTTGGTTGAGATTCCATGTACTAAATTTTTATATCATTATCAATAAATAATGTGGTTTATCCACTTATTCAAAAAAAAAAACCACCAAACAAATGTGCTACTACATAACCTATGAATGTATTAAGCAAGTAAAGTGGCATGGCAACATAAATAAAACATCAGCCTCGATAAATCAGTGTTGTATCCAGAATCTAGGTTAACCTCACGCACTTACACTACTGCTTAACAAACAACGTATTTATTTCTCCAATTATTTTGACTGGTCTTCCATCGAGCATAGATGACAGTGTTGACTGCACATCTTTTTTAGTTCCCTTGTTTTTTAAATCGTTGTTGAGTGTGCGAACATAGTACTACATCGGCTATGGAGAAGAAAGTTATGGGCATATATATTAGGGAAACATCTTCATTAGTGGTCAGGCCTTTTGGGTTAAATCCAAAAATAAAATTAATCGGTATCCTGAAATATAGAGGTATTTGTGATTTTAGTTTCCAAATGAAATAGGATAATAAAAATTTGTTTTCTTGTAGATTTAAGGATTTAAGAGAAAAATTTTGTGATCACATTGTGGCATGATTAGGTGAAGCATGTGCATAAGAATATCCCAATGAGACAACATAATCAATTTACTCAACCTCATCTAAAGAACATTAGAAGAAAATAATCCAATGCAGATAAGTAAAAATCTCCAAAGTTGATTGAACCCTTGTCCAATATCACATATATAGGTGTAAATAGTAATCCGAAAGGATTGGTACGCTCTAAGCGTTCAATCCTGTTTATGACGACCTAACTGTCTACACCAACACAACCATTTATATTTCAAAATAAATTAATTTCCACAAGAGAGGTCACTTTGATGACATGTTGCTTCAAATAATTTATCTCAAAATACATACACAACCATACTAATATTTGAATTCAAAATTGCATCCCAAAATTCCTTAAACGACGTCACCTGAAGAAAACGACATGTCGTTTTTTTCATCTCTTAGTACGTCGTTCGGTTTTTTTGTTGTTTTTTTTCATCATCCCTAACCTCCAGCCGGGTTGGCCAGACCCGCGACCCGAATCGGCCATATCTAAGCCTAGAAAACTCCGATTTTGACGATTCAAAAGGGGTTTTTCTCATTTTTTTAATTTCCTATTGATTTATTACAACAAAACAATCTAAATCCATACAAACCACAGGAAAAATTAAGTATAAGCTTTCAATACCCGTAAATCTAAAATCAACCGTGACATAATATGTATTAAGAAACCTGAATAGGATTTCAAATTCACAAATAATTCCAAAAGTCCAAATTGTAAATTCTAAACAATTCCTAATAATCCAAATAATTCTTAATTTTGTTCTCAAATATAATAATCAAATTATTAAATTCAAGGACACCCAAAATTATAATGATGAATCAAAAATTAATTTGATTCTCAATGATTCAACATGAAGAGGCTTTGATGCCACTTGTAGGGATTAACCTTTAGTGAAAACTATCACATAAAACACAGGAACATTCATGTTGCATCACCAAGAATCAAGAACCAAATAAGTGGAAAAGTACCTGATCTGAAGCCATTGATTACTCTCTAGAGCTTTGTGGTATGTCTTCCAGATCAACACGTCCTTCTAGAGAATTCCTTCAGTTTTCTCTCAGCACTCTCTCTGATGATGGGATATAAAAAAAATAGGATAACAAAAACCGTGTGATCTAGGGAGCATAACCGCTATATAAAAATAACTTATCCATTATCCTTTTGGTATTTCTATTTTAGTCATCATTAAAATAGAAATTACCCCTTAAGTCCCTACACATTAAAGGCTCACACCCTATCACCCCAAATTATCTAAACTTTATTTGATCACTTTTAATCGGGTTTAATCTTATATGACGGCGTGCTAACTTAATTATTCACATATAAGTCCAACATTGGATTAAAGATCCAACAATCTCCCACTTGGACTATATGTGTAACCTTATAATTATTCTTTGAAAAAACAACAACCGTGTGAGCTCAACTTTGTTGTCATTACCGAAATGTATCTATATCCAATCCGGTCCATCAATTATACTAATATATGATCAAAGTGCCCTTCGTTACATCTGTCGTGACTAGACCCATCAATGGTCACGTAAGCAATACATTTGAATGACATGGATCATAATGTGAATGTGTAGCATGAAAATTTCATGTAATGTAATCTTAACATGCCTATTTCCAATTGGTCCTCCCTTAAAACTTAGTGAGATTAAACCAAACCAAAATTAGAGTGTAAATAAACCAAAACTATATTTCTGCTGAAAATAACCTCAAAAAATTTATAAACTGAATAACTGAAAATGTGTCTTTATCAAAACACTTAAAATTACAAACTCCCACTAAAACTAAATATCCTCAAATGACATGACACTCATACAAGCAGTATGCTCATGAAACACTTGGGGTGGCAATCCCTTAGTAAGCGGATCCGCAATCATGGAGTTTGTCCCGATTTGCTCTATAGACGACTGTCCACTCTGAACTCTGTTCTTGATAACCATGAACTTGATGTCTATATTTGACTTCGTTGAACTCTTGTTGTTGTTGGAATATAAAATGTTGATTTATTGTCACAAAATAATCTTAGTGGTCTATCAACACTATGAGAAAATTCTGCAACCATATCCCATGATTGGATGCCTCATGACATGCTACAAACTCTGCTTCCACGGTGGAAGAGGCTACCAGAGACTGTTTAGCACTCTTCCAAGAAATTATACCTTCAGCTAGCAGATAGATGTAGCCTGACGTAGATTTCATATTATCTTGGCATCCAAAAAAAATAGAGTTAGTATATCCAACGATCTCAAGCTGATCCGACCTCCGATACGTGAGCATGTAGTCCTTTGTTCTCTGTAAGTACCACAAGACCCATTTGGCTTCTTTCCAATGGTCTACTCCTGGATTTCTTAAATATCTGCCCAACATCCTGTAATGTATGCAATATCCGAATGCGTACAGTTCTAAGCATACATCAGACTTCCTATTATTGAAGCATAAGGAATCTTTTGCATTTCCTTTTCCTCAAAGTCGTTCAGGGCACTAACTGAGACTAAACTTGTCTCCCTTAGCTACATGGGTATCACCTAGTTTACAATCCTGCATGCTATATCTTTTAAGAACTTTTTCGATATAGCCCTTTTATGATAATCCAAGAATACCCCGAGAGCAATCCCATATGAGTGGTGTCATAGCTTACAAATGCTTCTGCAGAAGTGCTTATATTTGATTGGAATATATTTTTTAAGGTTTAAATTATAGATAAATCATAATTTTATTAAACTAAGAAAAAATATAGAACTAATGGATTCAAGAAATGTGCTCAAAGTACATTAAAAATATGACAATAATCGAAGACTCAAAAATATATTTTAAAAAAGAATGTTTCTCTAACAAATTTGTGATTTCTTTATATATAATACCAATTTTATTTGTTTGGTTGGTGTGCATATATATACCCCTATAAAAACCATATTTGCATGGGAGACCTCCATCTCTCCAAGTAACACCAATGCAATGGAGACAAGGCCACCACCAAAACCACCGTCTTCGATGTCTACCAGAAACAACAAGCTCAGTAGCCCCCAAAATTTGACAGACGTCCCGATCAGCTTCAGCCCAACTACAGGGCAAACCCGTGTGACAAAAAACAATCTAGAAGATGGCCGGCCACCGACCTGGGCGAATGTTGTCCGGCCACAAAGAATCTGAGACCGAGAGGAGGCATCACCATTTGGACCACTCCTAGAGAAACTAATGGCCTCAGTCAAGGACACAATCACCCTTGATGAAGAAATAGTAGAAAGAGCCCAAGCAAGCATGAAGATAGTACTATACGCCAAACTCTTTGGCAGAGCTCCGCCACTCGAAGCACTCAAGAACAGCCTGGTTAGACTATGGCATAACCTCGGAAACTTTACCATTGCTGATATGCCAAATGGCTACTTCATGATCCTGTGTTCATCGGAAGAGATGATGGTTCGTCTCCTCCTCGAAGGGCCTTGGACAGTGAATGGACTAGTCTTGCATCTCATTCCCTAGAAAGAACATTTTCAGCCAGTCTTTGAAAAGCTTACTACTGCGGTGGTATGGATTAAGCTCCACCACCTTCGGCCGGAGTACTGGACACCGGACGCCCTGGAGTCAGTAGCCTATTTCTTCGGAAATGTAGTCAAGGTACGTAGATGATAAAACATATGAAGTACAAAACGAAATCGAAATCACGGCTACACAACGAGGAAGGTACGCCAGTGTATGTGTGGAGATGGAACTAGACAAACCACTACGGCGAGGGGTTTGGGTTAAAAAGCCATTCTCGTCGGCAATGGTTTTCGTCGCAGTTGTTTATGAACGTCTCCCTGTATTTTGTTTTAAATGCGGTGTCATCGGACACTCTGAGGACAAATGCACTCCAGGGGTGACTGGGGACCAAACGGACAACACAGGAACCCGGTCGGCAAATCCAGATCCAAAAGGAAAAGGGGCAGTGACTGTGGAAGTCGGGTCATCCAGCCGAAACACAAAGTCCTCAGGAGAAAACAGTGAGAATACATCTGAGATGCAAGTGGATGACCAGAAAGAAGACAAAGGTCCGTATGGGCTATGGATGACACACACTCGACGAAGGAACAAGGGCCGCATGCAAAACTTTAATCGTCGGAGTTCTGGCGAGGTACATGGGAGGAAGACGCAGGGCACAAGATTCGAGGTACTCGATACCGTGTTAGAGGAGACACCTGCAAGGCCACTGGAGCAAGACTCGAACGGTCAAATGCAAGAAGAATTGGGGGAAGGACATGTGGCACCTAGGACCAGCAACAGATACTCAGGTCGTGGTGGTCGAGGCACAAAATCCCGAGGTGGCTTTGAGAGACATGTAATGGAAACAGAGAGTCGGGAGGGATACAAAGTTGGGGTACGACCCAATATGGAAACGCAGGTTTCTCAAGGACGACGTGACCGACAGGTGGCAAGTAGAACATCAAGAGGCGGGAGAGGCGATTACAACTCTAATCACAATTACCACCATGGCACTATGAGGGAGTATCAATGCTTACTTGATTATACAAAAATGAAACACGTGGAGAGCCAGGATGAACAACCAAAAACTATGCCCCCATTAAAATTATTGACATCATTAAACAGAGATAACTATGAAAATAGAAATGAACCAAACAATGAATTAGCAATAGTCCCTTCCTCTTCTCACATGTCACACTTAACCTTTGTAAATGATTTTGCAGGGGTTCTGGAAGGTTGCGAGGAGGAGGGACAGAGGAAAGATACGATCATGGCATTGGAGGAACCTCCAGACCCAGGAGAGAGCATGGACCTGGAGACAAATTCAGGAAAAAATGCAGAGCCAAGTTGAAAGAGAAACTCCATTGAAAGCTATCACAACCCAAAGAAGGGGCGAATCGAGAAGGAGGAACCTCACCAAATCCAAAATTGTTCTTGATGAGAGTCCTCCAATGGAATTGTAGAGGGGCATCAGGCCCAACCACTGTAAACAGAATTCAATGGATGTTAAATAATCTAAACTTATCAGTGCTTTGTCTTGTAGAAACAAGAGCAGACAGACTTAGAACCACTAAAATTTGCAAAAGATTTGAGAGGCAATGGGAATGGGCAGCCATCCCAGCAAGAGGGTACTCAGGAGGCATAATCACACTTTGGAGGAAGAATGTGGGTATGGTGACACCAATGGTTGTTTCCAGGTATGCTCTACACTTGATTCTTACCCTTGAAGATGGAAATATTTGGATAGTATCTACTGTCTACAGCAGCCAACTAGCAACAGAGCAAAAGAAAATCTGGTAGGAATTATTGAGATTATCGAGAATACAAAAACCATGGCTCATCGCTGGCGATTTCAACGCAATAAGAATACTCGAGGACAAGAGAGGAGGATCAGAGGAGGCTAGGACAGGAATTAAATCCAAACAATTTAATGCATTCCTAAATGACAACAACGATGGGCCCGAACACCTTAGACCCTCCCTACACTTGGTGTAACAATCAAAGGGGAATAGCTAGAATATGGGCCAAATTAGATAGATTCCTTGCTAATGAGATATGGTCTGAATTGGTTGTCCATTATCAGGTTAATAAACTCAATAGGAACCATTCTGACCACTGGCCACTACTACTAGATTATAAAACACAACAAAACAGAACCCATAAACCATTTAGATTTGAGAACCAATAGATAGATAACCCTGAATGCAAGAGGAGTGTAGAGGCAATATGGAGAGATACAAAATTTTCTAATCCTCTACATGACTTCAGCCACAGGATCAACAATTTAAAGAAGGATCTGATAAAAAAGTATAGAGGTTCAAGCAATCAAAAAGTATAGAGGTTCAAGCAATGGACTAGAGACCCAAATTAAAGCCACTGAAAATGAAATTGAAAAGTTGGAAAATAAGGACTCCAATGATCAACTACAATTTAATGAATGGCCCAAGCTTAGATCCTTATACAACAAACACCAAGCACTTATGAGACAAAGCACAACACTATGGGCTCAGAAAGCAAGAACCAATTGGCTCAAAAATGGAGATAATAACACAAGGTATTTCCATCAAATAACTAGGCAACATAGAAGAACCAACAGGATCAACCATATAAGAGCGAGGCTGAATGAAGTTGTGACTGACCCTGAGGCAATTGAGGAACAATTTATTAATTTCTACAAAAATTTATGGAAGGATAACAAAAAATGGAACTCCTCTGATCTCCTCCATGCCCTTCCTGATGACCTGCCTCAAATCACTGAAGAATAGAAGGAAGATTTGATGCAACCTCTTACAAGACAAGAGGTACACAAAGCATTATGTTCAATGCGACGGCCCGGGTAAGGCACCTGGACCCAATGGCATGAACACAGAATTTTTTAGAGTACACTGGCATATTATAGGAGAATCAACATATAGGGCAATCCAACACTTTTTCCAACAAGGAATATTACCCAAAAGTTGGAATCAAACACACATTTGTTTGATCCCCAAAAAAGAGTCTCCCCAATCTGTTCAAGATTATAGGCCAATATCTCTTTGTAATGTCAACTATAAAATTATCTCCAAAATCCTTGCATCTAGACTTAAACCTATCCTTAAAACCTTGGTAGGTCATAAACAAGCTGCATTTGTAGAAGGCAGGAGCATATATGACAATGTATTTCTAGCACAAGAACTTGCACATTCCCTAGAGCACAACACCCATGAACTCCCGATGATGCTAGCCAAAATTGACATGGAGAAGGCCTATGACATCTTAAGATGGGATGTCATTCTTGTTGTCCTCTCCAAAATGAACTTCCCAAGTCCTTGGATAACATGGATTAAGGCTTGTATTGAGTCCTTTACCATTGCATTCATCATTAATGGAAGGGTGGGTAGATGGATTAAACCTGAGGTTAGGATTAGACAAGGTGACCCCATTTCCCCATATTTATTCATATTGGTCTCCCAAATATTGACTAACTTGCTTAACAAAGCAGAAAACCTCAATCTCATGACAGGCATTAAAATCACATAATCAATGTCCATTAATTACATACTATATGTTGATAACATGTTGCTATGTTGTAAAGGATCCAGAAAAAATGCCAAAACAATAACCCAATGTTTACAGATATATTCCATACTGAGTGGCCAGAGAGCAAACTTGAATAAATCTGAAGTATTCTTTCCCTCATGGTTTAATAGGCAGGTCAGAAGATCCATACTTCAGATTTTAGCCATAAAATAGGGACAGTTCCCCTTTAGGTATCTAGGTTGCTGGATCTCTCCAAATAGAATCCCCATGAGTTATTTTGACCCACTTGTCCAAGCTGTGGAGAGAACACTAGCACATTGGAGAAAGAAAAACCTCTCTATGGCTGGAAGAATCACTCTTGTTAACTCTACCATTATGTCAATGCCTCTATATGGTCTTAATACATATGCTATCTATGACACAATTTTGGAAAAAATCTCTAGACTTGTGAGGAAGTTCATTTGGGGCAGTGACAGAAACAATGGTACTGGGGTTCATCTCATGGGTTGGAACACAATTATCCAACCTAAAACTGAGGGAGGTCTGGGTGTGAAAGATCTAAAAAGAATGAAATTTGCACTCTTAGCCAAGCACACACTAGAGATCTAATCAATACAGTAGATAAGAGTTGGATTAAATTGATGATACACAAATATGGAAAGCCAAACCCTTGGAATCCGGAGAAAATTGCTAAGGCATCACTGATATTCAAAACACTGCAAAAACACAAGATAACAATGAGACAAAACCTAGATACAAATCATATACTTGCAACTGATTCCATTCTAGGGGACACATGGCTGTTTGATACTCCACTACAATATAAACCAACCTTCTTGAATATGGACTTTGAACTAACACAGCTTCATGTCCACAATTTGACCAATGAACAAATGTGGGATGAAGACTTGTTGCAGGATTTATTCCCTCCATCTGTTGCACAATTGATCAATAGCAGGACCATTAATTGGGACACAGAAGAGAGGGAATGGTTCTGGAAGAACCACAAAGGTGGGAGGTCATTGACAGCCACCATCTATGAATCTAGTGGTCATAATGAAAGGGAAGACACATGGATAGGTTGGAAACACCTTTGGAAGCTTGAATCAGCTCCAAGAGTGAAAATGTTCTTGTGGAAATTTTTTCACAACTGTCTACCAACCAAACAGATGTTGTATTATAGAAATATTGGACCAAATGAACTGTGCCCAATGTGCTCAATTGAAGAGGAAACATGCTCACATTTATTTCAGAAATGCAGGTGGGCAAGGAACATTTGGGAAGAACTTCAAAATGATGGTTACCTCAGTAATTGGGATGTATCAACTGATGAAGTCCAAGAGGGATATTGGATTACAAATGGAATACTAGGGAACCATCACTTATCTAAACTAGAAATTTCTATATTGGCTAATGTACTTTGGCAGGTTTGGAAGGCACGCTGCAGCAAAGTATTCAAGGATAAGATGTGCACACCTGAGATGGTGGCTAAAAAAGGCTCCTTTGCAGCTGAAGAATATCAACAAAGGAACCTCCCAATTGAGGAGATCAGTAAATTGAGACAGAGAAGATGGTGTCAACAGCAACATGCCTACTTGCTCTTCACAGATGCTTCATGGCTAGACCAGGTAAGTAAAGCAGGATTAGGGTACATCATCATGACTAATAGAGGTTGTTTTTGCAATGCAGGGGCCACAACTGAAGAGGCATGCTCAAGCTTTGATGCTGAACTGAGAGCCATCAGAGAGGGACTGCAGCAACTAACTAACATGGGCAGCAAACAGGTCATAATTCACACGGACAACATTGGACTAGCAAGGTTGCTCCAACAAGGGAATGAAGACACATGTTGGAATACCAGGGAGACTACCAGAGAATGTAGAAGACTACTAAAGAGAATGCAACACTGGGAGCACTTACATACCAAGGGAGGAAAACCAAGCGGCCGGTCAGTTAGCGAGGATGGGAAGAACCCGGTGATAGGAACTGGAAATTTGAAGATACCAAGGAACTGCCAATGCAGATACAAAGATCAGTTTTGGAAATGAAGGAGATGATCACAAGTTAGCTCAATGAGCTCTTTTTGTCACCCAAAAAAAAAAAAAACCCATATTTGCATGTGTAGTTTCATAAAACTTCCATATTTCTCAATTATTTTGAGAAATTTGTTATATATATATTTGAAAAATTACTTTCAATTATAAGTTTCATAAAACTCTGTTGTTACCTCCAATCCAAAAACTCTAACAAACATTCAAACATATAGCACACGCTAGCAATATTGTCCACTGATTAATTAAAACCACCAGGAATTTGCAAGATCAATCATGGAGTTATGATCATCAAACAGTCCTACGCATGAAGTGAAGACTGAAAGAAGGGTGCACATGTTGAAGAACAAAGTTACTATAGAGTTACTTACATTCATTGTCAATAACCTCTTGTAGATGGGCATTGAAGAAGCCTGCAAGTGTGTTCAAGAACAAACAGTCAATTGAGAAGTGCCCAAAAAGTCAATATTTACCAATCTTCTTCTTCTTCTTCTTCTTCTTCTTCTTCTTATGTAAATAAAGATAGCAACATTTTTCAACATTGGGACAAGGACAAAAAAGAATGGAGGAGAAGAGGTCCCACTCAATGTATCTACTCCACTTAGAAAGCACCAAATGGAGGAGCAGAGCATCTATAATTCGGCGGATATATAAGACTATATATGGATTATCACAAAAGATTTGGAGGAATGCCGCTCGTTCCATTTTGACCGGCGTCCCACTGATTTGGAGGAACGCAATCTTGTCATCATCTCATTTTCAATAGACGGAGTCATTCCCATCCAGTTCCATCGGAGAAACCAAACACCCATTTCCATCGGAGAAACCAAACACCCGGATGAAACTGTAGTATCCCAGGATATCTCGGGCACCAAAAAGTTGAAGTTTGGATCTACCAATACCAAGGCCATGTTCAACTTGTGTTCTATATATAGTGGGAGTTTGGGGGATAGGATCATAGGAAAGCAGTGTCTAAGGCACCCACACGTGGCCACCTTCACAATGGCTCAAAGTGCTCGTGTCCTTCTTCTTTTCCCTCTCCTCCTGCTTGCAGCCTCTTCACTCACGTCTGCAGCCTTTAACAGGTCCAGCTTCCCCCCGGACTTCATCTTCGGTGCCGGCTCTGCGGCTTACCAAGTTCTCTTCTTCCTCTCTTAATTAAACCTTCCAATATTTCTTTCACAACGTGCATCCCCCATGATATTCATTCATTCTTCATCTTGTTGCTTTCCTTTTTCCAGTATGAAGGTGCTTGGAATTTGGATGGCAAAGGCCCTAGCATTTGGGACACCTTCACTCACACTCAGCCATGTCTCTCCCTCTCTCTTTCTCTCTCTGTGTGTTAATTATCTCTGTATCTATAGCTGAATACATATATAAATATATATATATATATATATATATATATATATATATATATATATATATAACATGAAGAGTGGAATGATTCTGGTGGACAGGGAAAATATTGGATGGAAAAACAGGAGACATGGCCATTGATTTTTACCATCGTTACAAGGTTAACCAATTATATAGCATTGTTTTAATTACCAAGCATTTCACTTTTAAGCTAGCATATATATATAGTGCTTAATTAATTGATTAGTAGTTTTGGCTTATATATATATTCTCATAATATTCCAAGCAATGGAGTTGCAGGATGATGTGAAGCTTTTGAAGAGCTTGAACATGGATGCATTTAGGTTTTCCATCTCTTGGGCAAGAATTCTACCAAGTAATATTATTTAATTAAGTATCTATATATATGGTTTGATCTTTTGGTTATTTGTCATAGATCCCTTTAATGATCGAGTTCTTACTTATATATTTTTTTTTATGAAGTCTCTTTAATGAGTTCTAAAAATGTTTTTTCTTCTTTTTGTTTTTCAACGACTGACTCTGTACGCTGTTTATTAATGGTAGCTGGAAGTCTAGCTGGTGGAATTAATAAGAAGGGTGTTGAGTTTTATAACAACCTCATCAATGAACTCTTGGCACATGGTAATACTGTTTGGAAATCTTGAAATCAGATGTACTTTATATATATGTATGACGTTATGTGTTAGCAAGCCTATTTAATTAATCATGCACTCACTAAATTTTCTAAATGTTTGAAGGAATGAAGCCTTTCATCACCCTCTTTCATTTTGACACCCCTCAAGGATTGGAAAACAAATATGGTGGCTTTTTAAGCCCAAATATTGTGTAAGTAATCAAAATTATACTTTAACAAAATACAACAAAATGGATTATTAATCCTGCATAAGGTTAAATTTTGCAGGGACGATTACCGTGATTTCGCGAGGTTTGCTTCAAGGAGTTTGGAGATAGAGTGAAACATTGGGTCACTTTTAATGAACCTTCTATGTTTTCCTCCTTGGGTTACGCCACAGGGACATCCGCCCCTGGCCGGTGCTCCCCGTGGGCCGGGAATTGCACCGCAGGAGACTCTGGCCGTGAACCATACTCTGCTTGCCATCACCTATTACTTGCTCATGCTACTGCTGTTAAAGTATACAAACAAAAATATCAGGTATGCACATACGTACATATATAAGATTGATGTAGAATGGATTTTTGACGAGTTTCTACAATGAGGAAAGTATATGATAATGCGAATAAAGAATTACCATGCATGCCATATATGCAGGCTCAGCAGAAGGGTTCAATTGGTATAACCCTAGCGACCAACTGGTTCAAGCCTTTCACCAATTCTAAGGCTGATTTGCTTGCACAGCAGAGATCACTAGATTTCATGTTTGGATGGTGAGAACTATATATTTTTGAACAATACTAATATATTTATACCATCTTAATTATAAGTTATAACAGTACAATACCATAATCATCTCGCTTCTTTATAATAACTGATAATTAATTAATTGAACTTTCTGTTTAATTAGGCTTATGGATCCTTTAGCCTTTGGAAACTATCCTTCAACCATGAGGATGATTGTGGGAAATCGTTTGCCAAGTTTTACAAAACAAGAGTCTGAGATGATCAAAGGAGCATTTGATTTTATCGGAATTAATTATTATACTACTTGGTATTCTCAGAGTGTTCCTCCCACTAATAGCTTGGTTAACACAAGTTATACTACTGATCCACAGATTAATCAATCAGGTATATATATACCCTTCTATTTATTTCTTCCTCTTTTTTTTAAAAAAAATTCAACTACGTTGAGTTTAACTATGCTTGATCCTTTTCAAACAGTCACCGGAGTTCGTCTCGGGAAACCTATTGGCCCTACAGTAAGTGGTTTGTTTGGCATTGAGTTTCAAACCTCTAGCTAAGAAATTTTTTGGATCATTGAAAACTATTTGATTGGAATTAATTTTTGTCACAGGCTGCTTCAGGTTGGCTCTTCATTTATCCACCGGGGATTAGAAATCTTATGTTGTATATCAAGAACAAGTACAACAATCCACCGATTTATATCACCGAAAATGGTTAGATTGGTTGGTTGGGATCATGTCACATATTCGAGAGTAGTTTAATTGTTACTTGAAAGTCATGGCTTTCACTTGATCTTTAGGTGTTGATGATAACAATGATGACAAGACATTACCAGTCAAGGATGCCTTGAATGACAATGTTCGGGTTCTCTACTTCTATGATCATCTTCGGTATCTGTTGAGCGCAATCAGGTTCGTAGATTAAATTTGATTAACACACATATATCTTGGTCATTTGGATTATAAACTTCAACTCTACTACCAATTGTTATGATTAATTAAATTTTTATTACAGACAAGGTGCGAATGTAAAAGCATATTTTGCGTGGTCGTTTTTGGATGATTTTGAATGGGGTGTTGGTTTCACAGTTAAGCTTTGGCCTCGGCTATGTTGATTATAAAGATAATTTGAAGAGATACCCAAAGAAATCTGCTCTTTGGTTCCGCCAATTCCTCCAAAAATAGGTTTGAGCCTAGAAGAGTGAGGAGTTTTCCTTGTGTTGCAATAAATGCTATGCTTGAGTTTCACATGTATTTTAAGTCATGTGCTACTATATTCTCTCAATTGAATGAGCAAAATTATTAATTATTTTCTCGTCCAATTCCATGATCAACCCCTTCAAACAAGCCCCAGGGAGAGCTTCGTCATTCTGGAAGGGGATATAGCAGGAAGCCCCCCGATACTTGCAAATATGCGAACTATTACTGGAGCAGGACATTTGACGAATCTATGTTGGACCACTAGTGGAAAGGGCACTCACCATGTTACGTCTGCCCCGGTCTGTATGAGCTATCCATTCCAAGACACCTAACCATCCAGAATGTCAAACGAATCTGCAAAAGGCGGTCGTTGATCAAACCCGGAGCCCCTAACAATCAAAGATGCAAAAAGTCTAGAGCTGATAAAATTGGTGATAAGCAAAACAAATTCAGATGCTCGGGATTCAAGGGAATGGATCCTCTCAACAAATAGCCTTCTCTATTAAATCTTTGTATCAATTCAGAACAGATGGGGGAATTAGGTGTGACCTGGGGAGTAGATTCTGAAAACAACCATGTCCTTTGAAAATTAAACTTTTCGCATGGCTGGTAAAGGAAGATGGGATCCTCACACTCAATAATTTACACAAAAGGTAATGAAGAGGAGACAGAACCAATTGCTATCTATGCGACAATGAGGATGAAACAGTTCAACACCTGATCATCTCATACCCTTATGTAACGCGTATATGGAGCTACTACAAGAATGTGTTGAGGATAAGAACAGAGGTGAATGAACTAGGAGTCCTCTAGGGGGCTACGTCCATCTCTCGTAGGGTGGAACAAACCCTACAAGGGGGGTGGCACCTCGCCGTTATGGCAATTACATGGAGTATTTGGTGTGAAAGGAACAGGCGATACTTCCAAGATAAATAACGCGTTTTCTTAAGAATTATCCGCGATATTTCTTTCCTCATACTCTCTAGGTTGAATGCAGCTCCAATTGCCAAGCGACCGAAGCTGGAGGCGGCAGCAATTCTAGTCAAGCGCACTCTGGAATTTACAACTGACTCCCGGGGCCAGAAGACGAGGGTAGGGATGCCTTCAAGGATGATCCACCAATTGATCAAGGAAGGCCATGAAACGGGGCACAGTGACACCACCTCAGTCAGGCGAAAGTCTAAAATTAATAATGTATTTGTATCCCCTGATTGAGTCTTGTGTCCTGTAACCTACTTTTACTATCACTTATCATAAATAAAATGTGATTTACCCATTTTATTAAAAAAAAACAACAACAGTGTGAAAGACTCTTAGGATAAAATAAGCAAATCAATCATTTGCTTGAAATTTTAAAAAACTGACTACAAGTACATTGACAAAACAAATACATTCATATTCATACACATTGCCATTATAGTCAAGAGTTCATTGATAAAGAAGTACAAGATGAATGAAAAGTGAGGATGTTGAAGGCCATTAAGACACCATCATCAGACCCCTCCTTAGTGTTCCGTGTGGGTCGGCATTGGATAACATTCAATATCCATGGAGCTTCTGTGTAGCCTGCTATGCCACTGGATTCTTGGCGCCTGGCCATTACTCTCCATATGAGTCTGGACTAGGGTTGGCAACGAGCCGAACTTGAATGAGCTGAGCCCAGTTCGAGTTTGGCTCGAGTTTGAATTATAATTTTTCAGCTCGAGTTCAAATTATAATTTTCAATTCGAGTTCGGCATAAGTTCGGCTCATATTAGTCATAAAAGTTTCATTCAAAAAAGCTCAAAATTAAAAAAAAAATTATAAAATTATAATAAAATTCACTATACGGTGCTAAATATTATTAAGTGCCATCTAAATTTTTTTTAAATGATCCAAAGTCCCAAGCACACGGTATTCTTTAGTAAAAGGTAAAAGAATAGTTTGCTCTGTGCTCACCATACAGTTGTGTGGTCCTCTAAAGAGGGCTAAAATCTAATTAGATAGAATTCCGACAGTCTCCTCTTCCTTTGCTCTCCGATGTGGGACTAAAATGAGGCTCCTTCTATAACTACAGTCCATTTGACCTCCACTCTACTAACCCAAAATCAATTTGAGAGCTATAAGGACATGGATCTATATAAAGTAAAAGCACCTCCTACTCCATTTGCATGCCTTACTAAAAAACCTCAAGCTTGAGATTTTGTACAAAGCTCACACACGCAAATATATATATGTATATCGAACCAAACTCAAACGAGTCGACTTTGACTTGAGTTTGACTCATTTATTTTTCGAGCTCAAATTTGAGTTTAAGTTCAGTTTGTGATTAAAATAATCGAACCGAACTCGAGTTGCTCACGAATAGTTTGATCATTTGTCAGCCCTATTCTGGACGATGTCATATCGGTGACTCAAGTCTAGAGCCATACATCGTTGCCCATCATCAACTCTTGGCTCATGCCGCTGCAGTCAAAACCTATAAATTTAAGTACCAAGTAAGTGTCTTTAAAACAAAAAGAAATCATGGTCATGCATGCGATGAAGTGGTTTGATTCAACATCTATATATCTTCGATATCATGTTAAACGCGAGTTCGCCTTGCCTGGTTTGGGAACCAGGCAAGTCCTTGGTTCACTGCCACGTGGAAGTGAACCATTGTTCATGGGTTGGTGGTGGGTGGGTTTTTTTTTTTTTGGGGGCACCACCCAGAATACACAAATTCAAACTTCAAACCAATGGTTCACAAACTAGGCAAGACGAGCTCGTTAAATGCAAACCAAGCACTACAATCGATCAAATCTAAAATCTTAAGTACGTAGAAAAGTTTGAATTGAATTGAATTAATGCCAACAATAACTTGTACATGATATTAATTACTTATATAGATCACTTCAACAAAAAAAAAATGAATGCATTTCTGTAACTTTGTATATTATTAACAAGGGGCATCTGACGCCGAGTAGAATAGTGATTATTTTGCAGGCTAGTTGCAACCTATGGATCGCCAAGGAAGAATGCGAGAAGACACCCACACAAGAGAGAAACCTCTCTCAAATTCAAATCAATTCATCAAAATAAAGTTTGAAAAAAAACTAGTCCATAACCGGACTAAATAGTTTAAAAACAACACAATTTGAATTCAAAAACGACACCCACTAAGCGTAGCTTGGTGACCATAGTGGAGCGCCGAAAAGAGCTTTCTGAATTTGGGTCATATGCGTGGTTCCAACACCCATAGCCAAAGTTATGGCCAAACGACTGAAACACAATATCATTTGGCTTGGATCCTCCGACATCAGTCACCCTGGGTTGGAAAGAACTCGCCCTCGAGTTTACAATAGCGTCTTCAGACTCCATGAAACAAGGATTCACAAGATCCAATCTTCCTTTCCTTGAGATACAACCCAAACAAAATCACCAATATCAAAAATTACCTTACAATAATGACTGTTAACCCAGGTCTTGTGCTTGGTATTGTTCTCATGAATTGCCGGGTTTACATTCTCAAGGACACCCAGAAGGTGATCTACCAGCTCATCCGCCTTATCAAAAGTAGCAACCCTAATACCATGAATACTCACAATTCCAAGTGCTACCAAACTTATGTAGGAGAAAAGAGGTGCAAGCTGCTTCAAACCTGAAATCCCCAAGATGGAACTTTCAATGTAACTTCAAAAACAGAGGCACCAACAGCCACAGAAGCATAATTTGATAGATCTAAAAAGGATGGCTTGCTTTGTTCACCATTTGGGATAGCATGAATTAGTCGAGTCTTCTCAATAAGTTCATTCTTGATGTGGCTTTTCAAAAGCTAATCATCAAGATATGTCTGGGTACTACCTGATATTAAAAGCGAGATAACTGCAAGTTATGATATCACACGGCATAGTCACAGCACCACGAGAAACTGATGCAGCTTGAAGGGGTGCACTCACACAATTCTTAAGTTTTTTGCCTTGAACTTTAATATTCAAGAAAGCATTGAGTTCATCTTCTAGAGAGGCCAAGAAGTGAGTATCCAATCTGCAAGGTAATCCACACACAAGAAGCATCATTTCTACATCTTCATCATATGTCTTGACAGGAAAAGAATCTAGTGAATCTTCAGCTTCATCATCAAGACCTTTATACGACGGTTCAATATTGATCTTTAGAGCATCTCCAATTTGATGAGGCCCAACCTTGTCACTAGACTTTTGGCAATCATCCTTGGATACTACATTCACACAACTACCGTTGTCAATATTCATTTTACAAACTTTATATGCAATTGTGCAAGTTATGTGAAAAATATTGGTTCTCAAACCAATCGTCCCTTGAATCGCTCTTGGGAGTCAGTAGACTCTCATAAATGACTAGAGTCTCATGACCATTCCATACAGCACATCGCTAGTCCCATCATTGTCATACATGTGCTCACCAATCTCCTTCTCATAATCGTCATACACGAGTTGGTCAATCTCCTTCTTATCATCGCATACACAGGGTCGCCAACTCCTCATCATCATCGTTATACGCAAGCTCGCCAAGCTCCTCATCATCATTGTTATACATGGGCTCGCCAATCAGTAAATATTTGCCCTATGGTGGTTGTTGGACAAGATAGGAATCCGGAGGATGAACTGGCCGATTGTTGTTATCGCTCTTGATCACTAGCCTCCTATTTTGTTGTGTGTAAGTGAAGGGCAGGAAGTAATCCTTCATCTTCTCCCAATCAATGATCTTGGCCTTGCCCTGCTTATTTTGAGAGCGCCACAACTACTTCCACTATGCAAATGCTCTGCCTTTGAGTTTGATGGTGACCAGTTTCACTTTCACACGATCGGGAACTTTCTTGTAATAAAAAATACGCTCCACGTCGTTTAACCAATCAATGAATTCCTCGATATGTAATGTACCAGAAAACTCGGACAGATCGACCCGAAAATATAGGTCTCCATGATGCTCCGCTCGCCCACGGTGCTCCTGGAATAGGGCACAATTGTGTAATGTGTTGACGAAAGTCGAAACAAAATCGTGATCGGAGATCTCACAATCCTTGAAATCACGCACTGCTAGACATCGGGATAACTTTGAGACTTGCCTCTATAAATCCTCAATCATCACATCTTGAATGCCATGATCATAGGGTTGGACTTCCTCCTTCGGAACCTGCCAACGATGACCACGATCAAAATCACGTACCGATAGACGTCGGGATAACTCGACGATTTGTCTCTATAAATCCTCGATCATCATCTCTTGAATGCTACGATCACGGTGTTGGACTTCATCCTTCAGAATCTGCCCACGACAACCATGACCATGACCACCAGCCATTAAAGCTAATGAGATCGCACCCTAGGAAAATGCTGAGCTCTAATACCAACTAACGCCAGATAGAATAACGATTATTCTGCGGGCTAGTTGTAACCTATAGATCGCCAAGGAAGAACGCAAGAAGACACCCACACAAGAGAGAAACCTCTCTCAAATTCAAATCAATTTCATCAAAATAAAGTCTAAAAAACTAGTCCACATGCCGGACTAAATAGCTTAAAACTCTAGAATCCTACTATTTCGAAAATTTTGCCAAAAATAGCAAAAGTCCAAAATTATTCAAATTTGAAATTCAAAATAAACCAATCTAATCAGCCAAAATCCTAGACCAAATCAGAACCAAATCATACTTAGACAGACGATTTATTACTAAAAATAGTAAAAATATCTAAACGGTGATCCAGCGGGAAAACAACGGAACTTGATTCAAAAACGACACCCACTGAACATAGCTTGGTGATCATGGTATGCACGCCAAAAAAAGCTTTCCGAATTGCCATGTGCATGATTCCGACACCCGTAACCAAAGTTATGGTCAAATGACTGAAACATATTATCTTGCACAAATCTTTCTGCATCAGCATCAAAAAGGGAAAATAGGGATATCCATTGTTTCAACCCGATTTGTTCCCTACTCCAAATCCAAGTCAGATGATGACACAACAAAAAGAGCTTTAGGCTACTTCAAGTTGGCTATATATTTATCCCTAAGTGATCTCTTGCTCTACACCAAAAGAAAGCTTTATCTTTTTGTTTTCTTTGATAAAATTGGAAAATTCATGCAAATGAAATGAAAATCTTGTGTGACTTTGAAGGAGTTGATGTATTAAACAACACCACACTATCACTTGAAGAAGCATTGAAGGATGAGGTGAGAATAAAATTCCACAAGCAACACCTTCACTATCTTGAAAGAGCAATCAGGTGAGGAAATTAATGAAGTTCAAAAACAATATATTTTTTAACTTCAATATATGGAGTCTAAACAACGATCTCCAGACTAGTGGAGAAGGAGATTCGCCCAGGATGGGATCAAGCTGCTAACTATGGCAATCACCTGGAGACTGGAGTATCTAGCTGGAAAGGAACATGAGATGTTTCGATGACAAATGACGTGTTTTCTAGGAACTGATCCGCCAAGCAAACTTCCTTTTCCCATCATGGTACGGGCGGCACATGCCACCAAGAAGATACAGCTACAGGATATCGCCATCATGCGGAGTCTAAACCTTACCAGAGATGAGCAAGTGTCGAGATCCATCGGAACGGACTTTGAAGAGGAAACAGAAATGGCGCTCAAACAGTTGACACTCCCAGACATCCCAATTGTAATGCAAGACCAGAAACGAGACCGCAAGCACTCACATGAAAAACATATGTAACTTTGACTCAACCAGGAGCAAAATCTTAATAAATTGTGGTTTATCCACCTTTTCAAAATATATATAGAGAGAGAATAATTAAGGGCTTGATTTGCTTGATTATGAATAACTAACAGGGATGGGGTTGATGTGAGAGGATACTTTGCATGGTCTTTGTTGGATAACTTTGAATGGATTAATGGCTACACTGTTAGATTTGGTCTCAACTATGTGGACTACAAAAATAGTTTGAAGAGATATCCAAAGAATTCTGCTTTGTGGTTCACCAAGTTCCTCAAAAAATAATCTAATGCATGTATATGCTTCAATGTATTACAATTAGTTTCTTGTAATAAGAGGGAGGGCATTACTGTTTGATGTGATCTAATTTCACACTAAAGTAATGCAAAGCTTTAGTTTGTTACAAGATATGAGAGAGTTCAAAAGTTCCATTTCTGATTCTTTGGATAAATTAGTTACTAACCTCCCAATTAGCAATCTTTCAAAGATTTAGTTGTTAAACTTGTCTCTTTGTTTGATGTAAGCCTTGATGGAGATCATTAAGAACTTATATCCACACAAGTAATTAATTAAGATAAAGCCTCTTTCTCTCTCTCTCTAGTGATCATCCAAAAGAGCTAAGAAGTAATGTTAAGTCCAACAAACCTTAAATTTCAAAAAAGAGGTGGCCCATATGATACTAAATTAGGTCACCCTCAACATACATAAAAGGAGAGGCTTTGATCTTTATCCTATCATAGTTTAATTTGTTCCTCATGGCTAATGGAGGAATGTCTCTTCTATTCTTCTTCTTCTTCTTCCTGGCATGGCTGGTTGGAGCTCATGAGGCTGCAGAGCTCAACCGGAGCAGCTTTCCGACGAGCTTCATCTTCGGCACTGCCTCTTCAGCATATCAAGTTAGTCATTTATTTATTCACCCAAAATGTTCATTAATTAGAGGTGAACTCCAGGTACGTACCACTTATTATCTTCTTCATATATATACATGTAGTATGAAGGTGCTTGGAATGAAGGTGGCAGGGGACCTAGCATATGGGACACATTCACTCACTTGCATCCAGGTTTATTTATTATTTCTTTTTTATATATTCTCTATCTTCTTATCTGCAGATCAATATTCATATAATTAAACAGATAACAAAAGTTGATCATGTTCTTGATGTTGCAAGAGTACTTCATACTCGTTTATTGCTATAATTTTTAAGGGTTTCTAGTTGCAGTAGTACTGATCAGTCTCCAAACACATCAATCATAATTAAACAGATTAAAGAAAAAGTTGATCATGTTAACTTGATAATGCAAGATTGTATACTTGTTTATTGCTATAGTTTATAATTAGGGTTTCTAGTTGCAGTAGTGATCAGTACTCTACAAGCATGGATTCACATCAAACAATGCTCGTCTTAATTTTATAACTTGCGTGAATATTAAAGTTCTTAATCTTTCATCATGCTTGCACATCAAACCATACCTCATATTTTTGTCCATTAGAGAGAGAGAGAATCTGTCTTGCTTGTCTTAATAAAAGTTCTTTATCATCCATTATTGTTTCACATCCAACCTTTACCATTACTAAATTACATAATATCAATATCAAGAACGAGACAGAGTGTGTGATAAAGAATTAAGACATTAAAATGGTGATAAGTAAAGATGGAATAAATTCACTTCCACAAAAAAAAAAATGAAGATTATTATCAATAAAATGTGATTTATTCATCTTTAAAAAATTAAAAAAGAAAAGAAAAGAAAAGGTGAAGTGGTGAACATTATAACTTTGTTTAGTCATATACAAATAGCTTTCGTAGAAAAGGATGGTATTGAAAAATATGCAAGAAAAGGATGGTATTGAAAATTAGCACTAGATGGCCATTTACAAAATCCAGCACAGCTGCACAAGGACTAATATAACTTCAAGGCCTAGAATTGATGTTTAATTTATCTTTAATAAATGAATCAACTTTTTAATTATCACTCCATCGTTGCCTAATGGATATATATAGTCTATTCTTTTTTTCAATGTTCTTTCTTTAGTCTTGCAAGAAAAAATATCGGACCGAAGTAACGGTGATGTTGCCATTGACTCATATCATCGGTATAAGGTATACATTTATATTGGTTTAAATATAAATTTTCATAAAAAATAAAAAAATAAAACTATGCTTATTGAAAATATATACTAATGAATTCAAAATTTATAGGAAGATGTAAAGATCATGAAGGAAATGGGGTTGGATGCTTATAGGTTCTCCATCTCATGGTCTAGGATCCTACCAAGTGAGAAAAACTATGCCCAATTCCCTCAAATATTTTTTTTCATATCATAAATTTTATGTAATTTAATTAGACACTAATTGATGTAATTAAATCTTGGCATGCAGATGGGAGCCTAAGTGGAGGGATAAACAAAGAAGGCATCAAATATTACAACCACCTTATTAACGAACTCATATCTAATGGTTATAAATCAAATCACTAGTCACTACAACTAGATCTTCCTCATTAATTATCAAGTTATTTAGATTTAATCATCTCTCCTTTACTTACGTATAACTTTAATCAGGGTTAAAGCCTTTTGTGACACTCTTTCATTGGGACTCTCCACAAGGTCTAGAAGACAAGCATCAAGGTTTCCTGCATAAAAACATTGTGTAAGCTAGTACTAATGGATATATATATTCCATAATTATTCATATGTCTTTGAGATTCTAATATATATATATATCTATATCAATATATGTTTTCTAGGGATGATTTTCGAGATTACACCGAAATATGTTTTAAAGAGTTTGGTGATAGAGTGAAGCATTGGATCACATTGAACGAACCATGGAGTTTTAGTGTCAATGGTTATGCCAAAGGAACGTTTGCACCGGGCCGGTGCTCGACTTATGAGGTTGGTCATTGTCCCGTAGGTGATTCTGGTAAAGAACCTTACATTGTCGCACATCATCAGCTCTTGGCTCACACCGCTGCAGTCACCAACTATAAACTTAATTTCCAGGTGCATGATTTCTTTTCGGTGTTTGACATACATTATACGTATATTCCTCTAATTTAAAATCAACCAGCTATCTGTTTTTCATTTAGTTTTTAGTGGGTTTTAAATAAAATATTTTCTGATTTCTTCAGGCACATCAAAAGGGGAAAATAGGCATAACCTTGAACTCCGATTGGTATGTTCCATACTCCAAATCAAAGTCCAATGATGCCTCAGCTCAGAGAGCTCTAGATTTCATGTTTGGATGGTGAGTGAGCTTCTTATTATTGACTTCTCTTCTTGAGCACTAATCCGATCTTTTTTTAATGAGCTAATTAAGTTTTAATCCTCTCATGGCTTGATTCTTAATTATAAGGTTCATGGACCCCTTGGTGTTTGGAGATTATCCCCTTAGCATGAGAGCTTATGTTGGAGATCGTCTACCAAAGTTCACTAAGGAGCAATCAAAGATTGTTAAGGGATCATTTGATTTCATTGGATTGAATTATTACACTGCTAATTATGCTCGAAATATTCCGTCCTCAAACAAAGTAAACATAAGCTATAACACCGATGCACGAGCTGAATTATCTGGTGTGTGTATGTGTATATCTATATATTGATTTTAGTTTTAGTTTCTTTTCTTATGTTGAATTAATTCCTAATGATTTATCTACGATTGATGCAGGTGCACGTAATGGCATTCTTATAGGACCACAGGTAATTAATATATAGTACAATATTAATCTTATCTTGATCAACGTATGCATGTTATGAAGAGAAAATATATGTAAAATCTCAGGCTGCTTCTGGGTGGTTGTACGTTTACCCCCGCGGAATAAGAGATCTCTTAATCTACACCAAAAAGAAGTATAAGAATCCTGTTATTTATATAACAGAGAATGGTAATTTGATCGATCTCAGGAGTTAATGTATGTTTTTGTTTTCTTGATTAAGTGGGAGATGACAAAAAAATACTTGGTTTTGAAGGTGTTGATGAGGTGAACAATGCAACACTGACACTTGAAGAAGCACTCAAGGATGACATGAGAATAGACTTCTACAAGCAACATATAATCCATCTTCAAAGAGCAATCAGGTGAGCAAGTGTAGTTTGAAAAGCAATTAAATTAGGACTAAACAAGGGATTGATTTGTTTAACTGTGGACAAAAACAGGGAAGGTGTTGATGTGAGAGGATACTTTGCATGGTCCCTGCTGGATAACTTTGAATGGGTGAATGGCTACACAGTTAGGTTTGGGATCAACTATGTGGACTACAAAAATGGTTTGAAGAGATACCCTAAGAGGAGTTCTTTGTGGTTCAGCAAGTTGCTCAAAAAATAAATATTCCTGGTCATGATGGTTTGAGAACCGTCAGCTTGTGATTTTCATGTAGTAAAAGTATTTCCACCAATTTGCAAAATAAGACCAGAATTTATGACATTTCAATACTCAAACAGTAAGCATGTTTAGTTTTCTGTTCATAGTTTGAGTAATCATCATCATATTGTGATTTTCATGTAAATTAAGAGCAGAAATTTATGGCATTTCAAGCAACCAAAGTCCCCAAGTGTGCTCTG
Organism: Dioscorea zingiberensis; assembly: GCA_026586065.1. Taxonomy (NCBI): domain Eukaryota; kingdom Viridiplantae; phylum Streptophyta; class Magnoliopsida; order Dioscoreales; family Dioscoreaceae; genus Dioscorea; species Dioscorea zingiberensis. The sequence continues at coordinate 281,458 of JAGGNH010000011.1, forward strand.
ATTTATCTCCATGGTTTCTGGACAATCATATTGTGATTTTCATGTAATAATATGAAGCAATTCCAGGAAATTGCAAATTATGTGATGCAGGAGGAGTCAAGCCAGACGATTTGTTTAGTCGTAGTTTGATGTGTTGGCCATAACTTTGGCTATAAGTGTTAGAATCCCGCGTTCAACCCTAATTTGGAAAGCTCGTCTCGACACACACGTGGGGTCCACCATGCTACGCACAGTGGACGTCGTTTTCATCCCCAAATTCAGCCGTTTATCTGCCGAATTTTTGTTTTTGCTATTTTTAATAATTAATCTGCCAATTTATGGCATGATTTGATTTTGATTTGATTTAGGGTTTTGGCTACTTGTTTAGTTTGATTGAATTTTAAATTTTGAATAATTTTGGATATTTTTCATTTTTGACAAAAATACCGAATTTAGTGAGATTCTAGGGTTTTCATAGTTATTTAGTTCAGCCTGTGGACTGACTTTTTTCCAATCTTGTTTTGAATGAAATTTGCTTTAACTTCAGAGGTATTCTCTGGTTCTTCCTGGTTTATTTGTCATCTTCTTTGCGATCCACTTTGTTCCGGCAAGCCCGCAGGTTAATCACTACCCCGCCTGACGTCATTATGGGCGCAATTTATGGCATTTTGTTAATGCAAAGGCACTTTGATGACATGTTGAAGCAAGGACAATTGATAAGTCAAAGCATGCTGGAAGCATCTCTATATTAGATTGATTGGAGTCATGCTTGGCAAGAAGCTAGGAATGAGAGATATGATTGAAGCCCTGATTAGAGCTGATTAGATTGCAAGCTGGCTTAGAAAATGACAGCATTGATTGAAAGCTAAATAGTTTATTGAAGATTCCATGCAAGTGGCTGCATGCCCAATGGATTTGATTGAGAGCTGATTATGTGATTGGAGATTCCATGCATGCCACATATGGAGAAGACTGGCCTTGATCAAAGAGATGATTGAAGGTCTTATTTAGATTGGGCTAAATATGGTAAAGACTAATTTAATGGAGATTTTGAAGACCAAATCTGGATGAATGAAAATCAGATTTGGAGATGATTTGCAGCGCCTTTGTGAGGTGCGACCTTTGAAGAGGATTGCAGATGTGACAGAGAGGAGTTCAACCAGTTGCTGTGGTCGTAATCGGGAGGATCCGAAAGAAGTTCGACTTAGACACAACCGGGAAGGTTGGAAGGTCTTGAGGTCGTCGTGCAACGCAACGCTGCAGCCTTAGTCAATTCGACAGTCGAGCCACGTTGCAAGTTCGGTTGCAAGAAGAATTGCAATGTCTAAATTTGGAAGGAGTCTAAATTAGTATCGCGGAGATTTCATAGATCCTAAAAGAGACAGGTGTGATTTCAGAGACATGGAGGTGTCAATTTAATGCCCAGCTCTGAGGATTTAGGATGTGCCACCGAAGTGTCCCCTTGGGTAAGATGCTTGGGTAAGATGATAGTGGTCATCGGACAATCTTGAGTGGGTGTGTATATGGCTAGAGAAAGGGTGAGTGAAACTCTTGTACTTCTGACCCTTTTGCTCTTTTAGAGCACTTCCACCGCGCGGGTGGAAGTGCGGGCAAAGGGCGAAAATCGCCCCTTGCCGAATTAATGTCGCGCCATCGCGGCATTAATTGCCCGGGCAAAACATGGGGCCCACGCGCCCGGTTAAGCGCCCGGGCAACCTTTGCCCGGGCGCTTAACCGGGCAAGTGGTGGGCCCATGTTATTTTTTTATTAATTTTTTTTTAAATGTAAAAAGCTTCAACGGTTATCTACTTTTTTTTTAAAAAAAAAAATCAAATAATATAGCCGTTGATATCAACGGATATATTAAAACGGATACATTTTTTAAAAATAAAATAATAATAATTCAGAAAAAAAAAATTTCTATAAATATCCCACACCACTTCATAACTTCCCACACATTCATATCAACAAAAAAAAACTCCTTACACTCTCATTCTCATTTTTTCTTTATATCCGAGAAACATATAGTTTTTTCGATGGCGTCTTCGGGTAGCTCATGGTCCACCGCCGAAGATGTATTATTGTGTCAATGTTGGGGCCAAGTTGCTCATAATCCGGTGACGGGGAATGAGATGAAAAATGCAAAATTGTGGAACCTCATTCATGAGAGCTTCATATCGAATGCACCGAATTCTCCTCGCACGGAAATGAGTCTTTCTAGTAGATGGAAAATGTTGAATAAATCGCTAGGATATTGGAGGGATGCTTTGAAAAAGGCGTCGGAAAATTATCAAAGTGGCACCAATCTTGGGGACGAGGTAATTTAATTTTTTTAAAAACATACTTTATTTTTTTTTTAATTGTAACTTCATAATTTTTATTATATATACTTACTTAATTTACTTATTTGTATTAGCAAATTCAAGCACAACGTTGGTATAATGCTACGGCAAAGAAGGAATTCGCGCATACTCAATGTTGGGATGTTGTTAAGAGCTATCCAAGATTCATGATTATCCAGGAATTTGGTCACGAACATGTGACCTGCGTGACTGAATGGGCGCCAACATCTGAAGAGCCCGGGCAATTTAATTCCCCTAGTGATGAGGGGACACCAACTGATGCTGCTACAACATCACCACCCGTACGTAGGAGGGTGTCACAATCCAGTGGAGTGGCTAGACCGGCAGGAAGAAAGAAGTCAAAGCAAGCCGCCGGTTCATATAATCCGGACACGGCTAAGTATCTTGAGGAATTAGCCACAACGGGTAAACTCAATCTTGAAAGAAATAAAGAAAAAGATGCATTTGAAAGATATAGATTTGAGACACTCCAAAAAGACAAAGAATACGCCCGTCAACTACAACAAGATCTAAGGGATCGAGAGGTTATGGCCATGGATTGCTCGGCATTTTCTCCTGATAGGAGAGAGTTTTGGAAAGCGGAACGTATGGAAATTATGAGGAGAAGAAGACTTTTTAATGAAGCCACCCCTAGTAATACGAATGAAGGCACCCCTAGCAATGTGGATGAAGATCATACATCTACAAATTGGTTTGATTAGATGTTCTCCTACTTGCTTAGATTATCGTGTTTAATTAATGTACTTTATTTAAATTTTAATTAATGTAATTTTTTTATTTTAATTAATGTACTTGCTTTGTTTTAATTAAGTTTATTATAAATAAAAACTAATATTTAACCAATTAAAAATATAAAAAAAATATTTATAAATAGCAATTGCCAGGGCAATTGAGGGGGAGGGGTGTAGGTATTTTTTTGGATGGGTGGCAATTGGAGGGGAGGGGTGGAAGTGCTCTTAGTGGATTGTCTTTTTCGGGTTAGGTCCTCCAGACATAGGCTTGGAAGCCGAACTAGGTTATCAAACCTTTGTGTCTCCTTTCTTTATTGTTTTGTGTGTGTGAGCTTGTGTGTCCTTTGACAGAAAGAGTTGCATATAGAGTTACAACTACACCACACAACAGTCTCGATGAAACTTTCACATTTGATTTCCTATCTATTCTCATTCTGTGATTTGGTCAACTTAAAACACCAAACAAATAATGTGGTTTCCTATCCAAAAATCCAAAGCTGGAGGCGGCCCAAAGGCTTGTGAAGAGAAGCTTGGAGTTCGCAGATGTCACCCCAACTCAAATCGCCGGAGGTAACGATGCATTCGAGGATGAGTTTGCAGCCCAAGAAAGAACCTGAAGCATCAAAATCTTGATCAAGATCAATGTGACACTATCTGAATTTGTATATCTTTTTGTCCATCTTGGTTGAGATTCCATGTACTAAATTTTTATATCATTATCAATAAATAATGTGGTTTATCCACTTAATCTGTAACGCCCCGACCCGGATCCAGGGACCTCGGGGACGTCGACAGATAGGCCGTACCCAAAAGGAGACAAGCCCCAATCGAATACAAGGCCTAAACATGATAAGCAGATAACACATTTTATCAAAAGATAATCCATAAATAAACCATAAGGTCTCAGCGGAAACATAATAAAATCAAATGAGGGTCCATAGCCCTCTACACAATCCAGGCCCTACAAGGGTCCTAATAAAATAAAGACAGTGTCCTCACACACAAGAATAAAATAACTTAGGGAGGTCCTCCAACCTCAGCAATATCCCGCCCCAACTCTCGCCGTCCCTGAGCTTGAGTCTACCTACTCCTCAGGACCTGAAATGAGAGGAGAGAAAAGTCGTGAGCTTTCAAATGGAAAGCCCAGTAAGTACCCTGCAAGGATCACAACAGTCAGATGAAACAGATATCAATATCAACAAATCATCAAGAAAAGGGGCTATACCCCATATAAGCAGATCCTAACATCCAGCTACGGCCTCAGAGCCCTGGATGAGAAGTCCAAAATAGCTCAAAGAACGATTTCCCGGACCTCGGTCAGTAATCAAGTAATGCTGACCTCATCGCAACAACAACCTCGGCCGTGGCGACACGTCGCATTCGGTAGCGCCACCTCTACGTGTCGACACGGCCAGCAAATCAACCCCACTGACAGGGACGGAGCCTCGGACTCCACTGCAACCGGGCGGAAGATCAGAACTCAGTTGGCACGTACCTCCCGGCCAGCACACAAGACCATGTGCCCATGATCAAGTGTCGGCCCACGGGTGGGTAAGTCCAAAAGAGCATTCCAACAAATCAGTAGTGAAACTTACACTCCTATCCGGGGCCGAACCGCGGGCTCACGTGTTTCCACGCGGCCGCGTCTTGCGATCAACGGATCCTCGTGACCAGTTAACACTACCTCTAACTCATCAATCACACACATACTAGGAAAGATAACAACAAACATGTATGTGCATGAATCAAACAGCAGATACTAACAAGAGCATGCTAACTAATAGCATCGAACAAAATCAAGAAAAACCCATACAAGGGTGGAAACGAGGCAAGAGTGACTTACTTCTAAACGCAATCCAACCGGACGATCCGTGTATGTCCCAACGAAGCTCCACGCTACTCGTCGATATCTGGTAAACACAGGTCTAATCACAACAAACGCACTTGGATTCAATTACCACTAACATGCATACTCAACTAAATGGATCCGGCCCACTAATAAACCCAATCTCTTTAACATCACAAATAAGACTTAATCAATCAAATCATGGATTTTAAATAATTCACTCACACAAGAATTATTTACTCTTAATATCAAATTAACTAATCCAACTCACTGTCAATCCAAACCACTGAATAATTAAGTCCTTCTCACATGACATGCACTTGAGTGTGAACATAAATACCAACCCAGTCAACAACCATCACACTCACAACCTTATAACAAGTAATTTATTTCTTTTCAATCTCTAAATATCACCAAAACCCACTTCATGAATCAAGGCCCACAACATGCTCACATTACTCACTCTAATATTAAACAATTGAGCACATGTAACCAAATCAGTAAACCTCTATGGTCCATGTAATCACCTATGCACAGATGGGTCTATAATCTTATTTACATACTCATTAGTCGTGCCTTACAACAGATTCTTGCTATTAATAACAAAACTAAATCTTAAAGATTAAACCCTGCACACATATCCACCTTATACCCAAATGATTCTACTTACTCACCACATAAATCCTTAATAGACCATTGTTTAATTAACACCTCACCCACAAATCATGTAGTCAATCTCAAAAGGCCTGAATAACCACTCAGATAACAATAAAAAATCTGCATACTTGGTTTTAAAAACCCTCTACGACACATATAAATTATCAGAATCCCTATCAAGCACAACACTTCTCATGCCCGGCCGCCTACATGTTAGCTCCTGCAACCACATTATACAACAACCTCCACCTTCATCTCACCAATCATCTAGATATTCTTAAACCCAACCATGCATACATGAACATCATTATGAACAAACTTCGCCTATTATCTATGATGCAGCACCTGGACAGAATCTAAACCTGGGTATCTAGAGATTGGGAGGCTTACCGGTGTGGACGGTGGCTTGAAGGTTTCCGGGGACACAACAACGACCCCTCGACTCCACGGTACGTCAGCGCCCTCCTCTCCGGCCTCCACCGTACGAAAAACTGATTGTTGGTGGTTTTGCGGCGCCTCGAGGCTATGCTCCCGTGATGGACTCTCCCTCCTTTGCGATCTATCTCAAGGAACGAAGACGGCGTAAGGGTTACACACCCTCCGTTCTTTTAAGAAGTCGCGGAAAGGCTTAGATGGGATTGCAATCCCCTTGATCGTGGCAATCAAATCTTCTATCTTTAGCATCCCACCTAATCAATGAGGAAGTCAATCCCACTCCCACACTTTTTCTCATTCAAAACCAAGCCTTGCATGCTTTCATGATAATTCTCTCTCTCTTTCTCTATCTCTCTATATAATAAGTTGATACACATACCAACCATACACGTGCTCATTACTTTTAAACACCAATCCTCCAAATTCAAAAGCAGCCTCCTCCTTTGACTAAAGATATTTTATTTTATTCCATTACTTTTAAACACTAGTATTATATATATATATATATATATATATATATATATATATATATATATAAGTGACTTTAATTATGAGGGTTTTATTAATTACCCCAAAATAAATAATTAGATAGAAATTAAACCAATTTATTCAAAAATCCCAGATTTTACATATTCAAAAAAAAAAAACACCAAACAAATGTGCTACTAAATAACCTATGAATGTATTAAGCAAGTAAAGTGGCATGGCAACATAGATAAAACATCAGCCTCGATAAATCAGTGTTGTATTCAGAATCTAGGTTAACCTCACGCACTTACACTACTGCTTAACAAACAACGTATTTATTTCTCCAATTATTTTGACTGGTCTTCCATCGAGCATAGATGACAGTGTTGACCGCACATCTTTTTTAGTTCCCTTGTTTTTGAAATCGTTGTTGAGTGTGCGAACATAGTACTACATCGGCTATGGAGAAGAAAGTTATGGGCATATATATTAGGGAAACATCTTCATTAGTGGTAAGGCCTTTTGGGTTAAATCCAAAAATAAAATTAATCGGTATCCTGAAATATAGAGGTATTTGTGATTTTAGTTTCCAAATGAAATAGGATAATAAAAATTTGTTTTCTTGTAGATTTAAGGATTTAAGAGAAAAATTATGTGATCACATTGTGGCATGATTAGGTGAAGCATGTGCATAAGAATATCCCAATGAGACAACATAATCAATTTACTCAACCTCATCTAAAGAACATTAGAAGAAAATAATCCAATGTAGATAAGTAAAAATCTCCAAAGTTGATTGAACCCTTGTCCAATATCACATATATAGGTGTAAATAGTAATCCGAAAGGATTGAAACGCTCTAAGCGTTCAATCCTGTTTATGACGACCTAACTGTCTACACCAACACAACCATTTATATTTCAAAATAAATTAATTTCCACAAGAGAGGTCACTTTGATGACATGTTGCTTCAAATAATTTATCTCAAAATACATACACAACCATACTAATATTTGAATTCAAAATTGCATCCCAAAATTCCTTAAACGACGTCACCTGAAGAAAACGACATGTCGCTTTTTCATCTCTTAGTACGTCGTTCGGTTTTTTTGTTGTTTTTTTTCATCATCCCTAACCTCCAGCCGGGTTGGCCAGACCCGCGACCCGAATCGGCCATATCTAAGCCTAGAAAACTCCGATTTTGACGATTCAAAAGGGGTTTTTCTCATTTTTTTAATTTCCTATTGATTTATTACAACAAAACAATCTAAATCCATACAAACCATAGGAAAAATTGAGTATAAACTTTCAATACCCGTAAATCTAAAATCAACCGTGACATAATATGTATTACGAAACCTGAATAGGATTTCAAATTCACAAATAATTCCAAAAGTCCAAATTGTAAAATCTAAACAATTCCTAATAATCCAAATAATTCTTAATTTTGTTCTCAAATATAATAATCAAATTATTAAATTCAAGGACACCCAAAATTATAATGATGAATCAAAAATTAATTTGATTCTCAATGATTCAACATGAAGAGGCTTTGATGCCACTTGTAGGGATTAACCTTTAGTGAAAACCATCACATAAAACACAGGAACATTCATGTTGCATCACCAAGAATCAAGAACCAAATAAGTGGAAAAGTACATGATCTGAAGCCATTGATTACTCTCTAGAGCTTTGTGGTATGTCTTCCAGATCAACACGTCCTTCTAGAGAATTCCTTCAGTTTTCTCTCAGCACTCTCTCTGATGATGGGATATAAAAAAAATAGGATAACAAAAACCGTGTGATCTAGGGAGCATAACCGCTATATAAAAATAACTTATCCATTATCCTTTTGGTATTTCTATTTTAGTCCATCATTAAAATAGAAATTACCCCTTAAGTCCCTACACATTAAAGGCTCACACCCTATCACCCCAAATTATCTAAACTTTATTTGATCAGTTTTAATCGGGTTTAATCTTATATGACAACGTGCTAACTTAATTATTCACATATAAGTCCAACATTGGATTAAGGATCCAACAATCTCCCACTTGGACTATATGTGTAACCTTATAATTATTCTTTGCAAAAACAACAACCGTATGAGCTCAACTTTGTTGTCATTACTGAAATGTATCTATATCCAATCCGGTCCATCAATTATACTAATATATGATCAAAGTGCCCTTCGTTACATCTGTCGTGACTAGACCCATCAATGGTCACGTAAGCAATACATTTGAATGACATGGATCATAATGTGAAAGTGTAGCATGAAAATTTTATGTAATGTAATCTTAACATGCCTATTTCCAATTGGTCCTCCCTTAAAACTTAGTGAGATTAAACCAAACCAAAATCAGAGTGTAAATAAACTGAAACTATATTTCTGCTAAAAATAACCTCAAAAAATTTATAAACTGAATAACTGAAAATGTGTCTTTATCAAAACACTTAAAATTACAAACTCCCACTAAAACTAAATATCCTCAAATGACATGACACTCATACAAGCAGTATGCTCATGAAACACTTGGGGTGGCAATCCCTTAGTAAGCGGATCCACAATCATGGAGTTTGTCCCGATTTGCTCTATAGACGACTGTCCACTCTGAACTCTTTTCTTGACAACCATGAACTTGATGTCTATATTTGACTTCGTTGAACTCTTGTTGTTGTTGGAATATAAAATGTTGATTTATTGTCACAAAATAATCTTAGTGGTCTATCAACACTATGAGAAAATTCTGCAACCATATCCCACGATTGGATGCCTCATGACATGCTACAAACTCTGCTTCCATGGTGGAAGAGGCTACCAGAGACTGTTTAGCACTCTTCCAAGAAATTATACCTTCAGCTAGCAGATAGATGTAGCCTGACGTAGATTTCATATTATCTTGGCATCCAACAAAAATAGAGTTAGTATATCCAACGATCTCAAGCTGATCCGACCTCCGATACGTGAGCATGTAGTCCTTTGTTCTCTGTAAGTACTGCAAGACCCATTTGGCTTCTTTCCAATGGTCTACTCCTGGATTTCTTAAATATCTGCCCAACATCCTGTCAAGTATGCAATATCCGAATGCGTACAGTTCTAAGCATACATCAGACTTCCTATTATTGAAGCATAAGGAATCTTTTGCATTTGCTTTTCCTCAAAGTCGTTCAGGGCACTAACTGAGACTAAACTTGTCTCCCTTAGCTACATGGGTATCACCTAGTTTACAATCCTGCATGCTATATCTTTTAAGAACTTTTTCGATATAGCCCTTTTATGATAATCCAAGAATACCCCGAGAGCAATCCCATATAAGTGGTGTCATAGCTTACAAATGCTTCTGCAGAAGTGCTTAGATTTGATTGGAATATATATATTTTTAGTTTTAAATTATAGATAAATCATAATTTTATTAAACTAAGAAAAAATATAGAACTAATGGATTCAAGAAATGTGCTCAAAGTACATTAAAAATATGACAATAATCGAAGACTCAAAAATATATTTTAAAAAAGAATGTTTCTCTAGCAAATTTATGATTTCTTTATATATAATACCAATTTTATTTGTTTGGTTGGTGTGCATATATATACCCCTAAAAAAACCATATTTGCATGGGAGACCTCCATCTCTCCAAGTAACACCAATGCAATGGAGACAAGGCCACCACCAAAACCACCGTCTTCGATGTCCACTAGAAACAACAAGCTCAGTAGCCCCCAAAATTTGACAGACGTCCCGATCAGCTTCAGCCCAACTACAGGGCAAACCCGTGTGACAAAAACAATCTAGAAGATGGTCGGCCACCGACCTGGGTGAATGTTGTCCGGCCACAGCAACTGAGACCAGAGGAGACTGTCACTGTCGCTGGACCACTCCTAGAGAAACTAATGGCCTCAGTCAAGGACACAATCACCCTTGATGAAGAAATAGTGGAAAGAGCCCAAGCAAGCATGAAGACAGTACTATATGCCAAACTCTTTGGCAAAGCTCCGCCACTCGAAGCACTCAAGAACAGCCTGGTTAGACTATGGCATAACCTCGGAAACTTTACCATTGCTGATATGCCAAACGGCTACTTCATGATCTGGTGTTCATCGGAAGAGATGATGGTTCTTCTCCTCCTCGAAGGGCCTTGGACAGTGAATGGACTAGTTTTGCATCTCATTCCCTGGAAAGAACATTTTCAGCCAGTCTTCGAAAAGCTTACTACTGCGGTGGTATGGATTCAGCTCCACCACCTTCGGCCGGAGTACTGGACACCGGACGCCCTGGAGTCAGTAGCCTATTTCTTCGGAAATGTAGTCAAGGTACGTAGATGATAAACATATGAAGTACAAAACGAAATCGAAATCACGGCTACACAACGAGGAAGGTACGCCAGGGTATGTGTGGATATGGAACTAGACAAACTACTACGGCTAGGGGTTTGGGTTAAAAAGCCATTCTCGTCGGCAATGGTCTTCGTCCCAGTTGTTTATGAACGTCTCCCTGTATTTTGTTTTAAATGCGGTGTCATCGGACACTCTGAGGACAAATGCACTCCAGGGGTGACTGGGGACCAAACGGACAACACAGGAACCCGGTCGGCAAATCCAGATCCAAAAGGAAAAGGGGCAGTGACTGTGGAAGTCGGGTCATCCAGCCGGAACACAAAGTCCTCAGGAGAAAACAGTGAGAATACATCTGAGATGTAAGTGGATGACCAGAAGGAAGACAAAGGTCCGTATGGGCTATGGATGACACACACTCGCGAAGGAACAAGGGCCGCATGCAAAACTTTAATCGTCGGAGCTCCGGCGAGGTATATGGGAGGAAGACGCAGGGTACAAGATTCGAGGTACTCGATACCGTGTTAGAGGAGACAACTGCAAGGCCACTGGAGCAAGACTCGAACGATCAAATGCAAGAAGAATTGGGGGAAGGACATGTGGTACCTAGGACCAGCAACAGATACTCAGGTCGTGGTGGTCGAGGCACAAAATCCCGAGGTGGCTTTGAGGGACATGTAATGGAAACAGAGAGTCAGGAGGGATACAAAGTTGGGGTACGACCCAATATGGAAATGCAGGTTTCTCAAGGACGAGGTGACCGACAGGTGGCAAGTAGAACATCAAGAGGCGGGAGAGGCGGTTACAACTCTAATCACAATTACCACCATGGCACTATGAGGGAGTATCAATGCTTACTTGATTATACAAAAATGAAACACGTGGAGAGCCAGGATGAGCAACCAAAAACTATGCCCCATTAAAATTATTGACATCATTAAATAGAGATAACTATGAAAATAGAAATGAACCAAACAATGAATTAGCAATAGTCCCTTCCTCTTCTCACTGTCACACTTAACCTTTGTAAATGATTTTGCAGGGGTTCTGGAAGGTTGCGAGGAGGAGGGACAGAGGAAAGATACGATCATGGCATTGGAGGAACCTCCAGACCCAGGAGAGAGCATGGACCTGCAGACAAATTCAGGAAAAAATGCAGAGCCAAGTTGAAAGAGAAACTCCATTGAAAGCTATCACAACCCAAAGAAGGGGCGAATCAAGAAGGAGGAACCTCACCAAACCCAAAATTGTTCTTGATGCGAGTCCTCCAATGGAATTGTAGAGGGGCATCAGGCCCAACCACGGTAAACAGAATTCAATGGATGTTAAATAATCTAAACTTATCAGTGCTTTGTCTTGTAGAAACAAGAGTAGACAGACTTAGAACTACTAAAATTTGCAAAAGATTTGAGAGGCAATGGGAATGGGCAGTCATCCCAGCAAGAGGGTACTCAGGAGGCATAATCACACTTTGGAGGAAGAATGTGGGTATGGTGACACCAATGGCTGTTTCCAGGTATGCTCTACACTTGATTCTTACCCTTGAAGATGGAAATATTTGGATAGTATCTACTGTCTACAACAGCCAACTAGCAACAGAGAAAAAGAAAACCTGGCAGGAATTATTGAGATTATCGAGAATACAAAAACCATGGCTCATCGCTGGCGATTTCAACGCAATAAGAATACCCGAGCACAAGAGAGGAGGATCAGAGGAGGCTAGGATAGGAATTAAATCCAAACAATTTAATGCATTCCTAAATGACAACAACCTGATGGAACTGAACACCTTAGACCCTCCCTACACTTGGTGTAACAATCAAAGGGGAACATCTAGAATATGGGCCAAATTAGATAGATTCCTTGCTAATGAGATATGGTCTGAATTGGTTGTCCATTATCAGGTTAATAAACTCAATAGGAACCATTCTGACCACTGGCCACTACTACTAGATTATAAAACACAACAAAATAGAACCCATAAACCATTTAGATTTGAAAACCAATAGATAGATAACCCTGAATGCAAGAGGAGTGTAGAGGCAATATGGAGAGATACAAAATTTTATAATCCTCTACATGACTTCAGCCACAGGATCAACAATTTAAAGAAGGATCTGATCAAAAAGTATAGAGGTTCAAGCAATGGACTAGAGACCCAAATTAAAGCCACTGAAAATGAAATTGAAAAGTTGGAAAATAAGGACTCCAATGATCAACTACAATTTAATGAATGGCCCAAGCTTAGATCCTTATACAACAAACACCAAGCACTTATGAGACAAAGCACAACACTATGGGCTCAGAAAGCAAGAACCAATTGGCTAAAAAATGGAGATAATAACACAAGGTATTTCCATCAAATAACCAGGCAACATAGAAGAACCAATAGGATCAACCATATAAGAACAGAACTGAATGAAGTTGTGACTGACCCTGAGGCAATTGAGGAACAATTTATTACTTTCTACAAAAATTTATGGAAGGATAACAAAAAATGGAACTCCTCTGATCTCCTCCATGCCCTTCCTGATGACCTGCCTCAAATCACTGAAGAATAGAAGGAAGATTTGATGCAACCTCTTACAAGGCAAGAGGTACACAAAGCATTATGTTCAATGCAGCCAGGTAAGGCACCTGGACCCAATGGCATGAACACAGAATTTTTTAGAGTACACTGGCATATTATAGGAGAATCAACATATAGGGCAATCCAACACTTTTTCCAACAAGGAATATTACCCAAAAGTTGGAATCAAAGACACATTTGTTTGATCCTCAAAAAAGAGTCTCCCCAATCTGTTCAAGATTATAGGCCAATATCTCTCTGTAATGTCAACTATAAAATTATCTCCAAAATCCTTGCATCTAGACTTAAACCTATCCTTAAAACCTTGGTAGGTCATGAACAAGCTGCATTTGTAGAAGGCAGGAGCATATATGACAATGTATTTCTAGCACAAGAACTTGCACATTCCCTAGAGCACAACACCCATGAACTCCCGATGATGCTAGCCAAAATTGACATGGAGAAGGCTTATGACATCTTAAGATGGGATGTCATTCTTGTTATCCTCTCCAAAATGAACTTCCCAAGTCCTTGGATAACATGGATTAAGGCTTGTATTGATTCCTCTACCATTGCATTCATCATTAATGGAAGGGTGGGTAGATAGATTAAACCTGAGGCTGGGATTAGACAAGGTGACCCCATTTCCCCATATTTATTCATATTGGTCTCCCAAATATTGACTAACTTGCTTAACAAAGCAGAAAACCTCAATCTCATGACAGGCATTAAGATCACAGAATCAATGTCCATCAATCACATACTATATGCTGATAACCTGTTGCTATGTTGTAAAGGATCCAGAAAAAATGCCAAAACAATAACCCAATGTTTACAGATATATTCCACACTAAGTGGCCAGAGAGCAAACTTGAATAAATCTGAAGTATTCTTTCCCTCATGGTTTAATAGGCAGGTCAGAAGATCCATACTTCAGATTTTAGCCATAAAACAGGGACAGTTCCCCTTTAGGTATCTAGGTTGCTGGATCTCTCCAAATAGAATCCCCATGAGTTATTTTGACCCACTTGTCCAAGCTGTGGAGAGAAAACTAGCACATTGGAGAAAGAAAAACCTCTCTATGGCTGGAAGAATCACTCTTGTTAACTCTACCATTATGTCAATGCCTCTATATGGTCTTAATACATATGCTATCTATGACACAATTTTGGAAAAAATCTCTAGACTTGTGAGGAAGTTCATTTGGGGCAGTGACAGAAACAATGGTACTGGGGTTCATTTCATGGGTTGGAACACAATTATCCAACCTAAAACTGAGGGAGGTCTGGGTGTGAAAGATCTAAAAAGAATGAAATTTGCACTCTTAGCCAAGCACACACTAGATCTAATCAATACAGTAGATAAGAATTGGATTAAATTGATGATACACAAATATGGAAAGCCAAACCCTTGGAATCCGAAGAAAATTGCTAAGGCATCACTGATATTCAAAACACTGCAAAAACACATGATAACAATGAGACAGAACCTAGATACAAATCATATACTTGCAACTAATTCCATTCTAGGGGACACATGGCTGTTTGATACTCCACTACAATATAAACCAACCTTCTTGAATATGGACTTTGAACTAACACAGCTTCATGTCCACAATTTGACCAATGAGCAAATGTGGGATGAAGACTTGTTGCAGGATTTATTCCCTCCATCTGTTGCACAATTGATCAATAGCAGGACCATTAATTGGGACACAGAAGAGAGGGAATGGTTCTGGAAGAACCACAAAGGTGGGAGGTCATTGACAGCCACCATCTATGAATCTAGTGGTCATAATGAAAGGGAAGACACATGGATAGGTTGGAAACACCTTTGGAAGCTTGAATCAGCTCCAAGAGTGAAAATGTTCTTGTGGAAATTTTTTCACAACTGTCTACCAACCAAACAGATGCTGTATTATATAAATATTGGACCAAATGAATTGTGCCCAATGTGCTCAATTGAAGAGGAAACATGCTCACATTTATTTCAGAAATGCAGGTGGGCAAAGAACATTTGGGAAGAACTTCAAAATGATGGTTACCTTAGTAATTGGGATGTATCAACTGATGAAGTCCAAGAGGGATATTGGATTACAAATGGAATACTAGGGAACCATCACTTATCTAAACTAGAAATTTCTATATTGGCTAATGTACTTTGGCAGGTTTGGAAGGCACGCTGCAGCAAAGTATTCAAGGATAAGATGTGCACACCTGAGATGGTGGCTAAAAAAGGCTCCTTCTTGTGAAGAATATCAACAAAGGAACCTCCCAATTGAGGAGATCAGTAAATTGAGACAGAGAAGATGGTGTCAACAGCAACATCCCTACTTGCTCTTCACAGATGCTTCATGGCTAGACCAGGTAAGTAAAGCAGGATTAGGGTACATCATCATGACTAATAGAGGTTGTTTTTGCAATGCAGGGGCCACAACTGAAGAGGCATGCTCAAGCTTTGATCTTTGGCCGAGAGCCATCGAGAGAGGACTGCGGAACTAACTAACATGGGCGACAAGCGGTCATAATTCACACGGACAACATTGGACTAGCAAGGTTGCTCCAACAAGGGAATGAAGACACATGTTGGAATACCAGGGAGACTACCAGAGAATGTAGAAGACTACTAAAGAGAATGCAACACTGGGAGCACTTACATACCAAGGGAGGAAAACCAAGCAGCAGATCAGTTAGCCAGGATGGGAAGAACCAGTGATAGGAACTGGAAATTTGAAGATACCAAGGAGCTGCCAATGCAGATACAAAGATCAGTTTTGGAAATGAAGGAGATAATCACAAGTTAGCTCAAATGAGAAGACTGAAAGAAGGGTGCACGTGTTGAAGAACAAAGTTACTATAGAGTTACTTACATTCATTGTCAATAAACTCTTGTAGATGGGCATTGAAGAAGCCTTCAAGTGTGTTCAAGAACAAACAGTCAATTGAGAAGTGCCCAAAAAGTCAATATTTACCAATCTTCTTCTTCGTCTTCTTCTTCTTTTTCTTCTTCTTCTTCTTCTTATGTAAATAAAGATAGCAACATTTTTCAACATTGGGACAAGGACAAAAAAGAATGGAGGAGAAGAGGTCCCACTCAATGTATCTACTCCACTTAGAAAGCACCAAATGGAGGAGCAGAGCATCTATAATTCGGCGGATATATAAGACTATGGATTATCACAAAAGATTTGGAGGAATGCCGCTCGTTCCATTTTGACCGGCGTCCCACTGATTTGGAGGAACGCAATCTTGTCATCCTCTCATTTTCAATAGACGGAGTCATTCCCATCCAGTTCCATCGGAGAAACCAAACACCCAGTTCCATCGGAGAAACCAAACACCCGGATGAAACTGTAGTACCCCAGGATATCTCGGGCACCAAAAAGTTGAAGTTTGGATCTACCAATACCAAGGCCATGTTCAACTTGTGTTCTATATATAGTGGGAGTTTAGGGGATAGGATCATAGGAAAGCAGTGTCTAAGGCACGCACACGTGGCCACCTTCACAATGGCTCAAAGTGCTCGTGTCCTTCTTCTTTTCCCTCTCCTCCTGCTTGCAGCCTCTTCACTCACCTCTGCTGCAGCCTTTAACAGGTCCAGCTTCCCGCCGGACTTCATCTTCGGTGCCGGCTCTGCGGCTTACCAAGTTCTCTTCTTCCTCTCTTAATTAAACCTTCCAATATTTCTTTCACAACGTGCATCCCCCATGATATTCATTCATTATTCATCTTGTTGCTTTCCTTTTTCCAGTATGAAGGTGCTTGGAATTTGGATGGCAAAGGCCCTAGCATTTGGGACACCTTCACTCACACTCAGCCATGTCTCTCCCTCTCTCTTTCTCTCTCTGTGTGTTAATTATCTCTGTATCTATAGCTGAATACATATATATATATATATATATATATATATATATATATATAACATGAAGAGTGGAATGATTCTGGTGGACAGGGAAAATATTGGATGGAAAAACAGGAGACATGGCCATTGATTTTTACCATCGTTACAAGGTTAACCAATTATATAGCATTGTTTTAATTACCAAGCATTTCACTTTTAAGCTAGCATATATATATAGTGCTTAATTAATTGAATAGTAGTTTTGGCTTATATATATATTCTCATAATATTCCAAGCAATGGAGTTGCAGGATGATGTGAAGCTTTTGAAGAGCTTGAACATGGATGCATTTAGGTTTTCCATCTCTTGGGCAAGAATTCTACCAAGTAATATTATTTAATTAAGTATCTATATATATGCTTTGATCTTTTGGTTTTTTGTCATAGATCCCTCTAATGATCGAGTTCTTACTTATATTTTTTTATGAAGTCTTTTTAATGAGTTCTAAAAATGTTTTTTTCTTTTTTGTTTTTTCAAGGACTGACTCTGTACGCTGTTTATTAATGGTAGCTGGAAGTCTCGCTGGTGGAATTAATAAGAAGGGTGTTGAGTTTTATAATAACCTCATCAATGAACTGTTGGCACATGGTAATACTGTTTGGAAATCTTGAAAATGTACTTTATATGTATGACGTTATGTGTTAGCAAGCCTATTTAATTAATCATGCACTCACTAAATTTTCTAAATGTTTGAAGGAATGAAGCCTTTCATCACCCTCTTTCATTTTGACACCCCTCAAGGATTGGAAAACAAATATGGTGGCTTTTTAAGCCCAAATATTGTGTAAGTAATCAAAATTATACTTTAACAAAATACAACAAAATGGATTATTAATCCTGCATAAGGTTAAATTTTGCAGGGACGATTACCGTGATTTCGCCGAGGTTTGCTTCAAGGAGTTTGGAGATAGAGTGAAACATTGGGTCACTTTTAATGAACCTTCTATGTTTTCCTCCTTGGGTTACGCCACAGGGACATCCGCCCCTGGCCGGTGCTCCCCGTGGGCCGGGAATTGCACCGCAGGAGACTCTGGCCGTGAACCATACTCTGCTTGCCATCACCTATTACTTGCTCATGCTACTGCTGTTAAAGTATACAAACAAAAATATCAGGTATGCACATACGTACATATATAAGATTGATGTAGAATGGATTTTTGACGAGTTTCTACAATGAGGAAAGTATATGATAATGCGAATAAAGAATTACCATGCATGCCATATATGCAGGCTCAGCAGAAGGGTTCAATTGGTATAACCCTAGCGACCAACTGGTTCAAGCCTTTCACCAATTCTAAGGCTGATTTGCTTGCACAGCAGAGATCACTAGATTTCATGTTTGGATGGTGAGAACTATATATTTTTGAACAATACTACTATATTTATACCATCTTAATTATAAGTTATAACAGTACAATACCATAATCATCTCGCTTCTTTATAATAACTGATAATTAATTAATTGAACTTTCTGTTTAATTAGGCTTATGGATCCTTTAGCCTTTGGAAACTATCCTTCAACCATGAGGATGATTGTGGGAAATCGTTTGCCAAGTTTTACAAAACAAGAGTCTGAGATGATCAAAGGAGCATTTGATTTTATCGGAATTAATTATTATACTACTTGGTATTCTCAGAGTGTTCCTCCCACTAATAGCTTGGTTAACACAAGTTATACTACTGATCCACAGATTAATCAATCAGGTATATATATACCCTTCTATTTATTTCTTCCTCTTTTTTAAAAAAAAAATTCAACTACATTGAGTTTAACTATGCTTGATCCTTTTCAAACAGTCACCGGAGTTCGTCTCGGGAAACCTATTGGCCCTACAGTAAGTGGTTTGTTTGGCATTGAGTTTCAAACCTCTAGCTAAGAAATTTTTTGGATCATTGAAAACTATTTGATTGGAATTAATTTTTGTCACAGTGCTTCAGGTTGGCTCTTCATTTATCCACCGGGATTAGAAATCTTATGTTGTATATCAAGAACAAGTACAACAATCCACCGATTTATATCACCGAAAATGGTTAGATTGGTTGGTTGGGATCATGTCACATATTCGAGAGTAGTTTAATTGTTACTTGAAAGTCATGGCTTTCACTTGATCTTTAGGTGTTGATGATAACAATGATGACAAGACATTACCAGTCAAGGATGCCTTGAATGACAATGTTCGGGTTCTCTACTTCTATGATCATCTTCGTATCATTGGCCTTGTCAGGTTAAGTAGATTAAATTTGATTAACACACATATATCTTGGTCATTTGGATTATAAACTTCAACTCTACTACCAATTGTTATGATTAATTAAATTTTTATTACGCATGACAAGGTGCGAATGTAAAAGCATATTTTTCGTGGTCGCTTTTGGATGATTTTTGAATGGGGTGTTGGTTTCACAGTTCGCTTTGGCCTCGGCTATGTTGATTATAAAGATAATTTGAAGAGATACCCAAAGAAATCTGCTCTTTGGTTCCGCCAATTCCTCCAAAAATAGGTTTGAGCCTAGAAGAGTGAGGAGTTTTCCTTGTGTTGCAATAAATGCTATGCTTGAGTTTCACATGTATTTTAAGTCATGTGCTACTATATTCTCTCAATTGAATGAGCAAAATTATTAATTATTTTCTCGTCCAATTCCATGATCAACCCCTTCAAACAGGCCCAAGAGAGAGCTTCGTCATTCTGGAAGAGGATATATCGGGAAGCCCTCGATAATTGCAAATATGCTAACAATTCTTGGAGCAGGACATTCTACGAATCTATGATTGGACCACTGGTGGGAAGGACACTTGCAATGTTACATCTTCCTCGGGCTGTATGAGCTATCCATGCCAAGACACCTAACCATCCAGAATGTCAAACGAATACTGCAAAAAGGCCAGTCGTTGATCAAACCAGAGCCCCTAACAATCAAAGATGTAGAAAGTCTAGAGCTAATAAAATTGGCATTAAACAACACAAATTCAGATGCTCCGGATGCAAGGGAATGGATCCTCACAACAAAAGAGTCTTCTATGTTAGATCTTTGTATCAATTCAGAACAGATGGGGGAATTAGGTGTGACTTGGGGAGTAGATTCTGGAAACAACCATGTCCTCTAAAAATTAAACTTTTCGCATGGCTGGTAAAGGAAGATCGGATCCTCACACTCGATAACTTACACAAAAGGAAATTGAGAGGAGACTGAACCAGTTGCTATCTATGCTAAAAATCGGGGATGAAATGGTTCAACACCGATCATCTCATACCCTTATGTAACGCGCATATGGAGCTACTACAAGAATGTGTTGAGGATAAGAACAGAGGTGAATGAACTAGGAGTCCTCTAGGGGGCTACGTCCATCTCTCGTAGGGTGGAACAAACCCTACAAGGGGGGTGGCACCTCGCCGTTATGGCAATTACATGGAGTATTTGGTGTGAAAGGAACAGGCGATACTTCCAAGATAAATAACTGCGTTTTCTTAAGAATTATCCGCGATATTTCTTTCCTCATACTCTCTAGGTTGAATGCAGCTCCAATTGCCAAGCGACCGAAGCTGGAGGCGGCAGCAATTCTAGTCAAGCGCACTTTGGAATTTACAACTGACTCCCGGGGCCAGAAGACGAGGGTAGGGATGCCTTCAAGGATGATCCACCAATTGATCAAGGAAGGCCATGAAGCGAGACGCTGACACCACCTCACCAGCGAAAAGTCTAAAATTAATAATGTATTTGTATCCCCCGATTGAGTCTTGTGTCCTGTAACCTACTTTTACTATCACTTTCTATCATAAATAAAATGTGATTTACCCATTTTATTAAAAAACAACAACAAAGCAGTGAAAGACTCTTAGGATAAAATAAGCAAATCAATCATTTGCTTGAAATTTTAAAAAACTGACTACAAGTACATTGACAAAACAAATACATTCTTATTCATACACATTGCCATTATAGTCAAGAGTTCATTGATAAAGAAGTACAAGATGAATGAAAAGTGAGGATGTTGAAGGCCATTGAGACACCATCATCAGACCCCTCCTTAGTGTTCCGTGTGGGTCGGTATTGGATAACATTCAATATCCATGGAGCTTCTGTGTAGCCTGCTATGCCACTGGATTCTTGGCGCCTGGCCATTACTCTCCATATGAGTCTGGACTAGGGTTGGCAACGAGCCGAACTTGAATGAGCTGAGCCCAGTTCGAGTTTGGCTCGAGTTTGAATTATAATTTTTCAGCTCGAGTTCAAATTATAATTTTCAATTCGAGTTCGGCATGAGTTCGGCTCATATTAGTCATAAAAGTTTTATTCAAAAAAGCTCAAAATTTAAAAAAAAATTATAAAATTATAATAAAATTCACTATACCGGTGCTAAATATTATTAAATGCCATCTAAATTTTTTTTAAATGAAGTCCCAAGCACACGGTATTCTTTAGTAAAAGGCAAAAGAATAGTTTGCTCTGTGCTCACCACACAGTTGTGTGGTCCTCTAAAGAGGGCTAAAATCTAATTATATAGAATTCCGACAGTCTCCTCTTCCTTTGCTCTCCGATGTGGGACTAAAATGAGGCTCCTTCTATAACTACAGTCCATTTGACCTCCACTCTACTAACCCAAAATCAATTTGAGAGCTATAAGGACATGGATCTATATAAAGTAAAAGCACCTCCTACTCCATTTGCATGCCTTACTAAAAAACCTCAAGCTTGAGATTTTGTACAAAGCTCACACACGCAAATATATATATATATATCGAGCCAAACTCAAACGAGTCGACTTTGACTTGAGTTTGACTCATTTATTTTTCGAGCTCAAATTTGAGTTTAAGTTCAGTTTGTGATTAAAATAATCGAACCGAACTCGAGTTGCTCACGAATAGTTTGATCGTTTGTCAGCCCTATTCTGGACGATGTCATATCGGTGACTCAAGTCTAGAGCCATACATCGTTGCCCATCATCAACTCTTGGCTCATGCCGCTGCAGTCAAAACCTATAAATTTAAGTACCAAGTAAGTGTCTTTAAAACAAAAAGAAATCATGGTCATGCATGCGATGAAGTGGTTTGATTCAACATCTATATATCTTCGATATCATGTTAAACGTGAGTTCGCCTTGCCTGGTTTGGGAACCAGGCAAGTCCTTGGTTCACTGCCACGTGGAAGTGAACCATTGTTCATGGGTTGGTGGTGGGTGGGTTTTTTTTTTTTTTGGGGCACCACCACCCCAGAATACACAAATTCAAACTTCAAACCAATGGTTCACAAACTAGGCAAGACGAGCTCGTTAAATGCAAACCAAGCACTACGATCGATCAAATCTAAAATCTTAAGAACGTAGAAAAGTTTGAATTGAATTGAATTAATGCTAACAATAACTTGTACATGATATTAATTACCTATATAGATCACTTCAACAAAAAAAAAAAAATGAATGCATTTCTGTAACTTTGTATATTATTAACAAGGGGCATCTGACGCCGAGCAGAATAGTGATTATTTTGCAGGCTAGTTGCAACCTATGGATCGCCAAGGAAGAATGCGAGAAGACACCCACACAAGAGAGAAACCTCTCTCAAATTCAAATCAATTCATCAAAATAAAGTTTGAAAAAAAACTAGTCCATAACCGGACTAAATAGTTTAAAACTCTAGAATCCTACTATTTCTGAAATTTTGCCAAAAATAGCAAAAGACCAAAATTATTTAAATTTCAAATTCAAAACAATCCGATCTAATCAGCCAAAATCCTAGACCAAATCAGAATCAAATCATGACCTAATTCGACAGACGATTTATTACCATAAATAGTAAAAATATCTAAACAGTGATCTTGCGGGAAAACAACACAATTTGAATTCAAAAACGACACCCACTAAGCGTAGCTTGGTGACCATAGTGGAGCGCCGAAAAGAGCTTTCTGAATTTGGGTCATATGCGTGGTTCCAACACCCATAGCCAAAGTTATGGCCAAACGACTGAAACACAATATCATTTGGCTTGGATCCTCCGACATCAGTCACCCTGGGTTGGAAAGAACTCGCCCTCGAGTTTACAATAGCGTCTTCAGACTCCATGAAACAAGGATTCACAAGATCCAATCTTCCTTTCCTTGAGATACAACCCAAACAAAATCACCAATATCAAAAATTACCTTACAATAATGACTGTTAACCCAGGTCTTGTGCTTGGTATTGTTCTCATGAATTGCCGGGTTTACATTCTCAAGGACACCCAGAAGGTGATCTACCAAATTTCATCCGCCTTATCAAAAGTAGCAACCCTAATACCATGAATACTCACAATTCCAAGTGCTACCAAACTTATGTAGGAGAAAAGAGGTGCAAGCTGCTTCAAACCTAAAATCCCCAAGATGGAACTTTCAATGTAACTTCAAAAACAGAGGCACTAAATGTACCACGTAAGCATAATTTGATAGATCTAAAAGGATGGCTTGCTTTGTTCACCATTTGGGATAGCATGAATTAGTCGAGTCTTCTCAATAAGTTCATTCTTGATGTGGCTTTTCAAAAGCTAATCATCAAGATATGTCTGGGTACTACCTGATATTAAAAGCGAGATAACTGCAAGTTATGATATCACACGGCATAGTCACAGCACCACGAGAAACTGATGCAGCTTGAAGGGGTGCACTCACACAATTCTTAAGTTTTTTGCCTTGAACTTTAATATTCAAGAAAGCATTGAGTTCATCTTCTAGAGAGGCCAAGAAGTGAGTATCCAATCTGCAAGGTAATCCACACACAAGAAGCATCATTTCTACATCTTCATCATATGTCTTGACAGGAAAAGAATCTAGTGAATCTTCAGCTTCATCATCAAGACCTTTATACTGCGGTTCAATATTGATCTTTGGAGCATCTCCAATTTGATGAGGCCCAACCTTGTCACTAGACTTTTGGCAATCATCCTTGGATACTACATTCACACAACTACCGTTGTCAATATTCATTTTACAAACTTTATATGAAATTGTGCAAGTTATGTGAAAAATATTGGTTCTCAAACCAATCGTCCCTTGAATCGCTCTTGGGAGTCAGTAGACTCTCATAAATGACTAGAGTCTCATGACCATTCCATACAGCACATCGCTAGTCCCATCATTGTCATACATGTGCTCACCAATCTCCTTCTCATAATCGTCATACACGAGTTGGTCAATCTCCTTCTTATCATCGCATACACGAGCTCGCCAATCTCCTCATCATCATCGTTATACGCAAGCTCGCCAAGCTCCTCATCATCATTGTTATACATGGGCTCGCCAATCAGCAAATATTTGCCCTATGGTGGTTGTTGGACAGGATAGGAATCCGGAGGATGAACTGGCCGATTGTTGTTATCGCTCTTGATCACTAGCCTCCTATTCTGTTGTGTGTAAGTGAAGGGAAGGAAGTAATCCTTCATCTTCTCCCAATCAGTGATCTTGGCCTTGCCCTGCTTATTTCGAGAGCGCCACAACTACTTCCACTACGCAAATGCTCTGCCTTTGAGTTTGATGGTGACCAGTTTCACTTTTACATGATCGGGAACTTTCTTGTAATAAAAATACGCTCCACGTCGTTTAACCAATCAATGAATTCCTCGATATGTAATGTACCAGAAAACTCGGACTGATCGACCCGAAAATATAGGTCTCCATGATGCTCCGCTCGCCCACGGTGCTCCTGGAATATGGCACAATTGTGTAATGTGTTGACGAAAGTCGAAACAAAATCGTGATCGGAGATCTCACAATCCTTGAAATCACGCACTGCTAGACATCGGGATAACTTTGAGACTTGCCTCTATAAATCCTCAATCATCACATCTTGAATGCCATGATCATAGGGTTGGACTTCCTCCTTCGGAACCTGCCAACGATGACCACGATCAAAATCACGTACCGATAGACGTCGGGATAACTCGACGATTTGTCTCTATAAATCCTCGATCATCATCTCTTGAATGCTACGATCACGGTGTTGGACTTCATCCTTCAGAATCTGCCCACGACAACCATGACCATGACCACCAGCCATTAAAGCTAATGAGATTGCACCCTAGGAAAATCCTGAGCTCTAATACCAACTAACGCCAAATAGAATAACGATTATTCTGCGGGCTAGTTGTAACCTATGGATCGCCAAGGAAGAACGCAAGAAGACACCCACACAAGAGAGAAACCTCTCAAATTCAAATCAATTTCATCAAAATAAAGTCTAAAAAACCTAGTCCACATGCCGGACAAAATAGCTTAAAACTCTAGAATCCTACTATTTAGAAAATTTTGCCAAAAATAGCAAAAGTCCAAAATTATTCAAATTTGAAATTCAAAATAAACCAATCTAATCAGCCAAAATCCTAGACCAAATCAGAACCAAATCATACTTAGACAGACGATTTATTACTAAAAATAGTAAAAATATCTAAACGGTGATCCAGCGGGAAAACAACGGAACTTGATTCAAAAACGACACCCACTGAACATAGCTTGGTGATCATGGTATGCACGCCAAAAAAAGCTTTCCGAATTGCCATGTGCATGATTCCGACACCCGTAACCAAAGTTATGGTCAAATGACTGAAACATATTATCTTGCACAAATCTTTCTGCATCAGCATCAAAAAGGGAAAATAGGGATATCCATTGTTTCAACCCGATTTGTTCCCTACTCCAAATCCAAGTCAGATGATGACACAACAAAAAGAGCTTTAGGCTACTTCAAGTTGGCTATATATTTATCCCTAAGTGATCTCTTGCTCTACACCAAAAGAAAGCTTTATCTTTTTGTTTTCTTTGATAAAATTGGAAAATTCATGCAAATGAAATGAAAATCTTGTGTGACTTTGAAGAAGTTGATGTATTAAACAACACCACACTATCACTTGAAGAAGCATTGAAGGATGAGGTGAGAATAAAATTCCACAAGCAACACCTTCACTATCTTGAAAGAGCAATCAGGTGAGGAAATTAATGAAGTTCAAAAACAATATATTTTTTAACTTCAATATATGGAGTCTAAACAACGATCTCCAGACTAGTGGAGAAGGAGATTCGCCCAGGATGGGATCAAGCTGCTAACTATGGCAATCACCTGGAGACTGGAGTATCTAGCTGGAAAGGAACATGAGATGTTTCGATGACAAATGACGTGTTTTCAAGGAACTGATCCGCCAAGCAAACTTCTTTTTCCCATCATGGTACGGGCGGCACATGCCACCAAGAAGATACAGCTACAGGAGATACATGTCGCCATCATGCGGAGTCTAAACCTTACCAGAGATGAGCAAGTGTCGAGATCCATCTGAATCGGACTTTGAAGAGGAAATGTAAATGGCGCCGAGCTTGACACTCCCAGACATCCCAATTGTAATGCAAGACCAGAAACGAGACCGCAAGCACTCACATGAAAAACATATGTAACTTTGACTCAACCAGGAGCAAAATCTTAATAAATTGTGGTTTATCCACCTTTTCAAAATATATATAGAGAGAGAATAATTAAGGGCTTGATTTGCTTGATTATGAATAACTAACAGGGATGGGGTTGATGTGAGAGGATACTTTGCATGGTCTTTGTTGGATAACTTTGAATGGATTAATGGCTACACTGTTAGATTTGGTCTCAACTATGTGGACTACAAAAATAGTTTGAAGAGATATCCAAAGAATTCTGCTTTGTGGTTCACCAAGTTCCTCAAAAAATAAACTAAAGCATGTATATGCTTCAATGTATTACAATTAGTTTCTTGTAATAAGAGGGAGGGGATTACTGTTTGATGTGATCTAATTTCACACTAAAGTAATGCAAAGCTTTAGTTTGTTACAAGATATGAGAGAGTTCAAAAGTTCCATTTCTGATTCTTTGGATAAATTAGTTACTAACCTCCCAATTAGCAATCTTTCAAAGATTTAGTTGTTGAACTTGTCTCTTTGTTTGATGTAAGCCTTGATGGAGATCATTAAGAACTTATATCCACACAAGTAATTAATTAAGATAAAGCCTCTTTCTCTCTCTCTAGTGATCATCCAAAAGAGCTAAGAAGTAATGTTAAGTCCAACAAACCTTAAATTTCAAAAAAGAGGTGGCCCATATGATACTAAATTAGGTCACCCTCAACATACATAAAAGGAGAGGCTTTGATCTTTATCCTATCATAGTTTAATTTGTTCCTCATGGCTAATGGAGGAATGTCTCTTCTATTCTTCTTCTTCTTCTTCCTGGCATGGCTGGTTGGAGCTCATGAGGCTGCAGAGCTCAACCGGAGCAGCTTTCCGACGAGCTTCATCTTCGGCACTGCCTCTTCAGCATATCAAGTTCGTCATTTATTTATTCACCCAAAATGTTCATTAATTAGAGGTGAACTCCAGGTACGTACCACTTATTATCTTCTTCATATATATACATGTAGTATGAAGGTGCTTGGAATGAAGGTGGCAGGGGACCTAGCATATGGGACACATTCACTCACTTGCATCCAGGTTTTTTTATTATTTCTTTTTTATATATTCTCTATCTTCTTATCTGCAGATCAATATTCATATAATTAAACAGATAACAAAAGTTGATCATGTTCTTGATGTTGCAAGAGTACTTCATACTCGTTTATTGCTATAATTTTTAAGGGTTTCTAGTTGCAGTAGTACTGATCAGTCTCCAAACACATCAATCATAATTAAACAGATTAAAGAAAAAGTTGATCATGTTAACTTGATGATGCAAGATTGTATACTTGTTTATTGCTATAGTTTATAATTAGGGTTTCTAGTTGCAGTAGTGATCAGTACTCTCCAAGCATGGATTCACATCAAACAATGCTCGTCTTAATTTTATAACTTGTGAGAATATTAAAGTTCTTAATCTTTCATCATGCTTGCACATCAAACCATACCTCATATTTTTGTCCATTAGAGAGAGAGAGAATCTGTCTTGCTTGTCTTAATAAAAGTTCTTTATCATCCATTATTGTTTCACATCCAACCTTTACCATTACTAAATTACATAATATCAATATCAAGAACGAGACAGAGTGTGTGATAAAGAATTAAGACATTAAAATGGTGATAAGTAAAGATGGAATAAATTCACTTCCACAAAAAAAAAAATGAAGATTATTATAAATAAAATGTGATTTATTCATCTTTAAAAAATTAAAAAAGAAAAGAAAGATGAAATGGAGAAAGAAAAGAAAAGAAAAGGTGAAGTGGTGAACATTATAACTTTGTTTAGTCATATACAAATAGCTTTCGTAGAAAAGGATGGTATTGAAAAATATGCAAGAAAAGGATGGTATTGAAAATTAGCACTAGATGGCCATTTACAAAATCCAGCACAGCTGCACAAGGACTAATATAACTTCAAGGCCTAGAATTGATGTTTAATTTAGTCTATCATTATTGTCACTCTTCGCCTAATGGATATAGTCTATTCTATTTTTCAATATTCTTTCTTTTGTCTTGCAAGAAAAAATATCGGACCGAAGTAACGGTGATGTTGCCATTGACTCATATCATCGGTATAAGGTATACATTTATATTGGTTTAAATATAAATTTTCATAAAAAATAAAAAAATAAAACTATGCTTATTGAAAATATATACTAATGAATTCAAAATTTATAGGAAGATGTAAAGATCATGAAGGAAATGGGGTTGGATGCTTATAGGTTCTCCATCTCATGGTCTAGGATCCTACCAAGTGAGAAAAACTATGCCCAATTCCCTCAAATATTTTTTTTTCATATCATAAATTTTATGTAATTTAATTAGACACTAATTGATGTAATTAAATCTTGGCATGCAGATGGGAGCCTAAGTGGAGGGATAAACAAAGAAGGCATCAAATATTACAACCACCTTATTAATCGAACTCATATCTAATGGTTATAAATCAAATCACTAGTCACTACAACTAGATCTTCCTCATTAATTATCAAGTTATTTAGATTTAATCATCTCTCCTTTACTTACGTATAACTTTAATCAGGGTTAAAGCCTTTTGTGACACTCTTTCATTGGGACTCTCCACAAGGTCTAGAAGACAAGCATCAAGGTTTCCTGCATAAAAACATTGTGTAAGCTAGTACTAATGGATATATATATTCCATAATTATTCATATGTCTTTGAGATTCTAATATATATATATATCTATATCAATATATGTTTTCTAGGGATGATTTTCGAGATTACACCGAAATATGTTTTAAAGAGTTTGGTGATAGAGTGAAGCATTGGATCACATTGAACGAACCATGGAGTTTTAGTGTCAATGGTTATGCCAAAGGAACGTTTGCACCGGGCCGGTGCTCGACTTATGAGGTTGGTCATTGTCCCGTAGGTGATTCTGGTAAAGAACCTTACATTGTCGCACATCATCAGCTCTTGGCTCACACCGCTGCAGTCACCAACTATAAACTTAATTTCCAGGTGCATGATTTCTTTTCGGTGTTTGACATACATTATACGTATATTCCTCTAATTTAAAATCAACCAGCTATCTGTTTTTCATTTAGTTTTTAGTGGGATTTAAATAAAATATTTTCTGATTTCTTCAGGCACATCAAAAGGGGAAAATAGGCATAACCTTGAACTCCGATTGGTATGTTCCATACTCCAAATCAAAGTCCAATGATGCCTCAGCTCAGAGAGCTCTAGATTTCATGTTTGGATGGTGAGTGAGCTTCTTATTATTGACTTCTCTTCTTGAGCACTAATCCGATCTTTTTTTAATGAGCTAATTAAGTTTTAATCCTCTCATGGCTTGATTCTTAATTATAAGGTTCATGGACCCCTTGGTGTTTGGAGATTATCCCCTTAGCATGAGAGCTTATGTTGGAGATCGTCTACCAAAGTTCACTAAGGAGCAATCAAAGATTGTTAAGGGATCATTTGATTTCATTGGATTGAATTATTACACTGCTAATTATGCTCAAATATTCCGTCCTCAAACAAAGTAAACATAAGCTATAACACCGATGCACGAGCTGAATTATCTGGTGTGTGTATGTGTAAATCTATATATTTGATTTTAGTTTTAGTTTTTTTGTTATGTTAAATTAATTCCTAATGATTTATCTACGATTGATGCAGGTGCACGTAATGGCATTCTTATAGGACCACAGGTAATTAATAGTACAATATTAATCTTATTTTGTTCAATGTATGCATGTTATGAAGAGAAAATATATGTAAAATCTCAGGCTGCTTCTGGGTGGTTGTATGTTTACCCCCGCGGAATAAGAGATCTCTTAATCTACACCAAAAAGAAGTATAAGAATCCTGTTATTTATATAACAGAGAACGTAATTTGATCGATCTCAGGAGCTTATGTATGTTTTTGTTTTCTTGATTAAGTGGGAGATGACAAAAAATTACTTGGTTTTGAAGGTGTTGATGAGGTGAACAATGCAACACTGACACTTGAAGAAGCACTCAAGGATGACATGAGAATAGACTTCTACAAGCAACATATAATCTATCTTCAAAGAGCAATCAGGTGAGCAAGTGTAGTTTGAAAAGCAATTAAATTAGGACTAAACAAGGGATTGATTTGTTTAACTGTGGACAAAAACAGGGAAGGTGTTGATGTGAGAGGATACTTTGCATGGTCCCTGCTGGATAACTTTGAATGGGTGAATGGCTACACAGTTAGGTTTGGGATCAATTATGTGGACTACAAAAATGGTTTGAAGAGATACCCTAAGAGAAGTTCTTTGTGGTTCAGCAAGTTCCTCAAAAAATAAATTAAGTGTGTGTGCCAAGGTTCCTGGTCATGGTTTGAGAACCATTAGCTTGTGATTTTCATGTAATAAAAGTATTTCCACTAAATTGCAAAATAAGATCAGAATTTATGACATTTCAATACTCAAAACAGTAAATATGTTCAGATTTCTGTTCATGGTTTGAGAATCATCATCATATTGTGATTTTCATGTAAATTAAGGGCAGAAATTTATGGATTTCAAGCAAGTGAGCAACCAAAGTCCCCTAGTGTGCTGTGATTTATCTTCATGGTTTGTGGATGTGAAATCGGCTCTGATCTCACCATGTTTATGTCAATTTTGATGGCATACCTTGTTTGAGTCAAATGCATGAGGTATATGTCCATATGTAGTGTAAAATGTTGGCTAGACATGTTATAGGTTGAATTTTGGGCTATTTGCAATATTCTAAAACCTCAGGGGGGGGGGGGGTTATGCAAACCTTTGCATATAAGCCCCAAATCCAATCCGACCCA
Source organism: Dioscorea zingiberensis (assembly GCA_026586065.1). Lineage (NCBI taxonomy): Eukaryota > Viridiplantae > Streptophyta > Magnoliopsida > Dioscoreales > Dioscoreaceae > Dioscorea > Dioscorea zingiberensis. The sequence continues at coordinate 312,963 of JAGGNH010000011.1, forward strand.
ATAGATAAGAGTTTTGTTTTTCTTTATGAAAGCTAGGGTTTGAGATAGGAGAAAGAGGGAGTTTGATCCCATCTAATAGTGTGAGATTTGTAAGGGGATTTGGAGTATCTCCTCTATTTGTTGGCTCCTATCTTGTATTCTTCTTCTTCATAGTGGATTTCTTGCTCACCGCCGTCCGTGGTTTTTCTCGAAAGGGTTTTCAACGTAAATTTGGTGTCTTCTTGTTTGGTTATGCTTCTTGTGGCTACTATTGTCTATTGCTTCCGCATATTAACTCTACAGTGGACAATCATATTGTGATTTTCATGTAATAAATATGAAGCAATTCCAGCAAATTGCAAATTATGGGTGCAATTTATGGCATCTACTTTCCTATCTATTCTCATTCTATGATTTGGTCAACTTAAAACACCAAACAAATGTGGTACTACATGACCTATGAACGTATTAAGAAACAAAGTAAATTGGCATGGCAACATAGATAAACATCAGCCTCGATAAATCAGTGTTGTATCCAGAAGGTAGGTTAACCTCATGCACTTACACTGCTGCTTAACAACGTATTTATTTCTCCAATTATGTTGACTGGTCTTCCATCGAACATAGATGATAGTGTTGACTCGCACAGCTTCTTCAGTTCCCTTGTTTTTGAAATCGCCACTTCCTGAAATATGAAGATATTTGTGATTTAGTTTTCAAAATAGGATAATAAAAAATTTTGTTTTCTTGTAGATTAAAGGATTTAAGAGAAAAATTTTGTGATCACATTGTGGCATGATTAGGTGAAGCATGTGCATAAGAATATCCCAATGAGACAACATAATCAATTTACTCAACCTCATCTAAAGAACATTAGAAGAAAATAGTCCAATGCAGATAAGCAAAAATCTCCAAAGTTGATTGATAAAAATTTGACTGAACCCTTGTCCAATGTCACATAGACTCCTAAGCGCACCTGCTTTTATGATCAGTATGTTTCTGTTTCAAGGTAACCCTCATGGAAAAGTTCAACTTCCAAATTAAATTGGTTTAGACCATATTGGTTTTCAGTGACAATCATGAAATACAATTTTATCATCCCAGTTTCACATAAAAGCGGCAGCCTAGTGCTACAAAGCTCTCCTCGCTATGCTGGGTCCGGGAATTTGGACCACTTAAGTTCATTGTATGCTTTTACCCCTTGATTTTTTCAAGAGGTTATTTTCACAACTAAAACCCGTGACCTCCAAGTCACGTGACAACAACTTTAACCTTCAGTTTCACATAAGAAATTCAATAATTAGATGCAATATTGGACACAACTGGATCAAACCAGGTAGTCACCAGTCAGTTCAGTGTTTATTGATAGGTTAATATTGAATAGTATCTATTTAGAAATTTTTTCCAGAAGAGAATACATTCGTTTTCAAATCTGAGCGATGTAGATATCAAAATGCATACCAATCATCATGAAAAGGCTGATTAAAATTAAAACAATAAACACCAACTCACTTGCTTGGGCCAGGATGATGATAGTGCATTATGCAGTTCCAAGCGTCTGACTGACAAATCATTCAAACTCTCTCTTAATTTCAATTCATGGTTTTTCTTTTGCTCCAATGTTGACACCAATCTGTCTAGAAATCTGAAAATAATAACAGAAGTTTTCAGTATCAAGTAATGAGTTCCCAATTGAAAACCTTCCACAGTGACCCAAATATAACTTATTTCAGAAAAGGCCTGCACATGTTGTTGTAAACAAGGATGAAATGGTCAATATGGGAACAAAATGGTCAGAAAAATAGAAAGTTAAATAAAGTAAGAGCATAAAAGGATGACCTTTTGGAGTTCAGAATCATAATTAAGTCCCTTGTTTTCTGATCTGTAAGTATTGAGATGGCCAAGGATATCTTTGATAACATCGTTTGAACTGCATCAGCAGTGCATTGTTGCAGAACAAAGGGAGCTACTGCCTGAACTTGATGTTGTAAAGATGAAGTATCTTCACTCTTCATCTCCATTACACGTTGATTTAAAAATGCTTTGATCTGAAGAGCCACAAGTATTTTAGACAATGCCCTTAAACAACAGAATTATATTTGGCGACAAAAAGAAAATAAATTAAAATAGATTCAAAGATCAGTATCATCAGGATATGTTGTTTATGACCCGACAACTAATCAGTTCACACTTCGTGGTTATTACCCACAATGATAATGTGACAAGAAAAGAATAGAACAAATTACAATATGCGGCAGTACAAGAAAAGATGTATTTAAAGAAAACGGAATCACGAGTACAAAAGATTTTTAAGTCACATGGAAGTACCTTATATGCAAGAACATAGTTTCAAAATTAAAATTATAAATTGTGTGTAAACAAGAAGACCAAGACAAACATAATAGAATGACCGAGTAAATTATATAAAATACCTCAAATAAGTCATCAAGTATTTTATTCCTATATTCTGTCTCCAAAAGCTGACTTCTTTCGTTCTCCAAATGTTGGGTGTTTGCTTGTTCGATTGGAACAGATGGTTGAGTTTGCAAACTTGCATCTGGCAAAGCAACATCATCTGCTGAATCCACCTGAGTATTATCAATACTAATGTCCCAGCATATCTCTGACTCTGAAGTTCCAGAGATGATGCCCTCCTCTACTTTCACTAAAGATGTATTATCTGATGCTATACCATTCCCATTCTCAGAATCCTTTAAGTCTAAATTCGAATCAATTATTTCATAAGATCCAAAGCCATCCCCTGATTCCTCAGTATTTCCCATGTCACCAATATCCCAGTCAATCTGGCTATCATCCAGAGTAACATTCCAGTCAATGCCATCTATAGTTAGATCAGGATTCAGCGTCTGGTCTCCAGTCACAGGATGAGATGGGTCCAGCATTGATGTTTCCTTTAAAGAATTTTCAACCTCAACAGAAACGGTAACATTAAGGCAGGGCGGATGTTCATGAAGGTGCCTCAAATTTTGAAGTACAACAGTTGGAGCACTCTGCAGCCAAAATAACAGATTGTTTGAAAATGCTCTAAAACTCCAAAAGTAGTTTTTTAAGTACATCACTCCGTGCATAAGGGATAACCACAATTGAGTCACTCAGTTAAGAGATATCTTCAGCAAGCTTAAAGTAGTAAGCTATATTACATAAGCAAGTGAAATGGCATACATGATACATACCTCTTTCTGTGTATGAGCATCTCTAACAAAGTTTGAATAATATTCAATTGCTCTTAGCACAGTTTCATGATTAAGTGATTCCAAAATCTTTTGAAATGTTGAAGGAAGAGATTTCATTGTCTCTAGAAGTTCCAATCTCACATTTTTCCCCTGTGAAGATAGTGTGGAAATTTAACAAAGATCGAAATAAAGAACGTATCATCTCTCACAAAAGAATAAAGATCAACAGACTGCTGAAAACCAGAAAAGGAGAACACAGCTAAGAATCATATATCAGACCAAGAATCCTTACATGCAACCCAAGCTCTTGACAAGCTTCAGCATATTTTGTAGCAGATAAAGCAGCATTTCTTTTATGTCAGCTTCCCTTCTTTCTAATTCTGCAAGTTGCTGCTGAATCTTCTGCACCTGTTTCTTCTGAAAGGGACTTCACCCAGCACATTGATGAGTAAGATTTGTTAGGGTACACATAAAAGCCATACTTAAATTGTGAAGTATGTCAAATGCAGATAATAACTAGTGTCTTACATCTCATAATTAACATTTTGAACCATAATCTGAGCAGCCTCTCCCAGGAAAAATATAGTCCTTCTCAAATGATTTCACAATACTCTCCCACTCACCCTGCAGAAAGGTGAACAGAGTTTACAAATAACAAACTTCACAAGAAAAAATTACCAAAATCATAACTGGACTAGAAGGAAGGGAATAGTGAATCTTACAGCAGCTCCTGATAATTTTCCAAAAATGTTCCGATTTTCACTAGTTGAATTCAAAAGAGTGTTGTAAATGTGCTTTACAACCAGGTAGTCAATTGCTGAAATGACAAAGTTTGCAACTTGTCACATATAAGAACAGACTAAAAAATAAAAGTGAAATCAATGCCCACAAACACAGATTACACAACCATGAACAAGTAAAATATACAAAGGCAATCATACTCTCACTCTACTATCCATTCGTATAACTAAACCAATCTCCAATAACGCGTCTTTTGAATAGAATCCTATTAATCTTAATCACTAGCAACTAAAACTCTACTCATTGCAAACTGAATATTTAATTTCTCTAGAACTTCATATACTCATACATTACACTTGCACTTGCATGAATGATCCTCATAATAAGCACCAATGCTACAATCTAGCACTAACCCTGAACAAGCATTAATGCAACAATCCACCACTCAGTGACAGTTCACTTGATTCAATCTATTAAATTTCTCAAGGTAAGGATCAAATCAGAACATCAATTGGCGGTAAATTTTTCAAAAAGGAAAAAGAAAGAAAGATCGTTAGATTAGATGCACCATCACCTTCAGGCTCGAGGGTTTGGAAGGACGGATCCAAGCCTCGGGGAAGCAACGGGAGAGCACGGGAGATCCGAGATCGCACTGCAGCAAGACGCTTCCTCCAATCCGAGGGGATCTTCTTCCGATCAACCAACCATTCTTGCAATTCGAACAGAAAAAACTCACAAAAATCAGCCAAAAAAAAAGAGAGAAAAAAGAGGAGAAATTCGATTCAGCTAAGAGATTTGGAACCTCCGAGGCGTGCGAAGGCGATATCAATGGGAAGGTTCCGAATCTCCGATTGATCATGCATGCTTCGACCGAGCAATCGAGATAGAGAAAGAGAGAGACGAGGGTTTAGGTTTCTCTTTCAATTGGAAAAACGATATGAGATAATGGTAACTGGTTTCCTTAGTGGGTTGGGCCGTTGCCCAGTGTTATAGTTGGGCTTTATTTTCAAAACTTCAAAGTGCTAGCCCAGTGAGTGATATATGGACTTCTTATTAATTGCATCCATTTACATTATTTTTTAAAAAATATATATATATAAACCATGATTTATTGATACATTTTTTCTATTTTTTTATTATGTCCTTATGTTGAGTATATTTTTTATAAATAATTAAATATATGTGCATAATATATTACATGTAATTTAACTATCAAGACGACATGTGAAACAGGGACTAGAATAAGAAGCCCATAATTTGTTAAGGACTCGGTTTTTACAAAATGAAAAGAGGGGACCTATGACATTAAAGACTTATCAGTTAAATTATTTTGCATCTTGATTTTTTTTAAATAATTCATCAAAATCTATGGACTTGTTATTTGGATCCTTGTTTGTTCTATTTTATTTATTTAAAAAGTATCCTAATTTCGGGTATTTTGATAAATTATAATATTATATATATAAAAAGTAGACTATACTTTAAAATAAAATATGTTACGACAATTAAAGAATGAGAATGTATATATTTTTCTTCATATATCATGTTTTTTATTTTTTAGAGTTTTGTACTTGTCATCCCCTGAAATATAGCAAAATCACTAGTCACTCCCTTAATTTTCAATGATAACTTATAACTCCATATTTTATTTTTATTTTACTTACTACCCCTGAACTAAACTTTTATGTTTTAACTTGGGTTAGATGTAAAACCTCTTGTTATAATATATTTAAAGTGATCATTTTAATTTTTTTTATACACCATATCCTTTTGAACTAATTCTTTCTCATATTCTCAAGTGAAATTTAGCAACTCAAAGGTACATTATGTACTCAATTTTAGTTTATGATGTATTTTATATTTTTTTTATTGATAATCTAATTATTTTGTTTTACTTTAAATATCTTTCAAATATTTATTTTTAATACATGTCATTAAAAAATAAATAAAAATATAGATTACTCCCATATTTTTTATAAATTAAACATAATCCCCTTAATATATTTACTTATAACCTCTTTCAAAATATTCTTAATTACTTATTAGTTATTGGTAAATATCAATTTTAAAAAGGTTATTTTTGTCTTTTATTTGATCTTTAAAATGTTTTTCAAGAAATATTCAAGGTCTTTTGTTAGGAGACTAGCTCAGACGGATGCTGGGGAAGTAAAATAAAATAAAATAAAAAACGAGGGGGGTTTATGAGATATTCTTGAAAAAATGAAGAGGTGATAAATGATTTACCTATTTTGAGAAGTGTCAAGTAAAAAACTTATATTTTTAAGAATGAGTGATTTATCTATATATATATATATATATTAGCTTAAAACACAATAAGCAAACACAGCTTATTATCCTGTCACCCAACGTAGAAACCCTAAGGTGCAATTTAATTTTCAGAGGAATCCGAAGCAAGCCACAAGTGATAGCAAAAAGAAGCATTATGGCAGCACTTGAATTTCATCAAAGATGTCAACCAATAGAGGAAGTTGGAAAGTTGATGGAGAGAAGATGGCACAGAATGCACCACAGGCATATGATGTTTACTGATGCATCCTGGTGCCATGAGGTAAGTGGGGTGGGTTATGGTCATATCATTATTACTAACAAAGGAAATTTTTGCAATGCAGGTGCGCAATTGGGGGTTGCCAACTCAACCTTTGAAGCTGAACTAAAGGCCCTCAAGGAAGGAATCAATATGCTGACATTGATGGGATGTGAAGATTCACTGATCCACACAGATAACATTGAGCTAATGAGGTTGATGAAACGAGCAAGGGAAGAACCCAATGGAAGTAGAAGCATGCGCAGTAAATACCGGAATGCGTGGAGGAGGCTGGAAAGCATCAAAAACTGGGAAATAATCCATATTCCTAGAGAAGAAAATAGATGTGCAGATGCATTGGCAAAGATGGCTAGAACCAATTGCAGGAGTTATAGATATACACACTTTCAACAGCTGCCACAAGGGCTGCAGGAGCTCTACAATGAGTTGAAGAAGTTTTTGCAAGTCTAGCTAGGATTAGCTCATTACTGTACCAAAAAAAAAAAAAACGTAGAAACCCTAAACCCTACCAAATCACAGGCAACAAGTTAATTCATAGACAAACTCATGTGGGAGTTAAGCTTGTTCCACCCTTATATTAACAGCATATGCATGCATGCTTGCATGTATAAACCCTAGAGGAAGTTGATCAGAGGGGCCACTGGCCTGTAGGGTTTTCTGAAAGCCTGACTCTTCCCATGTGTTGAAAGAAAGAGATCACATGCACAAGTAGTATATATTGGCACCAAAACAACACTCTCACATGTATAAACTTATGTTATATGATGCCATTGATGTTCTATGGGGTCCTCCTTGGTGACCCCATTCCCCCATGCATTCATATCCTTGCTCCCTCCTGCCCTGACCCTAACTCTCACTACAAAAAATGTTACATTTACTCACGCCAGCATAAGCGTGAGTAAAAGTGTCAATAAGCGTGAGTATAGATAAAAATATTTTTACTCACCTGAAAACTTTATACCGGGCAGAAAATGCCATGACTAAAAGTGGGCTACTGCATAGCCAGTATTGTGATTTAAAAAATTCCGTGAGAATATATTTTTTAGGTTTTAGTCACGCTTGTACATGCGTGAGTAAAAATAGTGACTATTACTTTGTTTTTACTTTTACTCACAGATATTATCCGTGAGTAAAAGTAATAGTTATTATTTTTTTTTATTTTTACTCATGGATATTATGCATGAGTAAAAACAAATATAATATATTTTTTTTTTTATTCACGGATTTTATTTCGTGAGTAAAAAGAGCTTGTTAATTACTACTTCACTAGGGACTAAACAAAAATTTTCATTGGGAACTTTGCAAATAAGCCCTGTAAAAGACTTAAAAGTAACTGCAAAACAACATAAAACAAAAGAAGGATTTCCACAAGCCCAAAATGCATTTCATTCCATCGCATATTTATAATAAGCATCCTCTTGCACTACATAGATTACTAGAAATGCTGGAAACAAGCACTTGATCTATTGCACTTTCTACACAAAAGGGCACAATTTCAAGCTCAAAAATTTGCTAAGTCTGATCACATTCTTAACAATAAATCTAGCCAGAAGGAAAACCCACACAGGAAATCCTACACAAACTTGATTTGCCTTGCAAGTTCTGCTGAGAGAAGAAAAATTATGTTAGCTATAAGAGACAAATCGTACACAAACTAATTAGTAAAAGAAATGCACAGAAAATCGTATTCACATAAGAAAATAATAAATAGTTCACATCAATCATATTATAGGAAAAATAAGGAGATGCATAAACTAAAACTTCAAATTTTTGCAGTAATGTTCTCAGGCTTTGAACCTTCTTTTATATCCTTTCCACTCAACCATCTGGCCAACAAACTAGGCTCAGTTGACTTGCCCATTGTCTCTTCCTTTCTGCTCTTCATTTTAGTCAAAGAACCTTGCAATCCTTCAACCAAGTTCTTCCGATTTATTGATCTTTCTTATTCAAGTGTTGTAATCTCATAAGAGGTCGTTGCAACTGTCACCGCAAACTCACCATCACTAGCATCTGCTGCATTCATCTGGAACCAATTGGAGGGCTTCTTTTTTTCTGCAGAAACAATGCTCACTTCAGTAACTAACATAAACATTTGCAGAAAATACAAAAATCTCAGAAATAAATTGCCACCTTCTCGGAATGACACTGCCTTCTTCTTCCCTTCTCTTGTTCTATAATTATAGCCATCTTTGTTGTCTTGTCCTCCTCCACCAATGATCCTTCCCTTGCAATGGTGAATTAAATAAACTCAATACAATATTGAAGCAATGAAAACAAAGATGGGAATAATAATAATAATAATATACTAACCTTATTTTTCATGAACAAGAGGGTTGTAAATAGGGTACCACATATTGCGTGAGACATACTCGACAATCTTTTCCTGAAACAAAATTAAGATATTGAAAATGTTTACTAACTGGTTATTGATGCAACTACTAATTTAGTTCATGTAGAAGCTAAATGCGTACTCTTGACTCATTGTTATGAAGCTATATGTAACACATGATAGGTATCATAAAGAAATATTACTCAAGACTTACCTGGAACATGTACATCAATTCTTTCAAATCAACATCTCCATATTCCTCGCAATTGCAAAGACGAATAAGTTATACAAAATAAGTTATCCGAGAGGAGATCTTCAATAATCAGATTCAAAAGTATTACCCTAGAATAGCTTAACAGAGAGAGTGTTTCATGCAAATGCACAAACAAATTGCTGATAAAATATTGGAATAATATAAACTATACCATCAAACTTGCTTACATCCCAAAGATAATAATCATCAGACAAACAATTAATCAAAACATAATTTTAGTGAATAACATTGTGATTTACATTTCTCTATACTTTCTTTTTGGTTCTATCCTCAAATATTGTCAAAGCGTGAAATTTCCTCATCATCCTTGGAACAAAGAATCAACCATGTTAAGTGTCCTCTTTATAGCTTTATGAAGAGAGAAAAATGTAGAGCAATAGTTACAACAACTTTCCTAATGAGTAGAACACAATTCCAACAGATTTGCATAGGTGTCTGGAACAACTCTGAATCTCATCTGATGCACACTATCTACTTGGATGAAAGTGATCTTGAGGGTTAAAGAAAGTGCATCTAACCTTTTATATGTTGTATCCAGATTAGTAAACTACGGTGATAGTTTCAAACCTCGTTGACCTAATCTATATCACAATCCTATCTTACAAGTCACAAATCTCAAAGCAACACATGTAAGGTAGAAGGGACCTTTGTCATAAAACACCCACCCTTAAAAGTACAATATTAACAAAAAGACAATCCCATCACTTTTCTTCTAATGTCCCGAACTTGTTCTAAACTGCACTTATCAACCTCTTGTATACAATATTTGGACCAACTCCTATCCAAAGTTTTTAGAACTAAATTATAGTTAAGACAAGTAATTCCATGTCAAATTAGGAAAGTGAAGTATTAGCAAGATAAATGCACACACAAACACAAAACCAATATAGGAAAATAGAAGCATTAAGCGAAGACAAGGCGAATATGTGTTTCATAGAAAACTCACTCACATTCCTTCCAAACATTGTCCCGAATGACCCACTTCCAAGCGGTTGACCACGCGATCCACGAAGTTATATTCCTCTTGAAATCCCAATTTTAAGAGTTGTTTTAAGTGAAGATTCTCCTACCACAAAATCAGAGAAATCCCAATTTCATGCATTTGATGATAACCGGATCAAAGAAATAATGGAGAAAGCGAGGAATTACCTTAAAGATCCAAATCCTTTCCCATAGCGACTCAATGTCATCATCGACGACGTCAACATCATCGTTGAATTCCGCCTCATCGGATGAAGACTCATCGGACCACCATCTCCGCCTCCCTTTCTTTCAAAACCCCCTACCGGCGGCATGTCGGAGCCCGAACCTCCCAGCACGGACGGACTCCCAGGAGCAACCTCCACGCTTGCGGTAGCGTGAGGATCGGCTGAGCTTCAGCGGTCTCGTCGGTGGAGTAGATGAGAGATTGGGGCTAGGGTTTCTATGAGGAAAGCTCAGCATCGAGGGAGAGAAGGGAGTGGAGATCTTGACAACCTTTCTCAAGATCTCGTCCGCTTTGAAGGGTTTTTTTTTGTGTGTTTTTATATTTTACTCCCTGAAAAATAGTGATATTAATTATATTGTTAAATATTTGAGGAGTTTTTTTATGTTTTTATATTTTACTCCCTAGAATTTTTTTTTTACTTTGTTTGCTAAGTAATATTAACTAATATTTTATTTATAAATTATTATTTTTAATAAAGTGTTACTCATATAATTATCTTTAGATATGATAATTACGTTTGAAATATATGAGCTTTTCTTAGTAAAATTTTTTTGAAGAAAATAAACTATAATTTTTTTTATTTGAATTATATTAAATAATAAATAATCTATGGTCATGGTAAAAAAAAATATGTGACTAAAAAAACCTTTATAGTCACATATAAAGTAATCGTGAGTATAGATTACTTTAATACTCACGCATAAATTTAAGCGTAACTATAATATCTAACCTATAGTTACGGTTAAAAAATTTAGACTAAAAACCTCTATAGTCACATATAAAATAACCGTGGACTATAAATTACTTTATACTTACTCGGATAAGTCTAAGCATTGACTATAATATCTAAATATATAGTTCACGGTTAAAAAAATCCGCGGACTAAAAACTTCTATAGTCACATATAAAATAATCGTGACTATAAATTACTTTAATACTCACGCATAAATCTAAGTGTGACTATATATGAAGTTTTAGTCACGCTTAAATTTCCATGAGTAAAATTTTCGTGAGTAAATGTAACATTTCTTGTAGTGTCTCATGCCATGTTTGTCTCTCTATCCATTCTCAACAAAGCATGCTGATTGATGCTTATCTTGTGTAGCTAGGGGTGTGGGGGCTCTTCATGCATTCATGGTAAACTGAAACCCTTGCATGTTCTATCAAAAGACAAGCAGTACTTGGATATGTGTGAGAGCTCTCTTATACAGTGAAGCATCTCCATAATGCAAGGAAAGATATATAGAATGAAAAACAGTGCAGGTACTGCTTGTTCAGTGCAAGTTGTGGAGACATCTTGGCAGGACTTGTATAGCCCTATCTGTTTCTGAGCATATATGTATATAAAGAGCTTGTTTTGGGGGTTAAAGAACTGCCCAAGTTCATGTACTTATATGTTTCATATCATAGGGTATAATGCATGCACTCTCTTTTAATTATTTTCCTGTTGGATATTGGTTCATGAGATGCCTTTGATATTGTCATTTACTAAGTTAATATGTAGTCAATTCATCAGTGCAATGTAGATCTGACAAGCTTTTTACCTATTAACAGTGGAGGTGATGTGATTGTATGATGACCATATATAATATATAGGACAAATTAAAAGGATGGTATCTCTGAACTAACTTTGGTGAAGATAAGCCTTTTTAATATATTACTTTTTCCTCTGTGATCTTATACTTTCAAAACCATACTAAATGGTCAAAACAAAGCTCTCTTTTTCTAATTAAAATCATAAACACACTACAAGAAATGTTACATTTACTCACATAAATTTTACTCACGGAAATTTAAGTGTATTTAAAAGCTTCATATATACTACACTTAAATTCTCTCACGCTGAAGTATTAAAGTAAACTATAGTTATGATTATTTTATATGTGACTATAGAGATTTTTTTAGTCACAGAGTTTTTTTAACCATGACTATAGATTATATATTATAGTCACGCTTAGATTTAAGCGTGACTATAATATATAATCTATAGTCACGGTTATTTTATATGTGATTATAGAAGCTTTTTTAATTCTGCATTTTTTTTTTTTAAACTATATAGGTTATTTATTATAGTCACACTAAGTTTCATGCATGAGTATTAAAATAATTTATTATCATAGTTATTTTATACGTGACTCAGTGACTGTAGAGATTTTTCTTTTACGGATTTGTTTTATCATGGCTATAAGTTATATATTATAATCACGATTAAGTCCTATTATTAAGAGTATGTGTGTCACTTGTCCTTGGATGTCATGACTTTAAAGCCAAAGTCGTTTGAAAAAAAGACTATATAGTTAAGCTGATTAAACTTCAAAGCCCTAGCACCGGCCCATATTATATAAATTATCTTAATCTAAGGTTTTCTTCTGAGAGCAAGGGAGAGTAGCCGGGGATTAGAGAACACCCTTTCTCCACCGCCATGGTAAGATCTCTTCTTAACGGGTCGGATTCAAGTTGGATATTCATTATTGTATATACTATATAAAATAAGACACGAGTTTAAAGATCTATTTCTATATTTCTACTCTTATTTTCGATCCCCGAGGGAAGCGGATGGAGAGAGATCGAAGCCCATGCTGGCGGCGATGGCGACGGAGTGGGAGAAGGAGAGGGAGGCGGAGCTCGAGTCCGCCATGTACACCAACTGTCTCCTCCTCAGCCTCGATCCCGCCGTCCTTGGCTTCCCTGCCGGCGCCGGCGGGGCCGGAGCCCCAGAGCGGGGTTTTTTCGGCATTCCAACCCCAAGATGGGCGAGCAGCTCCTCTACTTCCTTCTCTTAGCCCTCCGAGGCCCTGAGCAGTCCGCCAAGGAATGGTGTCGAGGACTTTGTCGTTTTGATGCTGAAGTGGTTTGTTCTTGTTCGCTGATTTGAGATCTGATTGCTGGTGGCATAGGATTTTGGGAAGGTGTGGCCGATCTTTGATTCCGGCCAGGCGCGTGACTTTAGGAAGGTGTATCATCTTTTCTTTGATTTTTCTTTGGATTATTTTATGCCATTTTGCTGTTATCTGTTGCAAATTTTTTGTTGCTCCTGCTCATTTTCTTCGGTAGTTCTTATTTTTGGTGTAACTTGTGCTGATTTTTGATGGATTTGATTTCTTGTAAGATCGTCCAAGGGATTATAAGCGAGTTGGAGTCGCAAGGGGCGCTTCCAAGGAGCAATTCTAGGGTTTCGTCCCTTGCCACTTGTTGTGGACAGAGGTAAGTGGCCGAATTCCCCTTTCCATTTTTATAATGTGTACATAGGAGTTCGCAATCTGAATGTCTGGCTGTGATGAACAGTGGTTTAGGCGTGAGATCCATCTGGAATTTGATGAGTTTCTAAGCATTTATGAGGGTTTCTGAGATTTAGTTTATGCTGTAATCACTAAGATCTCCTTAGTACATTGATTTCTTATCAAAAGCATGGCCAATGAATCACTTAGCTAGGATGAAGTTATAACTGTTCTGCAGGCATCATGAATCATGAATCATGAATCATGAAGTTATAGCTAGTTTGCAACTTTGCATCACCACTATTTATATATATAGCCTTTCATCTAGCTTATTATATATACCCTAGTCCTTTCTAACATATTGTAGTTAATAAAGCATCCTAAAGGTAGTGCTTCTTTGCTTCCACTTTGGCACCCTAGATAGGGTTTAAACTTTAAAGATAGAAGCAACATGGAAGCACAGGATGAAGCACTTGTACTTCATGATTCATGATGCCTGCGAACAGTTATAACTTCATCCTAGCTAAGTGATTCATTGGCCATGCTTTTGATAAGAAATCAATGTATGGAAAGGGGAATTCATTGCCCTTAAGATCTCCTTCCTTGTATGTATGGAAGCGTTTTGAGTCATTGCCACGCTATATTGAATGTCCAGGTCCCAGAGAGTCCTTCTCTAAGATAATAGTATCATGCATGCTTTGATGAAGTTGTTATTTCATATTGCTTCCTTTTACCAGATAACAACATTACTAACCAATTCTGGTCAAGAGCCCTGGAATTTATTTTATATTCAAATATGATCATTCATTATCATGAATTTTTATTTGTATGCTCTATGCAGCTTCGACAACTTGAGAAACCTCTAAAAGATCAGTTCATGGTACGACGAGCATTGGAGAAGGCGCTAGGATATAAGTCTTCAGCCATTGATTCGTCAAATGATAGTTCAATGCCCAAGGTAATTTCCTCTGTGTCCTAAGCACATCTTTCTTAAAACAATTGGAGAAGGACCATATGGTCATCCATTGATCTTGTAATTTTGCTCATGGGGATTGAGTTGAGCAATTAAAACAAAATGATTTCTTATCATTTAGTAGCTTGATGGCAAGAACAAGCCAACTGTGTTAGTTGGCTAGTTACCGGCCTTGAATTGAGCCAAGTTGATGTCCTCACTCAAAAGCTACACGTGCAACTAGATTTGTTCCTGTTTTTTGAATTTGAATGACAATTGAGTTATATCATGCGGCTTCACTTGTATTCTTATAAATTTATAAACAGTGATTCTTATTTTTCATTCTAAAAAAATATAATTATACTGCTTTTGTATGTTGCCAACTAACCAAGGGAAGTACCTACACTGCCTGTTAGAATGGGTGAGTTCCTTTCTTCATTTGATAACATTTTCTAGTTTTATAATATTTAACTTCTATTACTAATGGTCCTTCACCCATCTAAATTTCAGCTGGACAAAAGAGAGCCTGATGATTCATTCCTATCTCTTGTCATCTGGACCCCAGGTAAAATCACTTGTATTGAGCAAAAGTTATATTTGGAACTTCATCTTAATGTTTAGCTGACTTCTTTAAAAATTTCTGAACCAATAGGTGAAACTTCACAATCAAATGAACCCCCAGAAATATGCTGCAACTCTCAAGAAACGGGTAAATTTTGTGATAGGAAACATGGTTTTGTTGCAAAAGTGTATGAGAAAACTTTGTGATAATAAATGTTAACCTTTGATCAAGGCACATTTTATACTTATGCATGAGTTTGCTCATGCAAGAAAATTCATTCTATTGAGGATGATCGATCTGTTTGGTGTGGATGTTGCTATGCTCGGATGACGTGTAAATTAAAATAAAAAGTTTGTAGTTCTTGAATCATTTGGTTTTTATATATTTGTATATTCTCATGCATATTTGTACCATCTAGTCAGTGAGTACAAATTTTTATATATAATAAATTATCAAAAATATTTCATGCTTTTACTCACACATAATATCCATGAGTAAAAGATAAAGAAAAATAATAATCGTTACTTTTACTCACGGATAATATCTGTGAGTAAAAGTAAAATAAAAGTAATAATCACTATGTTTACTCACGCATGTACAAGCGTGAGTAAAACCTAAAAAACTATTCTCACAGAATTTTTCCTAATATAATACATCTTATACCGTCAGCCTTTTTAATTACAAGATTTTAGTAGGTATAAAGATTTTTTCCGTGAGTAAAAAATTTGATCTATACTCACGCTTATCGACACTTTTACTCACGCTTTATCTTTGGCGTGAGTAAACGTAGAATATTTTCAGTTAGTAGTGACAAAGAAATTTTGATTAAATCATGAAAGGAACCCACAAGGGATATGTTTGAGTTAGGTGCAACTTCCTTGTTGGAGTTTTCATTATAGATTATCCTCTTCTTAAGAAACAATGATTTCCTTGAGGCCACTTCTGATAAAAAATTTACTTTCCTAGAACATCCACCATTATCTCGAACAAAGCAACCAATTTGATCATGCAAAATGCCATTTTTAAGTTGAACAATTTTTGGATTATCATATGCATCTTCTGAACAAATCAAGGAGTGTGAGTGAATTATGAGAATCCTTTAATTTTTCAATCAATAAATTAATCTACTTGCATGCATTAACTTGATGAAAAGCTTAATTTAAACCATGCATTCTGAAATGAAAGATAAAGAGGGTCAACTTTAATTTTCTAATGGTTCTTTTATCATAATTACATGCAAGAAGGTGGCATTAATATTATTATAGCTCTAATATTGTCAAAAGAATCACACCAAAAGGATTAAACTTATGACAACAAATTAAAAGATTTGATTATTATGCTCTTGCATTTCAGCTGTTCCATCACCTTTTAGTAATGGAGTGATTAATCAACAACCCACTAAGTCTCCACTCACCATAAACTTAGAAGAAGATGGAAAAAGAAAGAGAAGGTGACCAAACTTAGCACCAAATTCTCATATGTCTTCCTCCTTTCTTTGAGTGGCATGGAATTGGATGAGGCCCCATGATGCTCACCTCCCAACAACTATTGATAAGCTCTTGTGAACCACCATGAAAGATTTCTAACCACTCTTTGCTCCATCTTTTGAATTTCATTTTAGCATATACGTGGAGATTCCTTCAATCCTTGTTGTTAATTTTATGTGATCTCGATCATGAACATTGACACTTGATTAAGTTAATATATTAATTAGTATTAACTAATACCACCTTCTTTCATGTTCTATATATAATTTCCCCATTCATGCCACCATGCATGTGAGTATGGTTCTATTGTTAGTTTAATGAAGAAACCCTAATGGAAGAAAATTGTTTGTTTAATTAATTATAAACAAGTTTTAATCAATAATTAACCATATATCATTACTATTAAAAATTGTCAAGATGAATGCAAGGTCTTGAGCCAAAGATTATTGCAAGGTGAAGGAGACCTCAAGATTAATGCCAACTTGCATGGTTGACAATGAAGATTTTATTATGAAATTTAAAGCTTTTTTAATTGATTACTGTTTCTTGTTTCTTGGTATATATATATTAACAATGTTCATTTATATAGGTTTTATCTCCTACATGTGGTTGATGGCTCCCTCGATGGTTGACATTGTCCTCATAACATGAAAGACAAGGGAATCCTACAACCTAGTTGGAAACTTCTTAAACACTTGGACATGATCAACCTTTGTTTTAGATTGATTAGTTCCATTGTTCACAACTTATGTTGTTTGATATATATATTCACATTACTCATTTATTTATTTATTTTAATTAAAAAAATTGAATAAACCATATTTTATTTCATTAGATTGGGAAATATATTCATGAGTACATATATGGTACATAATTTGGATACATAAAACGATAATAGATTTAGCTCAAGTATCCTGGCTATGTGTCTCACCCCTCATATCACCTAAAGTCTCCCCTCCCCCGCCCCCAACGATTGTTGTCTTCGAAGGTACTCTTGTCGCCTTTGTCCACCCGATCATTCCATGCTTCACTTCATCAAACACTTTGCCGCTTCTAATCTCAGTCTCTTGGTTGTTGGTATTGTATCCAACCAAAATAATATGAGAAAAAAAAAATATCACAAATAATTTTTAGGAAAACATGTTGTTTATCCAAAAAAATATTGTTTGTTTTGTGTCCCCATATACTCGAAGTGATTGCCATGACTATAGTGTCTCATCCTCCTCTTGGGATTTTGTTCACTCGGGAGGAGATTGCCTGGTGCCCCAGACATCTTGCAGATTTTCAAGGAGGGGACATGGCTTGTATCCCGAAGATATTTTGGAAGTGTTGTCATATACCAAGAAGCTGCAAATGGGCAAGAGATAAGGAGATGTAGCACTGATTCTTCTCATGTGTCGCATAGGAAGCCTTGCGTGAGCATCCTCTTCAAATTCCTTGGATGAAGGTTTTCCAAAGTGAGGATTATGTTTTCTTTTGCCAACAAAGCAAAGAGTTTTATTTTGAGGGGCATGGTTCTTTCCATAAGCTATTTTGTAAAGCGTTTCTCATTCCATTATCCACCCTGGAAGTGTAAAGTGATTTGACTTATAAATTCTTGAATGATGTTAACTTCCATACCCTTTTGTCCAGTACCTGATTGTCAAAATGTGGTTCTTGAAGTAATTATAGTAGATATATAGGTTACATAATCATCAGTTATTTTTTTTATAGGGGCCCTTAATTTAGAAATGACTCCCCCCTTTGTATTCTCCTGATCGCGTCTTGTATTGATGTGGATTTTTTTAGGATTAGAGATTAACTTGTAAGCTTATTCTAGGGTGATAAACCCTCAATCTAGTTGTCCACTAATATTTGGTTATAAATTTCAAATATTTGCTAAGACATATGAAATCTTTATAACAAGTATAATTTGTCCACTAATATGTCTAATTTGTCGTGTTTAGCTATATAACTTATTTAACCAACGGCCATAATGGCCTATTGGTACCAGGTTCTCTTGCTAAGAGGTGCGGCTCGATCTTTGTAGACGGGTCCTGGGATCGAGCTTCTCCTTTTGCAAGATGTGGGCGTAATTGAGTTGACCGGGTTCTGCACCTGCTGCCTATCCTTGACTTCCTTTGGGGGGCACTTGTTGCCTTTGTCAAAAAACTATATAACTAATTATTTAAACCTACTTAACAACACATACGTGTTCATCTTAAGCAATTTATTTATTTATTATTATTATTATTATTTGACAAAGGCGACACGCCCACACGAGGGAAATCAAGGATGGGGCCCATGCACAGAGTACGCTTGATGTGCCTGAGTTCCCACTTTTACAAGAGGGGGGCTCGATCTCGAGTTCTTCTTGGGAGAGTGGAACATCTTAGCAAAGTAATCCGGTACCAATAAACCCCTTACGACATTGGTCTTAAGCAATTATTTAGGCAGGTCAATAGATTGATTTGATCAAGTCAATATTTTCTTATACCGAATGATTTTCACTCCATGATCACATACATAATTTCAAACGGATATTTCAGATGGTTCAACTGTTAGGATATGGTCCAAGACCAACTTGGTTGTCGAATAAAGAAACAGCAAATCAAGAATCGGGTCGAGGAGAATGCTAGTCATGAAGTCAAAGTCCAAGACGGAAGAGTAAATTTGGTAGAAGAATGGTTGTTCTGCAGCTTAGTCATGTTAGGCGGCTGTTCGGCAGCTAATTAGTCAAGCGGGCCGAAGAGTTGTTGTTCGGTAAGTGCCTTTGGGAAGCGATTGTTGATATTCAGTGAGCGTAGGTGAAGCCGAACAATGTACATATTGTGGCGTAAAAGGTTGTTCAACAAAAGCCCCATGAGGAATCTATGGGCTTGTTGGAAGTACACATGGCACCAATCCCAAGGGAGGAATGGCTGGTGTCAGACGAAAAAGGTGTTTTGGAACTAATTAAAACAGGTATGGTGTAACAATTTGAGTGTCACAAGCTGTAAAAAGGTGTTTTGGGACTCGAGCTATGAAGATAGAAAAGAGATGAAGTCTCCATGGTGAGTGGTTAAAATTTTCAAGAGAAATCAAGAGAACCAAAGCATGGTGAGTAGCAAGCAAGAAAAAGAGAGGAAGGAGAAGGTTGGAGACGAAGGACTTTGAAACTCAACTGTGGTTGAAGTTAATTATTTGCTTAAGTATTATATTTCTTAAGTTAAGTATTAGATTAATAATGCTTCTCTTCCTCACCTTCTCCTGTAATCTTGAAGTTTGAGCGTCACCTCAAGAGAGTCATTGTATTTATTGTTTGAAGTATTTATTGGATTGTTGTTTGCCGATGCCCCGTGGTTATCCCCTCATATTGTAGGATTTCCACATAAATCCTGTATGTGTTATCTCTTATTTACGGTTCTCATTTGTGTTTGGCCTCACATAACTTACATCTCCTCTGAGGTCCCATTTCCTCAACATGTCACTGATGTCAGACTTGCATTTTAGACAAGAATTATCAATACAAATGTTTCGATTGATAAATAAATCGACTTGATTCAACCAAAGTCCATTTATGGCGAACATCTACTTGAAAGGACTTGAAAAACCTAACCCTAATTCAGCCGAATGTGTGGATACTGGCATTTCTAATTCAAGTCTAACAAAGATTTTTGAGCATTACTGTGATTGAGCTGGTTTTGTTTTCATAGAACCCAACAAAACACATACCTCCTTCCCAAAGGCTGCAAGCCTGCCTGTCTTATTGGACTCCAGCTTTCATCTCTTCTCACACGTCATCCTACTCTCCACCCAATCACATCTATCCACGTAATCATTTTTCCACGTGGCTCTGCCAAAGCTGGCTAAACCCAGCTGGCGTATTATTGGGTTCCGGACCCGACCCACCATGTCGGATCCCGACCCGTTAAACAAGGATACGTGTCAGATTCCGACTGGGTTGAACACGGTAGAGGAAACAGCTGATTCACTCCGACAAACGCCGCCACCAGCTGGCGATGTGACAAAGCGACACGTCTTGGAATACGAGTCCAACAAGCTTCCGCTTGCTTGCCGTCTGACCAAACTACCCCTCATGATCGAACGGCTAAAAGAGAATCATCACTCATCAGTGCCGAGAAGTTGTTGATCGCGAGGACTGTTGCATCACGGACGTTGATGTCAGCCGTAGCTGATGCTGACCGTCCGATTCATATACTTCATTCACTTCGGTTTCGCACCCGGGTGACAGTGATATACTACCTTTCATCCCGGGTTCTAAATGGAGCTCCGTTAACCAGAAACTAACACATATGTGCATACATACAGTTCCGGATTTGTTTAGATCCGACCCGTTAGGGTGAAAAAATGCCCATCGGATCCTACAGGTTACTTTCGTCATTTGGGTAACGCGGAAATGGACGGGAGGAACCCGTTAACCCGAAACTTACTTGAAATTCTCAAGGGGCAGTTTTGTCATTCCAGGCGAACGCGAAGGAAACGGGAAACGAAAAGTCAGAGAAAAACCGTTTCACCACATTTATAATGCGGGATTATAAAGTAATCACCGTGAAATCGCGTTCCCGCCGCTTGAAGACGACACTCTACTCTCGATGTTTAAGAAGACTCGCTAGAGAGAGAAAAGCTCGAAAGCCTCGTCAATGGCGACGAGATCGAAGGCCAACAGCAGCACCAAGCAACAACACCAGCAGCTCTCCTACATCTCTGTTCCTTCCCAGATCATTCACTCGCTCTCCTCCTCCTCCCTCCAATCGCTCCTTCTTTCTCCTAAGAAATCCTCGCGATCAGCTATCCGCCTCTCATCGCTTATAAAAAACCCTAGGTTCTTGCTTCTATTCCTGTTTCTCTTTGCGTTGGTTGGGACCTTGAGAATCGGGCTCGACCTCGACCCGATCCTCCCGTTCTCTCCCATCCCCTGCGGCGGCGCGACTGGAGGAGCTGGGTTTCCGGCGGTTGAAGCTGTTGGATTTCCGGGGAATCGGACGACGGTGGTGAGGGATGGGTTTTGGGGGCAGCCGGATGGTATGGGGTACAAGCCTTGTCTAACGTTCAGCTCGGAGTATAAGAGGTGGAGCAAGGACGTGACGGTGGAGAGGAGGAAGTACCTCATGGTGGTTGTGTCCGGCGGGCTGAACCAGCAGCGGAACCAAATCGTCGACGCCGTGGTGATCGCCAGGATTCTCGGGGCGGCGCTCGTTGTTCCGATTCTCCAAGTCAACGTCATCTGGGGCGATGATAGGTAAGAGTCGGACTTCGTTTCATCTTCATGGCCGAGCTTTTGAATTAAAAATTAGATTTTGGGGCGGGTTTTCGTGCTGAAAATGATGTAACTAGAACTCAAGATTTTGTTTTTTTTTTTAGATTTCGAACTTGATATTACCCCCTGTTTGTTTGCCATTACTAGTTTTTCTTTTTGTCTCCTAAACTTGAATTTCTTTGGTTTTATTCTTGAAATCTAAGACTCCATATTTGATGAAATCATTATAGAAAACTCCTTAAAATCTTCCATTTTACATTAAATTCCAAGCAAATCATTGTCTTTCTATACAATTTTATGTCTTCTCCCATTTATTTTCTTTCTTTTTATTATCCCATTTACTGGTTTTTAGTCGAGTCTTTTCGTTGTCAGAAGTTTGTATCCATCCCCTCTTTACTTATTTTTCTGAGATATATATTCAAATTTTTAAGGAATTGGGATTCTAATTTTGAAGAAAACTCTAAAATTTTCCATTCGTACTGTAAACTCCTCCATATTATGGTATTTATCTGGGACTCTGAAATCATTTACCATTCTAGCATCTGAAAAAGCTTGGGACTTTTTACTTTTTATTTCTTCTTTTTCTCGTAGGAATTTACGTTTTCATATTATTTCATGTTCTTCTGTTCGTCTTACCTGCTTTGTAAATTTGGCAGCGAATTTTCCGATATTTTTGATTTGGACCACTTCAAGAAGACCCTGGCAGACGACGTGAGGGTGGTCTCCTCACTACCTTCCACCCACCTGATGAACCGTCCGGTAGAGGAGAAGCGCACACCGCTTCACGTCTCCCCTCGCTGGATTCGCTCCCGTTACCTTCGCCGTGTAAGTTATAATCTTCATAATTTTTTCTTTTTTTTCTTCTGAATTTTCATTATTGTACTTTCAGAATTATAGCTAGATGTTTGCTTTGATTGAGTGGAAAAGGAGGACTTTTGGTTTGGATTGGAGTCAAGGTTTTGCATTGATTATTGACAACCTGATTGTCGCGGTACTTAAAGTGGAAGAAAAGGGCTGGCAGATGGTGTGGGATGAGTTGTCTGTATGATGGAAATGGAAAATGAGTAGCTTGCTTATAATTGGATGCTCATTGAGCTTCTTGGAAACCAAGTTTGGATTTTTTGGATTTTCTAAGCATGGTTGGTTGGAGTTGGATACTTGGATCCCTTTTTATGGAGCATAATTTATTTATTCATTGCTTGTTTCTGAATAGAATTTTGATAATTGGAAGGGTATGGCATTTTTTTTTTCTTTTGTTGAATGAGTTTAGTTTGCATGATAAATTATGTCTTTTCCTCAACCACTAGGTTGACTTTCTGGACTGTCCTTCACCTAATGCTGGCATAAACTCATAAACATTTGTCAGAAATTATGTTCAAGAAGTAGTTGCCATCTGAATGATTCAGTAATGCAGTACTATAGTTGCTTCAGTATGATTCAGTAGCATTATGCCTGAAATCATGGCTTAAGAACAATCAAAACCAGTTTTCTACATGGTAAATTCTCTGTATTTTTAGCATAGTTAAATGATATGAGAAGCTGTGTCAAGTCTGAGTCTTTGCCTACTCTAGTTTGTCATTGTATTCATAGTTTGTGATTTGGTTTGCAGCTTAACAAAGAAGGTGTTCTGCTTTTGCGGGGATTGGACTCCAGGCTCTCAAAGGACCTTCCACCTGATCTTCAGAAGCTTCGATGCAAGGCAAATTTAATTTTACATGTTTGATTTTCACTTGACTAATACAATTGCTTGTGGTTCATCTGCCTGACTCTTCTCCTGAATGTTGTTGCAGGTTGCGTTTGATGCGTTGAAGTTTGCTGCTCCAATCCAGGAGTTGGGCAATAAGCTTGCAATGAGGATGCAGAGCAAGGGACCATACCTTGCTCTTCATCTCCGAATGGAGAAGGATGTCTGGGTGAGAACAGGCTGTCTTCCTGGGTTGAGCTCTATGTATGATGAGATCATTTATGAAGAGCGGAAACTTAGACCTGAGCTCCTCACGGCAAGATCAAACATGACATACCATGACCGTAAACTCGCTGGTCTCTGCCCCTTGAATGCTTTAGAGGTCACAAGGTATCTCAGCAGTTATTAATAATACAATCAAGAAGCGGTGCTCTACTTGTATTGAACACCTGTTATTTCTTCAAGAGTTTCCTAAATTATGTTTTTCTCCAGGTTGCTTAAGGCACTTGAAGCTCCGAAAAATGCAATGATTTATTGGGCTGGTGGAGAACCATTTGGTGGTGAAGAAGCTTTGCTGCCATTGACCAGAGAGTTTCCCAATTTATATAACAAGGAGAACCTAGCATTGCCTGGCGAACTTGAACCCTTCACCAACAAGTCATCCATTCTCGCTGCTATAGATTACATAGTCTGTGAACAGAGTGATGTCTTCATGCCTTCTCATGGTGGAAACATGGGCCATGTAATTCAGGTACTGATCTCTTCAATCTTTGTCACATTGTCTTCTCTACGGAAAATGATCATTCTAAAAATCTCCGAAACTTAATTGTCAATGCAGGGACGCAGAGCTTATACAGGGCACAAGAAGTTCATAACTCCAAACAAGCGGCAAATGTTACTGTACTTTCTTGATACCTCTCTTCCTGAGTCTGAGATTCAATAGTGTCATAAAAGGGGAGTTGCATCAAAAAGGATCTCTAGGGCAGCCAGAATTACGGACTGAGAAAGTCGGAAGAGATGTCACTGCCTTCCCTATCCCTGAATGCATGTGCAACACAAGTACTAGAACAAGACCATAATGTGATTTCACTGATCCCGTCTCTCATTCCACACAAATTCAATGGATACCACCATTGAATTCCTGCTGGCCATTTGAAGCAATTTGAGTCAAATTTGAAGGCCTCATAACAATCTGGAAGCCAGAGTTTTGCAATTGAAGGAATTCTCATCCTTTGAATACCACAACACATGTATATACAGAACACATATACACTCATTGAAAGATGGCTATGTGGTGTTATTTATTCATCCAGGGAAGCCCCTTTTGAGCTGTCCACTGTTGTAATTATTCTTTAGCATATAATTTATTTATGAGAAATGGATACATGGATGTATTCTTTGATTCTTTGTTGTAGCATACCACCATTCTGAGAGAACTGCCGCATATTGGGAATATATTTATCAATGCAAAATGCTATCAATTGGATTCACAATTTCTTGTTGCTTACCTTGTCAAAGTTGTCTAACCTATTTTTGATTAATTAGACGAGTAAAGAAATTGATTTAGGTTTTCAAATTAATCAGTTGGAAGTTGACTACATCATAGTGCTAATCAGTTTATGTTTGCCCAAATTTAGCTAGTTGAATTTATTTATAAAAAACTTTTCTAGTTCTCTCCCCCTCACATGTTTACTATTTTTCTTCGGTTTCAGTGAGAAACATTATCTAATGAAACCAAAAGAGTTATATGTTGATGCATGTCGTGATCTATAAAAATATGATTGTTAATTTAAGAGTATTCTGGTACATATTTTCCACTATGTTGTTTTTTTGGGTTAAAGTTATTTTTTATCCCCGGAAACAGATTCAGTGTTCATTTCCATCTTAAATTAAAAAATTATTGATCTGATCCTTTATGTATTACGTTTTTACATGCGTATTTGGTTCACGGCATTGGCGTGGCGTTGATATTGTATTGATGTGGCGTATAAATGAAGTATATGGTATTTATTTGTTTTTCTTTTTCTAGTAGTTTGTATTTTGATATTATGAATAAGCCCATTTGGGTACATTGACATGGCATATAGGTATACCATCATCACCTTAAAGTTTTAAGATTGGCGTGACCTATATATGTCATGCGACTAAGAAAAACTTAAGGTCTTGAGATGTGCGCTACATGCCGTAATGTCGAGTCTACGCCCGTCATGTCATGAAATATATGCCGCGTGTAAGAAAAAATAAATAAATATCCGTATTCGATTCGTATACCACGCGTTAATCACATGTCAGTAGGAACCAAATGTAACACAATATGCAATACACAGGGAATGTACTGACAACTTTTGAAATTTAGGATGGAAATGAACATTTGACTTATTCCAAAGGGTAAAAATGGATTTAACCTTATTTCTTTCAACGAACTGCAATGAATTAAAACATCAAGCTAATGAGATAAGTTTGCAATAAAGTTTTTTTTTTTTTTTTTTGTATAAAGTTGGGGAAGTTGTACCCCAATTATATGAAAAATATTAAAAAAAAATTAAGCAATAATATTAAGATATGAGAGAAAAATAATTGATAAAAGCCACAGTGGAATCCAGACATGACCCTGATCTCTTAAAATAAAATCTAAAATATACATATTTAACGCTAAACCCTAAAAATGTATTTTTATAGTCTATTAACAATCCAAATCTCAACCCAATGGGCCTTGGGCCCACGGACCCAACTTTGGCACGATATTCATTCGAGCCCATTATTACCATCAAACCCAACTTGAATGGACGGTTGAGATCTGCGGACGTAGTTTGATTACTTCGTTCACTCGCTTGCTGTTTAGAGCTCTTTTTCGGAGATCCCTCTCTCTCTCTCTCTCTCTCTCTCTCTCTCGACCGCGCGAGCAATCCCGGGATCATTCAGTAGTGAGTATTGAATTCATTTGATTTCTTGTATACATGGTTTGATTCTAGTATTTTTTCCCTTTTTGGTCGATCTATTGGTTGGTTTATGTGATTATTTGATTGGGTTTGTATGATGGAAATTGATTTTAATTGGTTGAATGGTTGTTGATTATTCATCGATTATATGTTCTATTTCCCATCTTGATTACTGGAAGTGTTTGGTGATGCACTACGTGAGCGTAGGGTTTTAGGGTTTTGATTTTTCCCTTGAATTGAATTTTGATGTATTGATTTGAATGTTTAAAGCAAATACTTGTTTTGATGGTAATTGACACTTGAGGGGTCCCATTTTACTATTCATTTGATACTTTCTTTTGCAAATCAAAGATAGCTTGATTATTTTGCAATTGTGGCTACTCTTTTAATCATTTATCACAACAGAATATGAAAATGATGCTCCTGTTGGTAATATTGAGGGTCACCCCTTTGCGAAGATACATAGATTTTGTTGTTTTGAGTCTCAAGAAAATGGGCCTTCAAACTTCATTTTTTTTAATGTCAACTCATGTCTAGCTGCCCCTCAGTAGCTTAGGTTTGATATTGCATCTGAAACTATATCATGTTTAGTATCATCTATTTGTAAATTGATTTTAGGTTTGTCTATCTGTTAGATTGTTTCTTCATCTTGATTTCATTTGGATTGATTTAATATGTGAAGGGCGAGTATTTACTTGAGGAGGTGTTCTTGCATAATTTAATTTAATTTTTGTTTTAGAAAGCAGGGCATGGATCCTTCAGAACTCAGACACTTGGAAGATGATGATACTCCAATAATGAAGACCATTAAGGGGCAACTATGGGATTGGCTGCTGGAACTATCTGGGGTACTGTTGTTGCTACTTGGTATGGCGTGCCTCGTGTAGAGAGAAATGTAGCTCTTCCAGGACTCATAAGAACTCTGAAGATGTGTAGGTAACTATGGGCTTACCTTTGCTGCCATTGGAGGACTTTACATAGGTGTTGAGGAACAAGTGGTGGAAAAGTACAGAATGAAAAGGGATTTTGTAAATGGTGCTGTTGGTGCTTTTGTTGCTGGAGCAGCCATATCTGGCTTCAAAGGTGATTTGGGTCTTTCTTTGAACCTTTTTCCCCTCTATACCATGTTTTCAAAGTTCAACATCTTATTTTCTCTAACCACTGAGCTGCATTTGCTTCTTAGTTTGTAATACAATGGCCAGATTTCATTGTTATCAGTTAGGGCTTAAAGATTTGTGCTGCTGATGTTTTGTTTTATGCTTCATTACTTGATAAATAATCATTTGAAATGTATCATAGAAGTAACTGTCAGGCTTAGGCTTGTAGTTGTTTCTTTCATATGTGATTATGTCTTTCTATGTTCCTTCTTTTCACTAGTTGTATTTGGTAATATCAATCCACTACCACTTCTCTTATCAGCTGGAATTAGTAATCAATCAATTAAGCATGAGCATAAGAAACCTTATTAGTTTTTGTTCAAGGATATAGAGTATTCTCATTGTCTGTGAGATGGTCTTGGACTCTTAGCAATGGTTTCCTCTCATATTGTTGATCTGGTTGAGTTCTACCTGATTCTAGGACTTGAAAAGGCTGTATTTATTCATAGTCAATGCTTCACTTCATGTCAAATATCCGTATATTCGGTCTTTGGAAGGTGAGTAATCCATTGGTGGCATGTCCCTTATGGTGGCATAGTACAAGTTCACCAGTGTTATATGCACGGACATACACGAGATTCTTACCATGTCTAGTACCTTTATCTCACTTAGATAAATGTCTAGAACCTATAAAGCAAGATCACCACCTTGATTTGCTAGTGTAGGACATTCAGAAGGCAACCAAACGGAATATCATCTATTGATGAAGGGAAGCGAATAAAGTTCAGTAAATAGGATATCTTCATTTGCGCTCTGATGTATCTTTGTTGTCAATAGATGGTCTTGTTAACGAAAGAGTTCATTTGTGGGTGAGATCTTTCTAAATTTGGCCTTCCCAAATTTGGCAGGCCGTCCTTTTGAATTAAGGAATAGGTAGGCCAACTACTAAAAATCAACACATACTACTGAAAAGATAAACTCAAATAATTATTCATTATATTTAAAAATAAAATATGATATGCTTTACAGTTTCATGATTTGGAGTATCACATTAGGTGTCAATTTTCCAAGGGAAAAGCTTCATCTTTTTATGTGGTGGGTGGGAAGTAGTTTCAAATTAATGATCCATTTATTTCCTTAGTTGCTGAATGCTACCTTCATTCACTGATATCAAACCCATGTTTAATATCAGATAAAATTTCTTGTAATCACATCATAGTCTTCATTTAAAATCTGAGAGAAAAGAACTTATGTTTTTTTTGTTGCTTTACTTCTGAAGAAATGGTAGGATAGAGATTTTATTCATGTACTCCGAAATCATCTTCTCTTATGTGAACAAGTTTATCTATATATATATTTTTTAATTTCTGCAATATGTATATATCCAATCTCTTTTCTATCCATCTGGAACTCACATCCATCTTCACTTTCCAACCTCGCATTCTCTTCTTTGAAGGCAGGGGCATTTCATCAGCCATCTCTGCTGGATCTGCTCTAGCTGTTACTTCCGCGGTGTTGGACATCGGTGGTCAGACAACAAGAGTTGATAATGGCAAAGAATACTATCCTTACACTGTTCAGAAGAGGCCTACTTCTAATTGATGGTCCAATTCATCCATATAAAACCTCTACTCAGAGAGAAACCCCCAGAAAAAGGCTTTTGGAATGATTGTTGGCTGCCTGAATTCTGTTCAAACTTCTTTGTTAGAAACTTTCCTTAACTGCATGTTTCTGGAGACCCAAGAAAGACTCCAGGAATAATATTTTGGGTCTTTGTTTGATTGATTTTAATGCCATGGAAATGTAACATCACTGAGATTGTTTTCCAAACCATGATGCTTCTCTTCTTCTCACTCCTTGCAAGAAGAATTTGATTGTTTTCCTTTATGAATGAATAGCTGGTCAAATCTATGTAGAATTTCTTGTTATTTTACTTCTATTATCAGCAGGATCAATGGTTGTTCAATGTGATTGGATGCGATTTGATTTCTTCTTGTTTTAAAAATGAAATTTTCAGGGGTGGTTATAAAAAAATATCAAAAATTCACATAAGATAAAAACCTGAAAATTAATGTGATTTACATTAAGTTTTTTTTACTTCATTAGGTCTTTGAAATTTCATCATTTTGGAATTAAAATTTTGAAATTAATAATTAATAAACGATAAAATGACAAAAAGGAGGATCAAAGATTTGATTATGGAAACTTAAAGGGGGTTATTTGAAGTTATCCCACTTTTTAATGCTAATTTTAGTTCCCACGAGATCTACTCCCATTCGGACCCGTTTCTGTGTCTCCACCACAGCGATGCTCGAAGAGAAGCCCGAGCCCTCGACGCCAACGGCGCCGGCGCCACCGCCGGCGTTGCTCCTACGACCTCGCCGGGAGCCCTTCGAGTACGGGCTCCTCCCAATCTCGAAGCTTATCTTCTCGGACGGCATCCTCACCCTCGGTCCCGTAAAGGAGAAGCTCCTCCAGGCGTCTCCTGATGGTCGGGTATCCGAAACGCAGCTCGCCGAAGCGCTCCAAATTCCTCCCGATTACGCTTGCCTCACTATCGACACCCTGGCCTCCGTCCTGCCGGCGGATCCCGATCCCAATGCTGGCGCGGACGTCCATGATCTGATCTTGTTTCTGTACATCCAGACGTATAAGCGGCTGCTGCCGAGGACGCACAAGGACTCGGCGGCGGTGGCTGATGTATGGCCCTCGACGTCGGCCTTCGATGGATACTTATCGGCTCTATCGCCGCTCCAGGTCGGGGTTTCGTCTGATTTCATCAATTCTTCGCTCAAAGTTTAGAATTCGATTTGAAGGGAGAAATGAAATGGTTTTTTATTATTAAAAAGGACCAGATTTTGTGAGGGAATCTTAAACTTGGAAAGAAAGGGTATAACTTGAGATGCTTGATAGATAATTTTGAATTATATCTTGGAAAGGACTACTATTTGTCGAGTAAGCAACTGTCTTAATTATTTTTAAGATTTAGGTTCCTCATTTGTCTTAATTTTTCTTACATTTAATTGCTAATCAAGTTGTATTCTTGAAAATAACAATTCTTCATCCATCCTTAAGACTCTAATATAGGGCCTTCAATGCATGTTTATTTTTTCTATTTTGACAATCTTTTCAACTATGATCTTCTTGATGTGTGGATGCTTAAAACTTTCCCTGTTAGTTATTAATTGTTTGATATGGAGATTGAATCCCAAAGGAATGTGCATTCGGGGGAGAAAAAGGTTGGGTCTTTCAAGATCAATGGACGTTATCCTTATTCAAAAAATTAACTTATGAACATCTATCATGTAAAGCACCATCCAGATTTTTTGTTTCTAGTTATACATAATTACGTCTTCGTGAAATGTAATGTTCAGCAATTGCCATATACAGCAGTCATCATGATAGCTATATACTTATTGGATTAAGTTTTGAACTATATTGTTTGTTAAATTGCAGCTTGTACGAAGCAATAGCCGTCGCTTCATACCATCACAATCTGATGAAGAGGCCCATCAGTTATCATATTTACAGAAGCATATGGCCAATATTATTGCTCTCTTGGCTGAGCCGGTTGAGGGCGAGGGTGATGAATCCTTGGTTGGTCACAAATATAATTTATGAATTTATTTCCTTAATGTCTTGAGATACTTATTTTTCTATTTTTTTATTAATTTTTTTAATTATAACTCTTTGTTTTAATGACAAGTTGGGTCAAAATACAATCCATCTAATTCATTAGGAATTAATTTAAAATACTTGATGAATCTGGGAGCACACTCAGATGAAAAAAATTCTGTTGCTTATGGTACAAAAACTACTTATTGAGGTAAACAAAGCAAGGCTTAAATATTTGGATTCAGTAATTTTTTATTAGGAAGCTTGCATCCTGCGTGATCTTTATGCT
This sequence comes from Dioscorea zingiberensis, assembly GCA_026586065.1. NCBI lineage: Eukaryota > Viridiplantae > Streptophyta > Magnoliopsida > Dioscoreales > Dioscoreaceae > Dioscorea > Dioscorea zingiberensis. The sequence continues at coordinate 344,335 of JAGGNH010000011.1, forward strand.
GTCTATGAACCTTTCTAAAATTTGTTGCTTTACCATTGAAAGTGGAATTTGTGCCTCATGGTTCTTGTTGGTGCATATTGGGATGTCTTGGTTGGCATTGCTATTCTGGCGAATTCGATTATCTTTACTTACTATATTAGGTATTGTCACGTCATATTGAATCATTCATCAAATAGTTGCCTTAAAATTATGGGACTTGATATGGTAAGTTTTTCTAGTTTTAGGCTTTTCATGCATTTGTTGAATAGTTTTAGTCATCCCAATGTTTGCCAAAAATACTTTCCAGATTAGTAGCTTCTTTAATTGTATCAGATGGCATGGAGCGACATCAAACACCTTCTCATTGTTTGATATATTTGAACTTTTGCTCTATTGTTAATTTCTTGGCTCACTTTATTAAGCTTGGAAACATGCAAGATTTAAACGTCATGCTCAAGTGGTGAAGTCATGCTACATTAGTAATGATGCCGTAGAATACTAGGTAGTTCTCAATAGAGCTTGATACATTTTCTATGGCTTTACTTTTGATTGGAATCAACTCACTGATGCTACAAATCCCAGTCACACATAATTCAACAAACCATCTGCTATTAGATGTTTGTGGTAGAAACAGCCTGGTAATTACAAAAAATATTACAGGTGGCTTGGTGCATGAATACATTCACTTAGGACATAAAAAATGTGAATCAAGTGTTGGTGGAAGAGGGTTTGCTTTTCCTTTCCACTTCAAGCAGTCCATAGTTCCTGATATTTCTTAAGTGAGAAACTAAGCATATTTATTTGATCATGGTTCTATAACAGTCTATGATACTTTTCTTGGAAAAAACTTAACTTTATACATCAATTGTATAGGGAATTAATCTTTCCTAATTTTGCTTTCCAAAATGTGTTCAGCAATCTTTCTTCCACTATTTCTTGACTATTTTGATGGCTTTGGATTATTTGCAGGTTTTAACATCAGAAAGGTTTGAACATCTTGGATTCCTCATCCAGTTTGGTGAAAAAGGGTGTGAAGGAATCCCATTGAGCCAGGCAACTCCTTTCTTTGCAAATTCAGATCCTGATATGCCTGCTGCTCCTGTTCCTGCTGCCCAAGTTCATGACTGGGTTTCACAACACATAACTGCTGCATTGGAGCACAATGCAGAGAAAGCTATGGCAAAAGAAAATGGCCCTACTGCAGACCTTGATGTGACTATGGCTGATGCCTTCTTAAATCAGACAAGGCCCCAAAGTAACAGTTCACTAAGCGGGACCTCTATGCATACTACTTGTGCATATTCTAGAAGTCAGAGCTTTGTAGAGGGCTTCTCAAAAGCATCTGTTGTCAAGCAGACATGTGATATCAAAGGGCATTCCCTAAAGGTGATAGCAAACTACAGGCATTTCAATTGAATTAGGCATTTGATATTTATCCCACTTGATAGAATTTTGCTTGCATTCCACACTTCCACACACTTATATTCCCATTTAAGTAGCTTCTATAACGGTATTTGTTTTCCCTACAATTCTTTGCTCATTCTCTACTTATTAGGGTTTAAAGAGAATTAGTTCCATGTTGTAGTCTTTAAAGATCAGCATCTCATTGGGTGATTTGGGTGATTATATGATATTTTTTTGGCACCTATTTTATCTTTGCTATTCATATAATTTCTTCATGCCCTATCCGTTTTCATAATTTGTTGCCAGGAGATAAACATTTTTTGGTAATATATTGTGGTTTGGCAGCTCATAAATTCTTAAATCTTGGTTAAACTTATTAGTGCTGACATGTATATCTGTATTGTTTGATATCAACCGTATCAAGCACACATATCACAAATTTGCCATTTCAAAAAACTCTTTCCATGGATTTGGAAGCCTGCTTTTCTATCTATTGTTATTGCTGATATATTCTTCCCTGGGCATCTATCCAGAAAAAAAGAAATGAAATGAAAGCTATCATCTCAAATGAACCTCTCAACAGTGGGAAATCAAGTATAATGGAACTGAATCCTCTTTACTAGGGTCTCACATAACATGCTTTAACATAAATCGGCCGAATTTAGTTTGATATGCCCTATATGATTATTTGTCAATCTACACTCCATTAAGCCTAATTATATGCATCTATACATTTCAGCAAAGTCTATCAGTGTATATACCTAAGTGAATTATTTTGCTTTTTTCTCATTAAGTTCTTTTTGATGTCCATTTTGGTTTAAAGTAATACATCTTAAAGCAGTTCACATTTCATAGTGTTTTTATAGATCAGAACATTGACCTTAACTTTGGTTTGCATTGTCTCATCAATCTCTTCAAAGTTTGAAATATGAATTTCACTTTTTGTGCTCAAGTTTTGAAGCTCATTTCTATTCTGCAGGTTTTGAATTGCCATGATTCAGTCATATATATTCTAGCACCTTTGAGGTATGCTACAGTTTATGGATGTTCTGACACAACCATTGTACTGGGAGCTATTGGTAAGGTATGATGGTAAATTTACACTTTCATGATTGCACCGTTTTCATTTCATGTGGCTTTGTTACATATTATTAGTTTACATTTTTTTTCTTCAATATACTAATTAAAGTATCTTATTTGTGCTTATTTGTGAATCCTACAAGTGAAGCCTACTGTTCTTTAACTTGATCAATGTGCTCTATTACAAGCTTTTATCTCATTTCATGCTTCTAGGTGGAGAGATGAGAACATGACTTAAATTTAATCGTTATAAATTGTGATATTGATATATTTTCCCACTATACTTAATTTGTAACTCTTGTTCATTAGAATCAATATTTAAAATTATGACAATTTTCCAGGCTGTAAGGATAGAACATTGTGAAAGGGTACAAGTTATTACAGCTGCAAAGCACATTTGTATCTCAAATTGTCGTGAATGCATATTTTTCTTGGGAGTCAATCAGCAACCCCTCATCGTTGGTGATAATCATAAATTGCAAGTGAGTAATTTATATGTATATCTGTTTGTTATATGTAAATTGACGTTTTAAGTTAATCCCATCAACACCTATTCATCTATTTTCTTAAGCCTGTCTTTGTTTTGTTTCAGTTATGCTTATTCAACATAGGTAGCAATCTTGTACAAACCTGTTGTTTCACTAACATTAGAGTGATGCACTAATCTTCAGCTAAAATAGATTTGATTTTTCTGCCGAACGACCGAAATTTTGGGGATTTTATCCAAATGAGACTATTAATTCTGATTTTAATTGAAGAATAATTAGCTTATCTTATTTAGAGACTACTTTAGAGGATATTATCATGGGGACAACTAGGTTATGACATGATATTGAACTAACAAGTATGGTCATTAGCGACATAATATAAAGCCTCCCATTTATATATAGTCACAGGTCATCTTAATAAATTTGAATTCATAAAGTTTTCAATGCTTTATTCTCTAAGATAAAGTTTTACATCAAATAATATAACAAAAATAAAATTTTTAATGCAAATTTGCTTCTATGACATATATTATATAGAATATATAATATTTTACTAATATACAAAAACAACAACAACAACAACAACTAAGCCTTAATCCCGTACTAGATAGGGTCGGCTATATGAATTCTTTAATACCATTAATACATTTGTTAGAAGCGAAGATCATTTCGATATCTAATAAACATAAGTCTTTGAATCTTATCTATCTACCAGTATAATCCTAGAGCTTACTATCTTTCTTCTTCTTACCTTTTATTAGTAAAAGCTATCACGGTTTAGAACCGGGACATTAGTGCGATGCACGTGTCAAAGCCAAATGCTTAAGCGTTAACTTTTCTTTATTTTATCTTCCAATTTGTACAGTACTACACCTTTTGTTGGATGTATTCATTTCTTATCTTATCTAATCTTGTATGACCACTCATCCATCTCAACATCCTCATTTATGTCACACTCATCTTATAAATATGTTGAACTTTAGTTGTGCAATACTCGCTCTCGTATAACATGGCTGGTCTAACTGCCGTTCTATAGAATTTTCCCTTCACTTTGTTAGGCATCTTTCTATCGCATAACACTCCCGTCACTTCTCCATTTCAGTCATCCTATTTTGATTTTATGGGTTACAACTTCGCCTATGCAAGCGTGGCGAGCGTAGTTGGTCCCAAGCCCGGAAAAAGAGGAGGGTTGTTGTAAGTTGACAACCATTGTAAAAATCTAGTCACACATATGATATGGATTTTATTAATATATATAATAATATTTATAATAATATATAATATTTAATTTTGAGCTTTTGGACTAAAGCTCATTCGAACTTGGCTTAAAAGCTTGAAATTCTAAGCTCGATCTAGGTCAGCTCGAAAGCGCAAAATTTTGAGCCGAGCTAGAGCTTTTGCTTAGCCCCAGCTCAAGCTGCTCATGATGTTTCACAACCATAGTTGAATCTATGAATAGAAGACATTAAATAGAATGAACTCTTATATTTAAAGATTTAAATCCTATCTTAAAAGATAGACATATTCTTAGAAACTCTTCCTAAAATGATAAGTTTGTCCTTAACAATTTAAACCAAAAACTAAAAACAACTTAAAACAAAAAAAATTTCACAATCATCTAACTCATCAGTCGATGTTGACTGCATCATCTAGTCTTTGAAGTTTGAACAAATCAGACTGTGGAAAGTTATTGATCCAGGGCATAGTCAGTTTATCCGATCATATTGAAATTTGTATAATTTTCTGCCTGATACATTGTTGAACAGTCTACCTTTCTATGCAAGACTCATCTTTGATATATTTTTTTCCTTTTTGCAATAGGTGGCACCATACAATACATTTTATGCACAGTTAGAGGAGCACATGGCTCAGATTGGTGTTGTTCCGACTGTCAACAGATGGGATGAACCCTTGGTACTTGGAATGGTCGATCCGCATGATTCTCTATCTCATCCTGCAGGGGTTTCTGATGCTCAAGCAGAGTCCGCTACACGATTAGATCCTGATCTATTTACAAATTTTTTGGTAGGCAACAGCTTTCATTCCCTTAAAGATAACAACAAATCTTTGCCTATCTTGGCTTTTTTTTATTTTATCTAGTGTGCATGAATTGGATTGTTTCCTGAGTTCCTTTCATGTGAAAATATGTCTACTCCTCATTGTTGTCTAAACATTATCTTGTCCATTATGAATATTTTCCAAGTGTTAGAATGAGCCTACAATCACCCAAAACATCAATACTTGCTCTCTATGGTGGTGTGCAGATTCCCAATTGGTATGGCAGTGAATCGCCACAATCTACAAAATACAACCCTTTTCCTTTGCCTGAAATTTACTTGTCTTCCCAGAGGAAAAAGGTATGTGATCCAAATCCTGAAGTTTGAGATGGAAGGCTCATGAGTCTCCATGTTTCTCCTTTTTCTCACATATGCTTTTGTTCACTTCTGCCTACCTGAATCTTTGATTTGGTAAATATCTGCACAATCTTCTTTGCAGTATTCAATTTTGAATGATGTCCAACAAGCTTTAAGAGATATAGAAATAGAGGAGAACAAGAAGCGAGAATTAGCATGCGCCCTTCATGTTCATTTTAAAGACTGGCTATATGGTAATGCATTGCTTCTCTTTAACATTTATCTGGAATCTAGATTGTTCATGCATTCACTTTGTTTCAGTTTGCATCAAAAGTCCATGTTTTATAATTTTTGGGTTCCTCATGAATACCGTTGAATATCTTGGTGGCAGCTTCCGGGAACATCCGCCAACTCTACTGCCTACAAGGTGACTAACATAATGGAACACATGCTGTTAAGGTTGTAATTCCTGTCCCTCTGGGATTTGTAAAGCATAAATTCTCCATCTCATTGCCATCTCATGCCAACAAATTTTTGTTCATTTTAATCTGATGAGAACACTGTATCAATAGCTTTATTTGCATGGGATCATGCACTTTGTGGCTCTTCTCAGACTGATAAGGGCTAGAGTGGATGCTTGTATGTTCACAAACCTTTATGTAATCCTGTTCACCTGAAACTTGTGTACTCTGGTGGAGTTGGAGGTATTGCTGTTTTTGGAACAGAGGCATATAAATTGATATTTGAAGGCACATTCCTTTCTGTAGGGATGTTCAAATGGAGATCCTTTCTATGGAGAAGCAGAGACTCCATTTGAAGCTAATTTGTTTATTATTAGGAACCAACCATTCTTGAGTTTTTCTTGCGTTCTGTTCTCATAACTTTTGGTGCATAGATGACATATTTTTGCAAGATTATATGTGCGACCTCTGATCATTTACCATCATCTTATAAAAATAATTTGACTCAGGGGACTGAAGTTATTTTTTTTATTTGATATTTTTGGGGTGACAAGTAACAAATCTGATAACATTTCAGTATGACATCAACCATTCATCCTTAAAGCTGCCTCTATAAGATCATGCTTTCCAACGTATTTCAATGTTAGAAACAGAAGGCGCAATGAGACATTCATTATTCAGAACTCGTAGAGTTTCAGTTTTATTGATACTTTATCAAATGGCCATTAATGCTTCAATCCTGCTTGCAATATGAGCTTCATGGTCCTCCAACCGATCAACCAAGCATATGCGTCCTTCCATTGAATGAGTGTCGGAACACCCTTGAGCTTGAACTGGGTATCAACTCTCCATGGATGGGCAGGGTTCCTCCAGGTCGGTCGATCTCCAACATAAGCTCTCAGCAAAAGTACATCTTTCTCCGATGTTTCCAGCTTTTCATATATCACAGGCTCTGCTACATTGCAATCTGCAAACCAAAAGAAAACTCAGTTGAAGGATGAGAAATCATGGAATATCCATATATGAAAGAAATGACACTGCATCTAACAGCAGGAACAGTAAATGATAAGACTTTACTGATTTATCAGAAATTCTAATAGAATGTAATCTTGCATAAAAGTAAATTCCGCAATCCGCAGAATATCCAAGGAATCCCATAAATTTACAAATTTAGATTCTTTAAATGCAATTCAGAAGTTTTGATCTGTACAAGGGCTCAATGATTCTTCACTCGAGTACCAAAGGCCTCATACTTGCATGAAATTTGCAACATTATATGCCTAAAGAGAACCAATCATTTAACATCTCCATATGAGAGCTCAGAAGAGTAGTCATCAGACTTTGATCAAATGAAAACTTGTTCGCATGAAAAGGAATGTTATATAATTAAGCAAAAAAGAAGACCATATATGAAGCTTGACTCAGTTTATCAATCACACAAACAAACATTCCCATATAATCAAGTGAAAAGGGCGACCAGCATCTTTCTCAATCAAACAAATTGAACATGAAAACATGATGACTCCAATGAAGGAAGAATCTACTAAAAGCTCAATAGGCAAAACCTCATATATATATATTTCTTTGTCTATACTCTCTCCTTGACAAGCACAAGAATTTATGGAGAACAAGTTTGCAAAGAAAAAGAGAAAAGAAAAGGCATCCTTGAGTGAACTTTTTTTCTTATATTTAGACAAAGAATGAACTGGGACAAAGGCCAAATAACAAGAAACATGTGAACTTCTATCTAACCAAAAATCATGTGAGATCTCTCCACATATCTACAGTCTAATATTCAAAAGGAAAAACTCAAACAAAAGCACTACCCTCAGTAAGAAAAAGAGAAACTTTACTGTAATTAATCAAAGGCTTAGCAACATTGGTTCATGTTGGTGAATGGATCAAAAGGATCAAACACATCTCTTTAATTAGGATAATACACATTCTTCTCAGTGATAAAAAGTGAACCTTTACCAAAATTAACCAGGGATTAGTTACAAGATTAATGCATGAAAATTGATCAAAAGAATCAAAGACATATCTTTTAGGATAAAATCCAAACAAAAGAATTTTTCTATATAAAAAAAAAAGAGAACCTTTACTACAATAATCAGGGGATTAGCTACATGATTCATAGTGGAAAATGAATCAAAAGGGGTAAAGACATCTATTTTAGATAAAGCCCAATAAAAGCATTCTTCTCAGTGATAAAGAAGAACCTTGACTACAATTAGTGACCGGATTAGCTACATGATTCATGGCGGAAAATGAATCAAAAGGAGCAACATTTCTTTTAGGACAAAATCCAATCAAACCATTCTTATCAGTAACAAAGAACGAAACTTCACTACTATCAATCAGAGGATTAGCTATAAGATTTCAAGATGGAAATGGGTAATCAATAGGAGTTAAGCAAAAGGAGAGACCATACCAGGGCACCAACTAAGAGTGGTAGAAGGATCCTTATCGGCCAAGAAGAGCAAGAACTTCATCTGATTCACCGGACCCCCCGCCTTGAACTTCTCGAAAGCATCATCGAAGTCGGCGAGCGTGGCGTCCTCGATCTTGAGAGGCATTCTCTCTCCTCTCTCTCTCTCTTTTCTCTTCTATCCTTTCCTCAATTTCGATTTTCGATTTTCGATGATAAGGAGCACCTTTTTTTTTGGCCTATTTTACACGCAAACCCCTGATTTTAACTTAAATATCACCCCCTAGAAATTTTCATAATTACTTTGCACTCTTTCCCTTTTTCAAAAATCCCCTCTTCTGATTTTTATTTATGAACTACCCCCAGCTTATCACCAATCTATAACTAGATAATATTTATTTTGGAAAAAATGCTAAATTTATATTGAACCCATTCACTCTGGTCAAATTGTTCAACAGAAGTATTTTTTTTTAATAAATGAAAATTTTGTATTATTATATATATATATATATATATATATATATATATATATTAATATTAATATATAATGAACCTGGCACTCGAAAAGAGAACCCATTTCAGCATGCATTCAATGTATTTGATAATGCATTGAATCTGATCGTCTTAGTTAAAGAATTTGAATAAATATGAGGGTATTTTTGTCATTCTGCTCGCATTGTACTTTCCTTAATCTTTGGCCTCTCTGGCTCTTCTGTTTCTCCCATTTCTCTCCCTCTCTTTTCCTCGAGCTTTTCATCCCCAAAACGGAACCAGAGATTGGTTTGTTTTCCCTGCGGATGGAAATTCGGGAAGATTCGAGGTTTTAATCGGGTAAAGTTTCAAGCTTTGTCTTCCTTTTTTATTGATTCTCATGTATTTTTCATCTTTTTATTGCCCAAAAGTTGACTTTTTTATGTAGTTTATGTGATTTTGTGCTCCTTGAATTAGTCTTTGTGGACTTTTTGTTCATTATTTTCTGAAATTAGTGAGGATTCGATGCTGGGATGCTATTATGTGTGGGTTGTGATTGTCTCTCAATCATTTGGGGTGTTGCCCTTACTTTTGTAGCTGATGTTGTTTGTTTATGTTCCTTTTTCTTTGGTTTTTCTTAGGGTAGAAGTAGTATAGGGCTGCATGGTGTATAAAATTTGAATCTTGGTTGTCACATAATTGATTCGGGATCTTTTCAGGATTTATCCTATTATTGCTCTTGTTTGGTATTGTTTTTATTTCTTCATTTTAATCTTTGATGGATGTGGAAATTGGTTCAAGAGCTTTACTTGGTGGATTGAGAATTATTTCTACCGGATCCAATTTGTGGTTTGTGTTTTGCAAGAAAATTTCTGGCTTTTGTAATATATGCTGACATTTTTATGGATTAGCTTGACAAGCCATGGTAAAGTTTTATTTAAGGTTGACATGAAAGATTTGGAAGTGGCTTCTTTGGGTGGTTTTATTTAAAATCTACATTGACTTGCTATCTCCTTGAGTTTTCTATTCTTTGTTCTTCAGTTGTACTGTATGATAAAAATTTCTGGTTGGAAGTAGCTCTCAAGAAATGTGCTCCATGAATTTGACTGTTCTGTTGTTTCCACAGCAAGATCGTGATATTGAATTCCCTGCATTTGCAATTCTACACTGGAATATGATCGACCTTGGTTTTGAAAGTAACTTTGTGGTTTATCCAAGAGTAGAGAAGTATGTTATTTGAGAACGGAGAAAAACTAACAAATCGAAGTTGGAAGTTTTGAGCTCATGGAGCACCTAGTGATGATTGCGAATGACCTTGGGGATGGTTCAGATTTTGAGGTTGATGACGTCAGGTGTGATAATCTCACAGAGAATGATGTCAGTGATGAAGACATTGAAGCAGAGGACTTGGCAAAGAGAATGTGGAAGGACAGGGTCAAACTTCGGAGAATCAAGGAACGGCAAAAGCTTGCTGCCCAACAAGCTGCTGAGAAAGCTAAGCCTAAGCAGACCTCAGATCAGGCTCGTCGAAAGAAAATGGCCCGAGCCCAAGATGGTATCTTAAAGTACATGTTAAAGTTGATGGAAGTGTGCAATGCCCGTGGATTTGTGTATGGAATCATTCCTGAAAAGGGAAAGCCAGTGAGTGGTGCTTCAGATAACATAAGAGCATGGTGGAAGGAGAAGGTGAAGTTCGACAAAAATGGACCGGCTGCTATCGAGAAGTATGATGCGGAAAACTTTGCTGCTCTGAATGGGTTGTGTAATGGAAAAGGAAATAATCACAGCCTTATGGATCTCCAGGATGCCACTTTGGGGTCTCTCCTGTCATCGTTGATGCAACATTGTGATCCACCACAGCGGAAGTATCCTTTAGAGAAGGGTACTCCACCGCCTTGGTGGCCTTCGGGTAATGAAGACTGGTGGTTAAATTTGGGACTACCAAAGGGTCAAGATCCCCCTTATAGGAAACCTCATGATCTGAAGAAAGTGTGGAAGGTTGGAGTGCTCACTGGTGTGATTAAGCACATGTCTCCTAATATTGATAAAATCAAACATCATATCCGAAAATCAAAGTGTTTGCAAGATAAGATGAGTGCGAAAGAGAGCTCCATCTGGTTGGGAGTATTAGGCAAAGAGGAAATGATCGCTCAACAGGTCAGTAGTGATAATGGAATGTCTGATGTAACAGAGGCCCCGCCACCAGGTAATGGAGAAAGAAGAGATGACACTTCTAGCAATAACAGCGATTATGATGTTGATGGCTTTGAAGATGCACAAGTTTCAACATCATCCAAGGGCAGCCGCAGAAAAGTACATGAAGGTGTGCAACCTTGTGTAGAACATGCTGTTTCGAAAGTTGCACGGCGTTCTTCACGTGAAAATGTTGAGCGAGTTCAAGGAGGGGGTGAAGTAGGTGAACAGCGGAAGAGAAAAAGACCTCGAGGGAGTCAGAAACGTGTTGATCAGCCAACAGAAGCATCTGACAACCAACAACTTCCACAAGAATCAAGAAATGCTATCCCTGATATGAATCAAGCAGGCATGCCATCAAGTTATCATGAGACACAAAATGCCCCCCCGCAAAACAGTGCAATAGTCCCTACAATACCTAGAGAAGAAGGTTTTGCAAACCAATCGCTTGTTCCTGAACCGGGATTTAACAATACATTCAGATTTTCTTCCACCGATATACCTGCACAAAGCATGAATGTTGATGTCCAACCGATATTATATTCCGGTATAGAGAATAACAGGTTGATTTCTGGGACCAGTTATGGGTTTTTCCCTTCGCCTATGGGATATGAAGTCTCTCATGGCAGAGAACAGCATCCTTTGCCTCTTCCTGAAAATCAGATGATTCCTGAGGGTACTGGATTTCCTGGTGCAAGTCATATCTTTGGGCATGAATTAACCCTAAACGGAAATCCAAATCCAATTGCTGGAGATATTCATCCTTTCCTCGAGGAATCATTCCCGGCTGAACCTGATAAGTTCGTTGCCAATCAATTTGATCCAACTATCGATGGAATCCCCTTGGACATGAGTATGATCCCCAGTCCACCATTCTTGGTTGAAGACTTATTCCAAGATGATGAAGAATTGATTGAATATCTAGGAGCATAAGTGAGCATCCAATAACCCTCGTCTTCACTTTTTATAGATGCAATGCTCTTTGCGCAACAAATGATGAAGGTCATAAATTTTTATCAGTTAAACTTTTACTTCCAAAGCGGAGGTTTACCAAAAAAAAAACATTTTAGTGTTGTTCATTGCTTATTTTTGGAGTTTGTTCGGATTCATTTCTCGATTAACATGCCTCCAAGATTGTGACATTGTAATTACAAGGCAAAGATCTTCTTGCAAGAAGAAAGCTTAATTGTTCATTGAGATGTTTGAAGTATGTTTTATGTTCATTTCTCAATTAACTACCTTTTGTGACATTGTAATTACAAGCCAAAGTTCTTGCAAGAAGAAAGCTTCATTGTCCATTGAGATGTTTAAAGTATGTTTTATGTTCTTTGTGGGTACTGCTGTAGACATGAAATTGCTAATATACCTCTGTAAAATTTTTTACTGCTTCATACTGCTGCAAAACCAAGATCATATACCTTTTTGGTTTGACAGAGGTATAAGAGTAATTCTTAAGGTTTTACTGGGGTATATATACAACAACAACTAAGCCTTAGTCCCATATTAGATGGGGTCGGCTATATGGATTCTGTCTCCATGTTGCTCTCAAATAAAAAAAATGAACTAAAATGAAATAAAATATAATAAAATAAAAAATAAAAATAAACAAGTAGATACATAAATAAATAATATATGTAAAAGAAAAAAAATTTAATGAAAACCATTTGGAGATTATGTAGATAATTTGATGATGTCTTGCATGTGATTCCGAATTGATGGATTGGGTATAGGCCTATAGGGTTTCCAAACTTTGATTTTTTTACTATTTGCATTTTTGTAAGTAAAAGATGGAAAGTCGGATCAACGGTCTCTTGGTTTATCAGTATCGGGTCTTTTATGTAGGGTGTAGATGATTGGAAAAAATTTAGGATTGAACCCCTATAATCATAAGATGTGGGGTGGGCGCATGTGTAGAGAGTCGTGTTGTCGTCCCTGACTTCCACACGGGCGCTTGTCATCTTTGTCAAGGGAAAAAAAATGGAAAGTCTCGAGAGCTGATCAAATTTGATCCAAATTCATCTGCCTACAATTATTGACCAGATTTGTGAAAAGGAAATTTTATCACTGTGAATTCCTACCATAAACAGGTCAGATCAAGTCAAAATCTGGACTTCTTAAAGACTTTTGGGTGGCATCCAAGTGACTATTTTAATGGCCTTTTTAGCCCAAAAACAAAAAATACTTTGATTTATTAAGAACAAATAAATATCATTAAAGCAACTTTCAATTTGATTGAAAGCAAAACATCTCCAACTCCACTTTTCACTTTTCATGTTGACCCTATACCTTTGTATTATTCACAAAATATCCATGTGTGAGAATCTGAGCCTTGCTAGAATAGCATGAAGCAGCACCAAGACCCCTTGGTTTCCTAACCTTATATATAATGATCATGTAAGAAGGGATTTATATAACATTCTTTTAACCTATTAATAAATCATGATTCATCATTTTTTTTCAAAAAACAAAAATATCCTTTATTAAATATTCATACAAAGTTATATTTAATTTTAACTATTAAATATTCACATTTGGAAAACTAAAAAAATTATGTTTATTAATAATGTTGTCATATATAAGCATGTACAAATATATACACTAAAATTATCATTAGTATATGAAATTCAATTTTATAATATTTTCTTCAAACATATGAACAAATAGTTTTGTAAAAGTTAAAACACTGTAATTACACACGCAAATACTAGGAAGTATGGTAGGATCATTGATTGACATGACTCATATGCAATGAATCAACATAACCTTATAGTACTCATTGTAATATGGATCTTTCATGCATTATTATATTATATATATATATATATGAAAAAGGAACTCATGTAAATGATCTTTCATTCATGATGAGGGATGAAGGTTGACGTGGAGAAGCAAAGGTGCCATAAATGTAGGAAAGTAGTATATAGTCAAAACACAAGATTGGGATGCGTTGAAACACTCGGAGAGAGAAACTACATGATAAATTATACTTACCAAATTTGGTAAGGTTTGTTGTATTAGTGGACAAAGTGGCCCACCCCTTGATTTATAGACATGAAATCATGGGTGCCCATGTTGGACATGCATTATATAACACCTATAACCAACTCTTGGAAGTCCTACACCAATGTTCCTTGTGGGAAGTTAGGGTTAGGGTTTCTATTTAAGGGAAAGTTTCATTTCCTTCTCTCCTCTTTCTTAAATTACTCAGAGGCTAGAGGATTTTCAGGGTCTTGTCCGTTTTCTGATTTGCACTTTGGATCTTGTTTCACATGTCAGGGTTTAATGCTCATTCTTTTCTTCTCTTTTCTTTTTTTAGGGTTTTATGTATGTGAAGTGTTAACCTCTAATAATTTAGAACTTTGTTATTTATGATTCACTAATTGTTTTTCAAATGAATTAGTCAACTTAGTGTGCTAGTTTGTAATATTTGACCCTTAAAAACCAACTAAGTTAAGCAAGTTGTTTCATAAACTATATATTCAATGAACAATATTATTATTATTTCGTTAATCATAGACATTCGTTTTATGTAATAAAAAACTAATTAGTCAAAAATGAATATAAGATATGATCATGTTTCCTTCATGAATATATACATACATTTAATAAAAAATCAAAGGGATTAATTAACACAATTTGCAACATATATCATCAAAATGATCGGTCGATTACCATGCTCATTCATTTATATATATTTCACACAAGATGTCATCGCTAATAATATTTTTTTGTGATTAAAATGTATGTAATCGCTTTCAAAATAAGTTTTTTAGGGTTTTGAGAGAGGAGTGGGTGGGGAAAAGGAAAGTGTGTGTTGAATAGTTTAAAGTTTAAAGAGATCAAATGCCATTAGTCTACAAGACTAGTTTGTTTTTATAGATGTGTTTTGCTTTACCTAATCCAATTATCTTCCTTGGACTTACATAAAAGAATTGTTGGTAGGCCAAGCAACAAAGATTGAAGAATTAAATAAAACCACTAGTCCAACTCCTTTGATAATGACACTGTGATTTGTTAAGGAAAGTTGAAATTGTGATGTTGTTTTCAGATCTCTTCCTCCATTTGATTACATATAGAGTCAATGTCTTAATGTCTTAAGTGGAAGGAGCATTTGCAGAGATAAGGGATTCTCAAGGTTTAAGCTTATTTTCAATGTTCTTGTCCATAAGTTATATGATGAAAACTTTGAATTCTAAACGAGGAAAGTTTTACATATTTGAGGAATCGGAATTATGGAGTCTTTGGCTTTTTTAGCTTGTTTTTTGAGCGGATCATACGCGAGAAATCCATCACTATTAAAAGAAGAAATACGACAATGACGTGATTGTGATATGTGGATTTTTTATTTTTCTATGTCATAGACTAAAGTTTAGATAAATCTGGATAGACACGTAGCCTCATCTGGAGCGTACGCATGGCTCTATTCCGAACGTCCATTTGAGCGGCACAAGTTCCCAGCTCAAACATCCCCTTGGTCAAATGGGTGGTTGCTAAAGTCAAGAATGGGGATAAGATGACAGGAGAAGATAAATGTGTCAGAGATAAGGTGTAAGCTCGGCCAAGAATATCTCTGACACATGGGGAATAATAGCCGACCTCAAAATATAAAAGGAAAGAAGGAAGAAAAGGGGGTAATGAACATTATTTGATCTAAAAAAAGCTCTGACTGCCGCCTTCAAGCTCTCTTTCTCTTACTGATTTGAGCGTCAGAGCTAAACCTGGCACTAAGCCCACCTTGTTCAACTCTGTTCTTTGTGCAGGATCACCAGTGGACCAGAGGAACTCTTGGTTGGATCTTCCCAAGCTATTACTGACATTTCCCATAACTATAAATCTCAATCGTTGGTCAGGAATCGAGACAAATTTCAAGGAGGAACCAATTTATGCCACAACAACCTAGTTATATATTCTTGTGTTAGCATTGGTAAGAAATGAAGAAACCTATTCTCGTTTCTAATATATTTATCGGGTTTCATTATTGGTTCATCATCAATATCCCTTAAGCTTCTTTATATAAGAATAAAAATATGTCACTTACTCTGCATCATGTTTAGAAATAGAACCTAATCATCACCTTAACTTTTGATTTCTCACTTATAAATTGTTGATGTTGAGAGTTGCTCTTCTTGGGGATCAGAACGGATCTTGATCATAGGTTGAGAGAGATTGATGAAGGTTATACGTTGGAGTGCTTCAGGTGATTTTGGAGAGAGATCGATTGTGACTGATAATTTCTTTGCTTTGTTCTTTCAGCTCTACAAGATCAACGTCTACTTCTGAGATCAGCCTCCAGGGAACGAACCTTACAAAAAGAGGAAACTTTGGAGCAAGGAGATCCGAGCGCTCATGCTTGAGGGTAGCCTCCAACGCTCACTCGAGAAGGAGAGGAGAAAGAGAGGATTCAGGTAAAGATACTCAAACTAGCATTCAATCTAAATGGAATCCAAATTATAATGTGCAACATATCTCATTTGTGAACCAAGGACTTCCTTCTATAGTCTGGAGATTATTCTTTTAGTGCTTCTAGGATTCATTTTCTACCGTTAGATGACTAGACAATTGGTTATTTTAATAGTTGGACTCTCATATCAGAGTTTATGATCATACCATGTATGTTTAGATATTTTTCCTTGTAACATAAATTATCTATCATAATAATTAATTATGAAAATACATCTCATTTGGGTTAGTTCCATGGTAATAAGTAATAACAATCATGTAATGCAAGTTGCCGTATACTGTTACTAAGAAATATTTTTTTAATCAAATTTCAACTCGTTTATAACTCTTTTATTCTGTCATTTTCAATTTCCTCCAATAAAATAACCTAAAGTTAATAGAATAATGTAAAATAAAGAAAAATAGTGATAAAACTTAGTATATTAAAATTCAAGAGTGTGGAGAGAGAGAGAGGAGTGGTTGGAACTTGAACAAAGGGGGAAGAAGAGGAAATCTCAAAGCCGGTAGAATGGGGCCCACAGGAGAAGATCAGAGCCGTCCATCAAGAAGGAACGACTTTGATGGACCTTACATAGGGGCCCACTTTCTAACACCTCAAGGGAGAAGGTGGACCGGCTGCCACCCTCGCTCGCACGTGGCAACCCATAACACGCGTCGATGATGTCACGTGCTTGTCACCCCTCCCCCATGGCGGCCTCTCTGAGGACCCGAGCTCTTAGTAAATGACCAAAATACCCCTCTATTATCTCATATTATTACTAAAATAGAACTCCGAACTACCCCATTAGTTGACCTTAGTTCTTTTTTTCTGGTATGCCTTCAATTTGATTTTTTAGTTATGAAAATGCGTTATTCGAGCTTAAAAATGCGACTATCTCCTTTTCCTTAAGATTAATATTGTAACTGAGCCTCAAAATAAATGAAAATTTAAACAAAAAGCCAACCAAGGTTATTTTGGTAATCGTGCCCAACACAATGGTCCGGAAACCACCCCATGATTCTGGTCACCATCTAAAGCGGTATACCACCACTTCCAAGAGCCCACCCCGTTTGGTCTACGGCGCGTTTTGTCCTTGTCCTCATGGGCGGTGATCTTACCCTATCCTCTCCACACCTCCCTTATCTTTCAACCAAGCTCTCCAAAGAAAGAAAGAAAAAAACTAAAGAAGAGAAGAGGAAGGGAGTCCCACAAACTAAAGTTTTCTCTCTCTCTTCTTCTCCTCTCTCTCTCTCTCTCTCTCTCTCTATATTTTATTTAATTTTCTCTTCTGTTCCAGACTTCTCCAATGGTAACAAACAGAAGTTTGTTTCGCCATTAATGGCCTCCTTTTGGTGCAGTTTGGACTCTTCATAGAGAAAGAGAGAGAAGTAGAGAGGTCTCCTTTGGAAGTGAGTTTGGGGGTTGTGTTCAAATTCAATGGCTGGGCATCATCAACAGGAGAACCAGATTTCATTTGGGATGATGCAGCCTTCCTCTTCCATGCATACAAACTTCATGTAATTCTTTGTTTCTGTGTTCTTATGGGTTCATGTTAGTTTTGTTTCTGATTCCATCAAAGAAAAAAAGATGATCATTTCTTTTGTTCTATGTTTGCTGTGATATATAGCAGGAATAAGGAGAGTAGTGGTGCATATGATTTGGGAGAGTTGGATCAGGCTCTATTTATGTACTTAGATGGTCAAGGTCACTCTTCAGTGCAAGAACAAAGACGTGAGTACTTCATATATAATCTCTATTTGATCATGCTTCTTTTTTTTCTTTTTTCTTTTGGCTAAAATTTTTTCTTCATTTTGATTCATATGTGTTGTGAGGAGTGTGACATATAACCAACTCATGATAACCTTGAGAAATTCTAGAACAAAATGGGTACCAAAGGACATCCTTTTTTCAATCTCCTTTCCATCTTTTCCCTTTTCTCCCATGTTTTTTTTTTTCTCTTTCTGTTTTGAATGACAGAGAGCTACAAATGCATGAGGAGTTTGGAAAGGGAAGTACATGCCATCATACTTCTCTTGCCTCAAAAACTTAGTTTATAGTTGCACCATCAGGAGATTTAATGCTTGCAGGGCTTCATGTATATGTGCAGAGACTCTCAACATTTTCCCCTCTCAACCCATGCATGTGGAGCCATCTACAAAGGTATATATACATATATGTGTAACATATATTCATGTATTTCATAACATGATTGACTCTTCTTATGCGAGTCATCATCTTAGTTTTCATCATGTTTAATTAATACATAGGTTGGTATGAGTTTGGTCTCTCCATCAAACACTGGTGCTACTAGATCTTCAGAGCCAACCATGGAGCTTGGCAATCCAAGGATTGGCAGTGATCCACCATCTTTGCCAACTCAACCAGCAAAAGATGTCAAACCAGCTGCAGTGAAGGTGATCATGAAGAACTTGCTAGCTTCTCTCTCTCTCCCTCTCTTTCTCTATACATATACATATAT
Organism: Dioscorea zingiberensis; assembly: GCA_026586065.1. Classification (NCBI taxonomy): domain Eukaryota; kingdom Viridiplantae; phylum Streptophyta; class Magnoliopsida; order Dioscoreales; family Dioscoreaceae; genus Dioscorea; species Dioscorea zingiberensis. Next base: position 363,112 of record JAGGNH010000011.1, read on the forward strand.
CTCTATATATACTTCACAAGAATGAATTTTCAGCTATTATGTGGGCAGAGGGAAGGGAACACAAGGAAAGGAACAACATCAAGTTCAGAGCAAGAAGGGCCAAAAACACCTGATCCAAAGGTGAGTTCTTTTTCACTTTCCCTTTTTGTGAACAAGTTTAAGCTTCTTTTCATTTGCTTTGTTTGATTTTTCTATGTTCAGACATTGAGAAGGCTTGCTCAGAATAGGGAGGCAGCCAGGAAGAGCAGGCTAAGAAAGAAGGTCAGCTTGAAACTTTGTTGTTAGATGATGAAAACAAAAGTCTCAATTGGTATCTAATTAATTAACTCTATTGATGTATTAATTCTATATCCATGAGAACAGGCATATGTTCAGCAACTAGAGTCTAGTAGAATCAAGCTAACTCAGCTAGAACAAGAACTTCAGAGAGCTAGATCTCAGGTGAATTATATTCAATCTGTTGATTTTTATCTAGTACGTACTATGCTTAATACTACTAATCAAATCTCTTGAGCTCTTTTATCAGGGTGTGTTCTTTGGTGGTGGAGCTCTTCTTGGTGATCAAAGTCTTCCACCTGGCATTGGTGGTCTCAGCTCAGGCAATAATAAAGCCCTAAATCAAGCTCAATACAAAGACCAAGATTTAATTTAGAATTTGATTTTGATTTTGATTTTGATTTTGCTTTGTAGATGCGGCGATGTTTGACATGGAGTACGCAAGGTGGCTGGAGGAGCACCACCGGCTAATGTGCGAGCTGAGGGCCGCAGTGCAAGAGCACTTGCCGGAGAATGAGCTAAGAATGTTTGTCGATAATTGTCTCGCACACTATGATGAAATGATGAGCCTCAAGAGCATCGCCATAAAAACCGACGTCTTCCACCTCGTCTCCGGCGTGTGGAAGACCCCCGCCGAGCGCTGTTTCATGTGGATGGGCGGTTTTCGTCCTTCAGAAATGATCAAGGTTCATCCTAATCCATTTAAAACTTCATTGATGCCAACTTTTAGGTACTAAGCTGTTGAAAGGTCTCCATTGATGATGGAAAGGTTATGTATGCCTTCCCTTCATGGTTTGACATGATCCTCCTTAATTTGATAGATAAAGTAGGGAGTTGGTGGTATGGACATAGAGATTAGGATGAAAGAATCAAGTCATAAACAAAACAATTTCGGTAAATATTGTAACCTCTATATATTCAAGGTCTTGATGTAAAATTAACCTACTACATATACTCTCTACTCTCAATACAATTAACAATATTAATTGATTGATGTTTGTGTGAGGATGCAGGTACTTTTGAGCCATGTAGAGCCATTGACAGAGCAGCAAATACTTGGCATATGTGGTCTTCAACAATCAACACAAGAGAGTGAAGAAGCTCTGAGCCAAGGGCTTGAAGCACTCAACCAGTCCCTCTCCAACACAGTGGCCTCCGATGCCTTGAGCTGCCCTTCAAACATGGCCAACTACATGGGCCAAATGGCCATTGCCATGAACAAGCTCTCCACCCTTGAAGGTTTCGTCAAACAAGTAAGCAATTAATTAAACTGAATTAGATATTCTCTTTTCAAACTCCACCCTTATTTTTCTTCAAGTTTCAGTAAAATTCAACCATCTACCTACATAAATCCTCTTAGTCAAGAAATGTTAATAATTCTTCAATAATGTTAGTGCAAGTCATAGGAGTACTACAATATCCAACTATCTACAATTAATTCAATGTATATTCCAGTACTGTACATGTCCTTGTTTCTGTTTCTGTATTTTGATATGAAGATTATTGTTTATTTTGCAGGCAGATAACCTGAGACAGCAAACACTCCACAGGCTAAACCAGATACTGACCACCCGACAAGCCGCCCGGTGTTTCCTCGCCATAGCCGAGTACTTTCATCGCCTCCGGGCACTGAGCTCCCTCTGGCTTGCCAGGCCAAGGCAGGAGTGAATTTGATTCCTAGATATACATCAAAAGAAATGGAAGATTGGTGAACATCGTTGTACTACTTAACCACACCTTCATCTCTTTGCTTTCTATAAGCAAGGGCTTTTGCATGTAAAGATAATAGAACTAGTAACATAGCTAGCTTGAGATCTACTAGATGGATGAGGTGTGTTTAGGATTCACCCACATGCTTACCTTTTTCATGAAAAAGAACTTCTCTGACTTGCTTCAAGTGATCGGTTAAAGAAAGAAATCATCAATTGGGACTTTGTGTTTGAGCTCAAGAATTGAAGATCAAGAAGAAGAAGAAGAAGAAGAAGAAGAAGAAGAAGAAGAAGAAGAAGAAGAAGAAGAAGAAGAAGAAGAAGGGAAATGAGTTGTTTTTCTCTCTCTCTCTCTATCTCTCTCTATCTCTCTATTAGATAAGCGTGCCCAAGTGGACAGACACCGTGGCATGGTTTTGGAGTTTGGAATGGACTTTAGTTGAAAGATATCTTAATTTAGTGTCTGTTTTGGTTGCACTCAATACGATGCATGCATGCATGCAATGTGAAACGCTACGTGGTGTTCTAACATGTGTCGCTGTTATATCTTATCTCCACTTCCAATTCTTACCTACAATCTTACCCATAATGATGTGGCATGATCTTATTGGCTGGTAGCAAGCACGTTGAGTTGGATCCATTTCTTGGGCTTTTAACTCCATTGAAACCTGGGCCTTGATATGTTAGCCCATTATTAGTCTGGGGAATTTCAAAACTCACATAAAATGAACAAATATTATTTAAAAATATTTGCCGGCAATAGAGGGGGATTTTGTAAAAATTGAAATTTAGGAGGCGTTTAGATAATTTGGATGAAAAAGGATTAAATCACAATATTCACATTTTCGGGGGTATTTTAAAAAAGACCATAGATATAAATAAATACCGCCAGGGGGGTTTTGGTTATTTTCCCATATAAATAATCGTTTACGGGGTTTGTTGTTTCTTCATTCCGCGCCTCCGGTTCTAGGGTTTCGATCGGTGGAGATGGCGCCGAAGGAGAAGAAGCCGAGGACGGCGAGCCGGAACCCCGACCTGATCCGCGGGATCGGCAAGTTCTCGAAATCGAAGATGTACCACAAGCGTGGTATCTGGGCTATCAAGGCCAAGAATGGCGGCGCTTTACCCAAGCATGCGGCTGCGGCGGAGCCGGAGAAGCCTTCTGGGAAGCCTCCCAAGTTCTACCCTGCTGATGATGTCAAGAAGCCCATTGCCAACCGCCGCAAACCCAAGCCCACCAAGCTCAGGTCCCTGTCCTCTTTCCATCTCGACCTACTATGTCGCGGCTTCCGCATTGATTAGAGGTTTTTGACTTTTTTCTTTTTCAGGGCGAGCATCACTCCGGGTACGGTGTTGATTCTTCTGGTGGGGAGATTCATGGGGAAGAGGGTTGTTTTTCTGAAACAGCTTCCTTCGGGATTGCTGCTCGTTACTGGTGAGTTTCTTTTATGCGTTGAAGTTCATTTCTTTGTTTGTTCTTTGGTTTTGGCCATTATTCTTAAGGTTTGGCATGCATTTGAGAAACAAAAGCCCTCATACTACTAATATCTTTTGTTGCTGTTGGAACCAGCAGAACTTCATAAGTTTCTAAAAATTGACGTTGCAGATCAAGAAACTAAATTTCAATTATTTGTAGAAAAGTAATCTATATAGAATTAGAGATGTATCCATTTGTGTTAGAGATCATAGGTAAATTGTAGTTTTGATTGAAAAAGGATGCCTTTTATGCCATCCTCTGCTTCTGGTAATATTGAGTGCAAGATCTATAGCACATTAGTTGTGTAGAAGTATTGACATGAAATACTTCCATGGTTCAGTTTTATTTTTTGTTTGATGTTTATCTGATATCACAGGGAAGTTAAAGTGTATATATAGTTTTTGTTTGTGTAACCTATGATTTTTGGTGATAAATCGTTGCAAGTATGTGTTTGGTTATGTTAGTTTAATATATATGCTTTGATTGATCCTTATAAGATGAGAATGATGTTGTGCACAGTCTATAAGATACCTGGGGGCGCATGAGAGGATTTGTTTCCTTCCTTTTATTTCTTTGTTGGTCTTTCTTTTTGGCCGGCCAGAGTGAACTTTTGAATTTATTTACATCTTCAGATATAGGATGTTAAGCTACCTTGTTTCAGACCATTTTTTCAAAATATATCCTGGTAAATGTGGTGCTATGACTTCCCTGTGCTTGAAGCTTACTCAAGGTCCCATTGGTTATTTTGTGGAACAGAAAATGTCCATGTTTGAATATTGCTTGTAGTGAATTCAAATGGTTTAAGGTTGGTCCATTAGTTATTATAGGTTTTTGATTGAAGGACTTCAATAGCAATATTATGAAAACAGAGAAGTCTACAGTTTGTCAAAGATATGAATGTGGAAGTGATATGGCATTTCTCATCTGTTTATACTAGAGTTCATGTGTTGATTGAGGAGAATAACAGTCTTATTCATTATTTATAACCCTCTACAACTATCCCAAACTCCATTGCTTTACTATTATTCTTCTGCTTCTAGTTGCCTTATTTTTCTAAAAAGCTATATGTTCTTCTTTTTGTATTTATTTGATGTTAAGGTTTTAAACGCTCGGCATATATCTGTGGCTGATTGAATTATAAATGTGATCTTATCAGTAAAAGTAGCTGGTAGGTTGCCTGAGGTTATGTTTGATGATTCATTACACAGTAGCTATGACCTGTTGGCCATTGCCAATAACCTGCCTTCTTCAATTGTTTTTTAGTCTCCAATATAATCGCAGTCTTTCATTTTTGGGTGTATTCTATTGAATCTTAAATGTGTTTATACTGGTGGTCATTTGTAAATAATATACTATCATTCCTCTACTTGTGGGTGACACTTGATGGATAACAGTTAGGTATCTTCCATAGTCTGTTTATTGAAGATTCTGTGATATTGGACAAGTTCTTGTATTTCATTTAGTTATCCAAGCATCCTCCTTGTTACAGGGCCCTTCAAGGTCAATGGTGTACCACTTCGACGGGTGAACCAATCTTATGTCATTGGGACATCGACAAAGATTGATGTTTCTGGTGTGAATGTTGACAAGTTCGATGATAAGTATTTCAAAAAGGAAGCAAAGAAGAAGAAGACGAAGACTGAAGGGGAGTTCTTTGAAACCGAGAAAGAGGTGCGCCCACCTTTTGTACTCAAGCAGTGTTTGTGGTTCTATTTGACTATGTATTTCTCATGCTCAATTTTTGTTTTCCGCCTGATATAGGAAAAGAAGGCACTTCCACAAGAGAAGAAAGATGACCAGAAGGCTGTGGATGCCCAATTGATGAAGGCCATTGAAGCAGTCCCTGATTTGAAACCCTATCTTGGTGCCCGGTTTAGCCTTAGATCTGGAATGAAACCTCATGAACTTGTTTTCTAAACATAGCCAGTTGGAGAATCCTTTTTTATTACTACCTTTGCCACTTTGTGACTTGCATTTGGCCCTCGGATATTTCCTGGAATCAGTTTTGAGCTTTAAACATGGCTAGTTTGAACATGATATTTTGTTTGATATTTCGGTGTTATCAGAGACTTGAGCTTATTCTTGTTTGGCTATGTAGATTTTTACTGATTACTTCCCAAAATCAGAACCCATGTGTTATTAGATATATCCTTGAGTGTTTCAAAATTGCATAGCATTTTTTATAAATAATGGATCTTCAACAACAAAAACATTTATTTCTTTCCATGTAATCCTTAGCTTATCTCTATCTTTCTATTTCCAAATTTCCGAATTGACGCATCTAGGGGTCTACGTGAATGTATATCTTCGAAGTTATAAAATCATCTCTAAGATTTTTTTTTCTTTTTCTTTACTAGGTCTAATAATTCCTCTTCATGTCATATAAAAGGGTATTTATTGATATTGTGATACTATGCAAGCACAAAAATTTAGGAACAGATATTTGAAACTAATGAAAATACAAAGACAAGATGCTAAATGCCCTTATTGAACTTCTGCCCTAATAGCATCACATCAATCTTGTATTACAAACTGAGGCCTTCTTGGCAATATGCTCCCCAATCAACTCTAAATAATCAATAAGAGCAGCAGCCCAGAAGTGCATATGCCCAAGTGGCATGTTAATTGTGAAAAATCCTAATCAAATTCCATTTTTCTAAGTCAAATTCATCTGGAAATATATCTTCAGTCTCTTGATCAGCGAGCATCCTTCATTATTTGTCATCTACTAAAATTTCGATGACAATCTCTCAGTATAGCTGAATTTTCATGCCGCAACACCAACTTGTAATCAAAACTGCAGGCTTTATTATAAGATGCTTTGAGGTGTTAAGCTTTGGTTTTCAGTTTCTGCTTCTTGGAGTCAAGTGCTGTCAAACCAGTTCCTAAACCGACAGGTAGATGATCTTCGCATTTTGCAACAGATTCGTTTTCTGTCTCAATGCCATTTGACGTTGATCCAGATTCCATACTAGCTTCTTCATTCTGCTTGTTTAACTGTGCACCCGGCTGAGCTTGGTTGGTGTTCGTTCCTGAATTGACAATGTTGAGGAGATGGGCAAGTTGTGGTAAAGCTTGGGCAGGAACAGCACTAGGGCGCATTTGGTGGCCTCTTGCTGCAGCTTTCTTCCGCACTTGTGCTGCAGCTCTAGCGGCTCGTTCATCGACTCCCCTCCCCCGAGGGAGAACTTCACCGATCATGGATGAATTGATGGATCGGTTGACCAATGATTTGCTAGAATTTCCAGAACCCAGAGAAGCAGCCTGGAATGCCTGTACGAGCTCTGGATGAGCCTGTTAAAGAGAACATGAGAATCAGACCGAAAAATTGCAAACCAAAGGATATAAATCATTACTTGAATTTAACAGACAGGAAGACCAGCAAGTTATTAATTGATAATCACATTGGTAACGCTATTGATCAGATTCAAGGAAACCTCAATTATAACTTTCATGTGGCATGGGGAACAGATCTATGGTAAAACAAGTTTAAAATGCACAATAAATCTAAAAGCTTATACTCCAAGTAAGAACCTTTAGTGAGAATAGAATTTGGATGTACACATACCCTTAGAAAATCTACAGCATTTTGAGCAGAAGCTGCATTAACTGCCTGCCCTTTCTGCTTCTGGACATTTGCCTGCCAATCCCAAAATGTGAAGGAAAAAAACAAAACTTTCTCAAAGGTCTATTTCCAGTAAAATGTTGCTACAAATATAGTTTACTGTGTCAAATTTAACGAAATAAAAGAAAAAAATACTGCAGAGAAGGTAAAACAACATAACATCAAAATTTTGCAATCAATGTTAAAACTATTCTTTTGGGAGGACTCAAACATTATCATGAATTGTTCAGACTATCATTAAAAGTAATTTATCAACCTATGATCATAGTATTACTACTTTCCAACAACAACAACAACAACAACCAAGTCTTATTCCCATACTAGATAGGGTCGACTATATGAATTCTCTGTCTCCATATCTCTCTGTCAAAGACAAGATCCGGCCCAATATCAAGTGTTACTACTTTCCGAGTGATAAAAATTTATATTCACCTGTTGTTCACGTAGTTTAAATGTCTTTATCCAGTTTTCAGAATCACGAGTTCTTGCATCCTCCTCTCCAAGTTGCTTCACAAGTATATCATAAGTTTTCTTTTCATTCTGCCAAGAGAAAATTCATTAAATAGCTAATAATTAACACATACAAGTATGAAACAGAACCTTCTGAGAAGCAGCGCCTTGCCTGAAGAGAAAGTTTGTAGGCGCCCATACAGTTGAATGCAATGGCAAGAGCATGATAGCAAACTGCAGTTTGAATATGCTCCTGACCAAGAAGCCGCTCATTCTTTTTCAGTGCCTCTTGCAAATACCGGAGTGCAGTATCCATTTTCCCCATATCCTGGTACATCATAGCCACATTTATAAAAGTTGCTGCAACATCAGGATGATCAGCTCCAGATGATAGGCTTAGTAGTAGTAATGTTCGGGACATGTGTCGCAGGGCTAGTTCTGTTTGATTGAGACCATGATAAAATAGAGCCATGTTTCCATAGCTGGCAAACAATAGACAGAATGCAACTTGGTCAAGAGTCAAGAATGAATTCAAATGGATGTTGGTACAGAGAAAATTTTCTATATAAGTCGGTACCTGTGTGCGGTGTCAGGGTGATCAAGACCAAGACAGCGTTCATTTATGATTAGCTCTTTGTGCTGCTGCATTATAGCTCCTGCAATGTCACCCGCATGATAGAGAACCATTGCAAGATATCTGACAATTAAGAAATTTCCATCAGCACAAGGTTCATGTCAGTAGGAAATAAACTATTTCTTTCCCGGTTTTCAATGCAGTCACTTAAGAGAATCCAACAAAAAAACAGCTAAATTCTATGTTGAATATCTCTATGGGCATGTTCTGTGAAATTTCTTCAGTAAGAAACAAATGGGGAAAATAAGAAAAGACTATACATTTCAATAAGAAAGAACCAGCCATATTAATCAGGAATCTAAGGGAATTTGCCAATCCTTGCAAGAAATTCATAATTCCAAAGAACTTATGAAGCTTACCTACAACAACTAGCAACATCTCGATGCATGGGTCCAGTTACCTGCAATTAGTTGTTCATTAACACAGAAAAATTGTAATACAGATGATCCAAAGGAATGGCGAGAAGTTTCCGAAGTTTACTTGTTGAAGCAGTGCAAAAGCTTCAGAGAATAGAACATATGCTTCATTTAACATTCCCTGAAACACACGCAACATGCAGTATGTTAAGCCAAAGTAGAAACTTCTCTCAGTTTTTCCAATATACAAGGCAAGATATAGACGCTAGGTAAAATAGTTTGTAACACATACTTCAGCCAATCGAGCTTTCCCTGTATCCATGAGATCTCTTGCTTCTGAACAGACTGGAACAGAGTGCTTTACAACCGGCTGGACATCTAATAAATCAGAGATCTGAAAGGGTGCTGCTGCATTAAGATCATACTTGCGTGCAGCAATTTTTATTCCAACCTGTTACAAGTTAAAAGGAAAAACAGTTAATAGTGATGAGCTCTCCATATTCCTAATATTGAAGAAACAATCAAAGTATAGCTTTAATTCTTAGAACAAACTAAAGACAAGCACAGGTCATTCAATAAATCAGTAAAAGCTTAACAGAAATTCACCTTTTCGCACAGATTCCTGATGACTGGAATTTTTTTTACCCCCAGCCTTGCATCATCAGTTAATTCAAACTACACACAAAATAAATAAATAAATAAACAGTTCCAAAAAAGAATGGATAAAGCAGACAACAGATTTTTACCATGTGGGGTGTCCCACAACAAAATGGAGATACCTGATATTTGAATCTTGCAAATCCACAAATGTAAGACCATAGTTTTTCAGATGTCAAAAGCGTATAAGCTGATTGAACATTTGCAGATGCTCCATCACCCCACCTAATGTGCCCCTTGGTAGTTCTGTTTTGAGATTGAGGACTTTGTTGTCCCTAGGGAAATTAGATACCAGTCAATTGGAAAGTGATTAACCAGGTAAACAAACTCCATGTAGAAATAAAATATTGAAAAGGGCAGCTTTTAGAACTTGATCGATTAGGAATGAAAATTTATTGTTAGTTGAGGTACACAAGTGCCATAAACAGCAGTCCGTTGTTGTGTATTTGCCAACTTATTCACCACTTTGTATCTTTTATACTATTTTTTGCTTTCATCAATTACAAGCAAAAGATCAGTCTGCTTCAGAGAATGTACTGAAGCTACACATAATGACCTCTTCAAGATTATAACGCATAACCAGCCAAAGAGTGAATTTAAATAACGATGTCAGAAAGGATGTGAAGAACAGCACACTAAGAAATATACACAATAAAACCATGTAAGAGCTAAATTAAATGCTAAAAAGATACCCAAGAGATTTTATATACCTTATGTTCACTAGCCAAGTGTGCTTTAGTTGCACTTGCATTTGCTCCTCTAGGTAGAACATTTCCAATAAAACAATTAAAGAAATGTGTGATGGCTTGCCCAATATCATGGTCCAGGGATTCCATCAGTAAATCCTGCATATAAAAACATAAGTTTAACCTCTTGATAAAAGAAGCAAAGCAAGAGTAGATCAGCTTTTTATAAAGGCTGTGAATGACAGCCTACATTATTTTATTTACGTACAATCCCTTAACTGTAGATAAAATTGGTAAGTTACACAGATGTATAGCAAATCCACTCATTTGTGTGGTCCTTAAAAGTATGGTAAGACTGTTAGCCTATAAGAGTTAACTAATGGGAGAATCCCTTCTTAAAAGAAGCACTTATTTGGCATCCTAGGAGTCAGATGAACAAAAGAGAAGACTGAGGTAAGTATTCAATTCACCAAATTCAAACTCGAAATATTCCAATATTGCCGAAATAGATTTTCAATCTAAGTATGATATTTGGAGAAATTTCCAACAAATAATCTCATGTAATTGATTTAACAAGTATATCCCTTTCCAGGAAAATTACTTATGTAGCAAGAGCGCTTTCTGGAATCTAGTTAACTGTATTCTATGTATATGACATAATAAATCCCAAACTTTGTAATTATTCTTGCCGGTCTTTTACATAAGATGATCCTAGAATATTGTGCATGATTTTAAATGAATAAAATATGCAAAATACAATGGCAAATAAGCCACAATGGTTTAAGTGGGTCACCTTGAGAATATGTTTGGCAGACCTAACAACAATCTCATTTGTACATATAGCCCATAGATGAGGCAGATGCTTGGTCATTTCAGCAACCTGAGAAACAAAATGAGAATCATTGACAACAGAACAGTGACATATGGCCATGGAATTCCTAATCATGAAGCAGATCCTTTACTTTTCCGAGATAGCGGACATTTATCCCATGAGAATGGAGTGCATCAGTCAATGTTTGACCATCCATGGGTGAAACCTCAAGGGCACAAAGATCTTGAACAAACTTTGGGAGAACAACATTCATAAGATATGAACTAGCCTTCCTCACCATCTCTTCATCTGCAGTAATCTCCTATGGTTTGAAAGCAAAAGAAAATTAGAAAGGTAATACAAACAGAAATAATAATACTAGAGGAAAGCCTTGAAAAGAGGAAAAAAATCAGGCAGTTAAATTACTGGACAAAACTACCTCTTGACTGCCTCCCAATTTGAACTCAGTCAAGACATTGGGATTCAAAAGCATTGCTTCAGATGGTGCACCATCTGCTGTGGTAGAAGCATGCTCTGCATCTGACTTCTTGCCCTCATCATTGGATGCACACTAAAGAAAGAAAAGATGAAAGTAGTCCTAACATCAATATTGAATATTTTCATTTCTCAACGTACTAGTCTGAACCTAAAGTATACTTAGTAAATGATTTTGATTAGAATTATTACGCATTCCATAGCCAGTAAAATTCAGAGAACTCTAATTCATCTATGGTAGATGAAGGAAGCATTGAATGACCCACAAAAATGTTTCAGAAGAGGAAATTATAACTCATTATTAGGAAACTAAGAGTTTCTCCAAACTCAAAGAACTCACCACCACATCGCCATTTTGAGAATCAGGTTCTTTGGTTACTGCTCCTACAATTTCAGATTTAGAGCTGGACGTCTCTGCAGCTTCAGCCTTAAGCACAAAACCACGTCAAAACTAGGAATGAAATACCAGGAATGAATATGAAAAAGTCCATGTTTGCAAGGATTATAATGCTGGCTTACCTGGCTAAAGGAAGCAATGAGTTCAGGCCTCAAGATATAAAATCGGGATTCTGATCCAGGATAATTGGCATCCCGAGGAGTCACCCTCATTAAGTCCAGAAGATAATGCCTAATGATAGGGGAAAAATACCAGAAACAAAAGAAAATTTTGTTACTTAGGCTTTGAGAGGAATATTAGGCAAAAAAACTTAAGAATAATCAAAAAAGAAGATTGCATCTTAAGTTGTTGGTGGCTAGGATAGAGTTTTTAACACTCATAAATATCTAGGTCATTCAGGTTACTTCAAAGAACTGATAATTAACTCCATTTTAACATTCTAGTCTCTATCAATGAGAAATGTGTTTTACATCTGGCTGATGAAAGATAATAACAGATAATACTAGCAAATAACCCTCACATTGCTCAAGACTTTTTTAAAAATAATAGTTAAATAATAACAAATGTCTCAGGTGTTGCTAACGACTTTCATAAAAACAATAGTTACATAGAATAATCATAATGTGTGTTAGTTAACAGCTACTAAAAGCGTGACCACTAGATTAAAGCGTGTCGCTTCCAAGTAGTAGTTATCATTATTAAAATTAAAAAAATCTAAAATTCTAAAAACATTCCAAAGCATGAATCTAATTTTCTGGTTTTTTTTTGAAATTTTTTTAAATCAAAATTATCTATAACCGATTTACTCCCACTTAGTAATATAGATAGATATCTCATGAGAATGGTTCAAATGATGTTGACTTGTGCCCATTACGTAGTACTTCCAGAAAGAAAAAAAGTATGGAGAAAGCAGTTAGGTTCAGGTAGGTCTTCTTGTAGCTTGTTTTCATTCAATTAATATAGAGCAGATAATATATTTACTTTCAAATAGTCAACATTCATATCCCGTAACTCATCTCACAAATTCATTAAAAAAAGAAAATGAAAAAGGAAATCATAGTCCAATGCACCTATTGGTTATCATGACAACATTGTATAAGTTCCAATTCGAAAAGGTCAAAATGATCAAGGGCTTAAAAGATACAGAGATCTGATTAATATGCAACTAAAGCAGAACACAGGTACGTTAAAGTTCTACAAAATTTGTTTCAGCATATTATTTAATCACCTGTCATCGCTGCCAATAATTCCCTTGCATTCAACTGGGGCTGCTAATTTGAAGGCATTACCAGAGCCATCCAATACTGTATGCTCCTTCAAATGGAGGCGTTTTGCAGCCTCCAACACCTAAAAGCAGAAAACATTAAAGTACCAAATAAATAAATAAATAAGAGAATTTTGAAACAATGAAAAAAAATCTTATTAGCAAAATTTACTACAACGCCAACTGGTTGAGAACCTCTATAAATGTCATGTTCGTTCTTCAATAACTGGCAACAATCTATTTTGGGCTGGAACATGCTTCTAACTAGAATGAAATGCATATAGAATACATGTCATAGGCTTCCCTAAAGAAGCAGATAACCTGCACATAGATGTGTTGAAATTGATATACTGATTGCCATCGTACAAGTAGAAATTCAATAACTGAGAAATGAAGAATGTTACAATTGATGAATGAGTACCCCTTCATAGTCATAAGCATTTTTTCAGTTAGTGATTATATGAATAATAAGTGGAAAGAGGAGTTTTCTTAACATGCTAAATAAGTCAGCAACTGAAATTTTGAGAGTAAAATTCATGGCAAGAAATTGTGACAGTAATTTAGATGGAGTGGACCCATGGGTGAACAATGAAAGACTAACTTAAGGACAATTACTGTACTACGGAACTAACCTTGGAATGGAAAGCATCATTCCAACAAATTGTCTTCCCATTGTCCATAGAACCATATAGAAGGGAATCAGATTTTCCTTGAAGAATACCAGGTATAATGCTCTGCAAAGAGAAAGGAAGTCAATACATGAATAGAATTACAACAAGTGCAATCATAAGAAAGTACACTTCAAAGCCAATAAGGTAAGCCGCGAGAAAAAGTATGAGAAGGGTAGTACACACCTGTGCCACTACCCTATAACCTCTGTAATCAATTATTGCCATAGCAAGATTGTATAGACCAGGAACATCAGCTTCCTGGAAAGCTTTAGTTCCTTTCAAATCGTTATTTGAAGAAGCATATGTAGCCTGCTCACAATCAGCAATCTGTGCCTCTGCACATACATCAGAAGTAGCACCTTGACCTTCTGAATTTAAGCTCTCAGCTGAATGTTCACAATGGTTACCATTTGTCCCACAGAACGCATCTCCAGAAGACTTTACTGATGAAGAAGATTTCTTATGCTCACAATGCTCAGAAGCATGCTCTACTTTTGAATTTACACTTGATTTATGATCATGTGATACATGTCTAAGTTCAGCATCCACAGCAAAACTGAAGAATATATTATTATGTGCATACCTACACAAAATGGCACATTTGAGACATCAATGACAAGAACTGATGCAAAGAAAAAATGGATAAAATGATAATACTGATTTATTTGAAGAATAAAATAAGATACTCTGAACCAAGATTACCAAAAATCAAATAACCAGTGGCATAATTCTCAGAAACACAGATATCAAGGCAACAACAAATTTTTTTTTTAATATCGTCACAGAATTGGATAATTAATATGTGCAACAAACAATTACTCAATGATATACACTTGCCTAGTTCATCAATAACATACCTGTCCAAAATATTCAGATAAAATTTGGGAGAACATATAACAGGCAGGCAATGTCAGACAATTAAGTAACAAAGTTAAAGCACACACAACCCAAGTAAAAATTCTGATATGAAGCCAAAATTGTAAGAAAAATGAATGTCGTTAAAAGGTAACAGTTCAAGCAGGATGTAATGCGTAAATCTGTAGAACTCCTCTAAGCTTACGCACATATGTAAATACTCTGGATCAGTGGGATTAAGGGGGGGTATGCATCTATTGATAACTCCAATTGCACCATTAGTTGCAGCATCCACAAAATCACAGCTCACTTTATAAAGGGCCCTGTTGCGCAAGATCCTGATACAAGATTGTTGTTCCAAGGGAAGCAAAAAATAAATTTAGATTATGCGCAATGTATTTATGATTAAACATGAATATAGCAGAATATAGGTAATTCATAGCAGGCTATAGGTGAAAAGAAAATAAACCTAATTTTTCAAGCACACACATAAATACACAAGGCATCAATTAAATAATAACACACCTCTCATGGAGTGTTTGATGAGGAAACTCCCGACAAGCCTGTAGCTCTTCATTCCAGTCTCTCTGCATACCAATTAGATCAGCTCCAAACGAAAGAGTAACTGCATCCTCTGCTCTCGATGCATCCCGTTTATGATCTACAAATGTTGAAATTATGAGGTAAACATATAGATAGAAAGTGGGAAATACATGTACCAACATCTATATTCTCATATAACTAAAATCCTGGTTATTTAGCAAGGTTTTGAGTCTTTTTCCCATATCGATGATTAATTAGATCAAATAAAAGTTCATAAATCTATGAAGTTTTGTGTTGCCAATTTTATTTAGACCATCAAAACATGTTTGAGAAAATATACTTATTGCATGACCAGCATTTGACTTAATACATATGGTTTCACATCCAGATGTAGGTTCTGCCTATGATTATTCAAACAGCCTTGAATAGAAAGAATTAAATTCTAATAAAGAATAGTGTTATTAACAAGTGAATATCAGCACTCAGTGTATTAACATTAAAAGGTTAATGGTTGTTCAAATAATTCTAGGTTCAAATATCCCCCAAAAGCGTGCTTCCCTGAGATCATTGGACTGCAAGATGGCCACAAAAAAGTAAGAATGCTGGGAAAAATAATATATCCACGCAGTTTTATACCAAAGGAAGCCTTGCATATGTCCTAATATTATAGTCCAGTTTTGTACATATATTATTAGACCGTGCACTAACCAATTACGATATTTGACTCCATAGGCGGGGTAATTTTTTTGTGGGTCACTAAACTTTGGTTAATTATCAATTCAGTTACCAAACTTCAATTTGTATCAAAATAGTCACTCAGCTTTAATTTTGTTTCACTGGCAAGTCACCCATGTGAATTCCGGCCCCCAATTCAATTAGATTGCTTACTTGGCCGTCGGAGAAGCTAACTGGACTTATTATATTACCCAAAAACCATGTCAACATATCTTTCTCTCTTCCCCTTTCTTTCTCAATCCCAAGTGCCCTCTCTTCCCCTCTCTTCGGAAGACGAAGCGATTGAAGTTCGCATAATCCATATGGGCGATCTTCTCTATCCAATGAATGAGGAGTCCGTTTTAGGGATTAGCGACTTACCCATTCAGTGACTTTGGCACTGGACGTTCCAAAGATGGATACCATCGGGTCGGGTGAATTAGAGAATAGACAGACGTCTGTTGGCATTCCAGCCTCCCTTCTCCTTTCAGGGCCTATCCGAAAGAGAATCCAATACCTCTTGGTCGTGAATATTTGAATAGGACGAACTGGCCTCTGTGGATAACTTTGCTTCGGAACAAAACAATTTGAATTAGTCTCGGTCAACTAGAATGTGTATTATCCATATGGGAGATCTTCCAATTGGAAGATCCATCGATATGAGACGAAAAGAAAGATCCATTGACCTCATCACCTTCATCTAATCAGACATACTGAGCTCTTTGCTCTATCCATCATAGCATATCATCACATGCACAAAATCAAGTATAGAAGGAGAAAAAAGAGAATGGGAGATGTACAGAGAGACTTATAAGCTTTTTCCTCTATCCATTCCATTCTATCATCACCTTAAACATCTTTTTATTCCATTCAGAGTATCATCACCATCAAACCAACAAGTGAGAGGAGGAGAACGGAGGAAGTTAGGGCATCACTTGGGATTGAGAAAGAAAGAAAGGGGATGAGAAAAAGAGATGTTGAAGTGGTTTTTGGGTAATATAATAAGTTCAGTCAGCTTCTCCGGCGGCCAAGTAAGCAACTTAATTGAATTGGGGCCGGAATTCACATGAGTGACTTGCAGGTGAAACAAAATTAAATCTGTTGACCCTTTTGATACAAATTGAAGTTTGGTGATTGAATTAATAATTAACCAAAGTTTAGTGACCCACAGATAAATTTACCCCCATAGACGCAACAACACTCATTCATAACCTATTCGTTGGGATTTAACTTAAATAAACGGCTTCAAAGCCATATAATTTGGATGAAATTTATCAAAACATAAGGTCCCACTTCCCATTTCATAAGGTCCAAACCCAATCCTAAAGATGCCTATAAAAATCTCCAAATGGACCAACTTCACTAGAACTTCAATAAGAAAAATGCATCATATGACACAAGAGAATATAAAGACAGCTAAACAAGAAGAGTCCGAATTTGCATTTACCAGGAATCGGGTAGGCTCCCAGCCATGAGTTTGTTGGTAACAAAGATTGGACATTTTCAAATGGGTGCGCAGAAGCTTTATGGTTTAAAAGTTCATGAAATCCTGCAAAAACAATAAATTACTCAAGATATGTCCAGTATCCCTGTAATAGCTTGTATTTCCCCAAAATTAAGCTACCTTTTTTGAATTTGGAACTGAGCTTTTGCAGTAAACCAATAAGTGTGCTAGCCTCATGAGCAGGTTTTGCTGGTCTAGGGTCCAATATATTTCCTGTGCTAGAGTTCACATAAAAAGCCTTTGTAGTTCCAGTGATGCAAAACTTGTTTCCTTCTAGTGTCACAACATCCAAGTAAATCAAATCACCAACTAGCCTGAAGAAGATGGCAAATAAAACTGCATCAATAAAGATCATCTACCCCTTGCTTGATCACCACATCAATGATAGAAAAATGTAGTTACAATAATGTTAAAAATAAAATAACCAAACATAAGTGGATCTATAGTACACAACACTCACAGTTTTAGGCTAACCATGGAGACATCAAGTTGTGAAATAAGATAATTGTAAACCTTTACAAGATTGCATTTCATTATTTTTATTTTATTTTTTTTAGTTTTATTTATTTATTTTGCCTTCAAAAAATTGTCTCCTAGCAAGTTCAGTTAAATAAATAGGAAGAAAGCCTCGTATAAACATTTCTGTCAACGTAATAAAGAGCATGCCATTTGTGTCCACATAGTACTGCTAATATAAGAAAGAAACCAGACCTGGGGTAAATTGATGAACAGAAAACTACTGATGAAATAATAAAAAATTAAGATTATGACTGAAAGCATAGAAATGTTGTCCAACAAAAAAAAAGGCCCAATATGTATACATGGAAATATAGAGGAAAAAAATGATAATGGTGAAGACTACCTTCTATAACTAGGAGGAGGGTTGAATGAAGAAAATATAAGACTCTCTAAACAATCAATCTTTTTAGTTGAAGACACCATCAAATTGTTGAGGGAACCAGTGATATCCTCCATAATTCCTAAACCATCAAGCTCTGGAGTTTCTACTTTCGTAGCATCTGCATGATGGTTAAAACAATTGTCAAAAGAAACAATAAATAAATAAATAAAACATTGTGTATCTCAACATTGATAGTAAGAGGCACAAGCAATAAAGTAAACACAGGACCTGCGCTTTTCTGCTTTGTACTCTCGGACTGTAACGCTAGCAACGTTGATGTTGAGGTATGAAGTGTTGAAAGAGAAAGCAATTCACAGGAACGGTGAACATGGGACCTTATGGATCTTTCATCATACAATGCTGCAGAAAAAAAAAGAAAAAAAAAACTTTCCTGTTATTTATCTAGTGAAAATCCTGAGGTTTTAGGAAAAGGATATGAACAGATTGTGCTTACCACCAACCATCTCTAATGAGCAACCACCCATAGTGATATCCACAACTTCAGAGATTTCATTGTAATCTCCCAGGTGATGACTTGAACCCTCTTTGTTATGCAAAACAAGATCGTAACAAGTGAAGAAACAAGTCTCTGGTGCATCAAGCAGGAACTGCCTAATATCCATCACAGAATCTGCTGGACTTAACTGTGCTTACAAGAGCAAAATCAGTATTAGAGCCTCATTATAGGAGTTTTAGGGAAGCACGGAAAACTCCAAAAAGAAAATAGCATGGAACTGCTAAATATCATAAGATGGAAATGCAATCTAAATACTGAAATAATTAAGACAAATTCTGAGAGTAGCTAGAAGCAGTCACTTGGAACCAGTGCAACTGCAAAGACAGGTATACCAACAAGATAAATACATATAACAGAATTTACCTGTAGCTCTAATTTTCCCCCAGCTTGTGTCTTGACAGAAATAGGATAGAGCTGAACCTCACCTGATCAAGTGAAAAATTATAAATAAGTTTTCAAGAAACAGGACAACTTAGCTATCAGACAGAATTCCAACAGCAGATAAGGGAGCAATAAAAATTATTATTTTTTAATTATAAAAATATTATTAAAAAACAGAATGAGTTGAAAAACTATTGAGAAAATAGTGCAGGAGATAAGGTGGAAGATTTCCAAGTTAAGCATACATCTAGGAGGCTCATAAACTGGGAAGCAAAGTATCACTACAAAAGCTGATGAACAGTAAATGATCATCCCACAATGATCATATGATGCTAAAATATGCATAATGAGGGTGAAACTATATTTGAATCCATCACCTTGCATATATCTATGTGTTTCACCAAATTGATACCTGAGAGGGTTAAATATACTGATATACCAATCAGATTACATGCCTCTGATTTACGAACTCAATTATGTATTGTTTATTATTAAATAGGCTCACTGGAAGTTGGACCAAACTTTACACGAAGGTAGGAAACAAAAAGAAAGATTGGTATTCTCATATTCCTTTTATTACTTTCAATTATGGGATGACAGATAATTCATCAATCAGTCCCAACCTAAGAACATAACAACATTAACTACCATATATCTTGATTTCCTAGTATGCATAAAATTATGAAATTCTCAGACTTTGGGGTGGGGTGGTGATTATCAGCTAGAAAAACACTCTTGAATCATAAACAGGTTAAACAAGTTGCTACATGGAGGAGGATCAAAATGGAGGGAAGCTAAAACTCTAGAACCACAAGCATGCTAAGCAACTCATAGACTACAGGATCACATATCATCAACCCAACCTTATCATACATGTTCACATTATGATTGCTAGATTGTTATATCTCTTTTGACACAGCTCAACATCTGAATCTAACTCTTTCCCTATCCTCTGTGTAGTATTATAGTGCTGGTCTAGGGATTTCAGGCTTTCATCAGTGGGAATCTAAAAATAGGATGAAACATTGAAAGAAAAGCCAAAAAAAAACCTACAAAAAACAAAAAGATGATTATAGAGAAACAGCACCTTCAGCCTGCTTGGGTGGCACAGTTGAAGAATTTGTTGTCTCCACCTTGCCATCCATTGCCTCGTCAACTGAAGAAGCCTGATGGTGCTCTGTGCCATTCGTAAGAGATTGTGTGACATCACCGCCACTATTTTTTGCAGTTAATGACAAGTCTACCGTCTTGGAATTTAGATCTGAGGAATCAACAGCAGTTGAACTTGATCCCCTTCCCTTGTTCTTTGCCTTGGATTTCCCTGCCATCCTTCAATTACCAAAACAGATAAATCAGCAAATTATCTTCCCAAATGGAAATATCCTACTATGACTCAATAAAAATAAGGGGTAAAAGGAAAAGTAAAGACATGGCCTCTTCACAATACTCTTCCTGGTACTTGTCAAGAGAAGGTACACAAATATTTAAATGCAATTGATGCTTAAAAGTTAAAATCACTTCAAATGACACTTCCTTTTATATTACACACAAGTGAAACATCATTATCTCAACTTCTTACAAAATCACAAAAAACATAAATATGTCAATAGAAAGCCACTTCACTGACAATTAATACAGTTTAAAAACCTAATGGAAACATCCTGCTATTACTTCAGCCAAAATAACAAAAAGGATGAATATAACGGCCACTAAATATCATTTCATATGCTACTTCATTCATAATATATAAACAAAAAAAACATAGAGAAATACCCTATTCAGTAACAAGAAAATGAAAAACCTAAAAAAAAACAAGTGCTTAAAAGTTAAAAATCATTTTATTTCATACTAATCATATTCAAAACAAGATTAAAATAAGATCGAAAAAGAGAAGAAAAAAGGAAAAAAAAAAAAACTTATACTGCTTCTTTAAATAGCTCTGATGAACTATAAACAAGAGCATGCTAAAATCCAAATTATCGAGTAGCAATCCACCACAAAGTAATCACTCCAAACAACTCTAAATAAAAGAATAAAGAGCATTAGTCAGCTCGGAAAAAGTTAACAATCAAACTCCACCTCCGCAGAAGGAACAAAAACAAGCAAACTGGGATGAAACAATCTCAAACTCCCCGTTGCCAACAACCAATAGCATTGCATGATGCTTCGCTTGAACCCTTGATAGCTCATCAAAAGCAGTGAATATCTAAACAAATCCCGAGTTGCAGCGGACGCAAACAAACCAAAACTTTGATTCCAAACAAGTGGCTATGAAGCAAAGATGGAGGCTTTATCAATTAAAAACGCAGAAAGAGGGGATTTGATGGCGAACCTATAGCAGAGATGACCGCGCGGCAGAGGAGGAGGAGAAGGAGAAGAGGGGAAGGGGCGGCGCCTTGGAAGTAGAAATGATTCAAGCCCTCTGCCTAAGACAAGGGCCTACTTGGAAATATTGATTTATTTAGGTCCATTTTTGCATTAAATTTTCATGTGTTATTTATAGCATTAAATTTAGTGCTTACTAGAAATACCGAATTCATAAGTAAAATTATTTCTTTTAAAATTATTTAGTGTACTTTTAAATTTAGTTTGTGATTTTTATGTTTAGAATACTGATTGTTATATATCAAATCATATTCATTGATTTCAAGATCAACGGTTGGATCTTATTCATGTGGTTTATATTTATTAATATCCTTTAAATTTAAAACAGACTTGAGCTAAAAGAAGAATTTTCAAGCATATTTAGACGAATTCGAGATAAATGTAATTTTATCATTGTTGTGTTCGTAGTTTATTAGTCAATATCTTAACTATTAAAGCAAATTAAAAGTGGTCATTTTTCAATATTAAATTCGGCCCAAAATTAAGAATTTTCAAGCATCACGTCAGACTGAATGGACTCAAAGAAGAATGTAATTCTTTTTGGTTCATATTTAGATGAGAATATTGACATTTTGAAATCTTTATCTATCTTATATTTTATGAAATTAAAACAAATCAAAATTATCTCCTCTATCTTGGAAATCTTAAATTCACGTTTATACAGTAGAAAAATTAAAAATCATGTATATTTATTTTATAGAAGATAGTTTCAGGTATGATTACAAGATAAAAATTGAAACATAGGCGAGAACATGAACCGTGTTGCGACTTTGGTATGGGTGGAAACCTATTGGAAGTAATTTTTTTGTGGTGTGCTCATCTAGGGTTGTCTTTAGTGCTGATTTGATTTATAGTATTTTAAATTATAATATAAGTGAAATTACTTATAAGTTAAATTACTGTATTTTGACTAACTATAAATTTGTTTAGTTTCATGTAAATGAAAATATTGTACTTAGTTTATTATTATTATTATTATTATGTCAAATACCCTATTTAGTCCCTCTATTATTACGATTTGTCCATTTGGGTCCCTCTAATATAAAACATGCATTTTTGGTCCCTTTAATTTTATGTTTGTGTCTTTTAAATCCTTTCACGAGCTTTTTTGGTCCCTTTATTTATGTTTTTCAAGCCTTTTTGGTCCCTATAAACTTCGAAGGGAGGGATTTAAAGCATTAAACGTAAAATTAAAGGGATCAAAAATGCATGTTTTATATTAGAGGGACCCAAAGGGACAAATCGTAATAATAGAGGGACTAAATAGGGTATTTGACCTTATTATTATGACATAGATGATAAACTACTCTATAGAGGGGCATCAAGAGGCGTAGCCTTAAATGACGAACACCCTTGACCCCTCACCGTGTGTGTACAAATGTGAGGACTCAAATCTAGAAGCTAAGTGCTCACCAAGTGAATTACCCAAACTGCTCCCCCATTTACGGGGGCGTGGACTCGAACCTGAGAGCATGCTTAATCGATCAGTGAATTATCCAACGCATGGGACCCGAGATATCGCTATACCAATGGTCCTTTGGTTAGTTTTCCATTATTTTGGTTTGAGGTCAATTGAGTGATATAATTACCCTATAAAATAAGTGGTGAGGTTACACCCATTATTTGAGTAATTTTTTTGGGTGAGTGTTATAGTCTGCCCTTATTTCAAATCGAGCACTGAATTTCAATTTGTATCAAAATAGTTTCTTAATTTCAATTTGATTTCATCGATTGGGTACATTGGGGATTCCAGTTAAAATCTATTGACGTGGCCGCCGGAGGTCCACATCACACAGTGCCATGTCAACAACTTATGCCCCATGGCTTCCTCTGGGCAGATCTTCTAGTTGTTGATGTGGCACTATGTGACGTGGACCTTCGGCTGCCAAAATCCCTAATGTACCTAGCCGGTGAAATCAAATTGAAGTTGAATAATCATTTTGATACAAATTGAAATTCAGTGTTCGATTTGAAATAAAGGCAAACTACAATACCCACCCAAAAAATTTACCCCCCATTATCCAACCATTTATATATTTATATTTATTATTTTCAAATTTTAAGGTTACTAATTTATTTGATTTTGTGATAATTCACAATATAAATTTAACACTAATTCCATGTAACCTTGTATCTTATGTAACTTAAAAAAAATTATGAATTTACAATATGATTTAAGTTTTCAACTTCGTATTTGTAGATATATTTTTAAATAGAAGCATTACATGTCTATTCTCTATATTATTAATATAATATTAAAAATTGTGACATATTTGTGAAGTTGAATAGTTTTTTAATAATTTTTAATAGAAGTTATAGATTTTTAAAAATAAGAACAAGTGCATCGAATATTCTCACAAAATATTTAACGTAAAAGGTATAAAATTTAAAAAAATAATAATATAAAAAGAATAAGATAACTTATAACCAATTGACGGTGGTGATGACACTTAGACTTTAACTTATGATTCAACTTACAACTAATTTGATAAGTAGTTTCACATATAAAATCTTTTTTATAGTAAAACCAAATGAAAAATATATATATAATTTATTTGTAAAACCATAAGTCCTTAGCGAAAATCAAGCTTCTTGTTGAGCAACTCCACTGATACGGTAAATTCTATAAGACTTTGGGTTGTAGCTCAATGCATTTTTGCCTTGCCCTATACTTTGGGTGTAGACGTAGGGTTAGGGTTTTTTGGGGCCAAGGCAAGCCAGAGCCCAAGGCATGTTAGAAGGCACCCACTGATACCAGCTTAATAAGCTTGGTTGGAACAGCTCCATCAAAGTTCATGAAGAGTAATGTGAAACAAAAGAGAAAATGATCCGTTTGTAAATGAAAAGATTATCTTGTCATTCCTAAGAAAAGCTTCATTTGAGTTTTCCTCTTGTTCTCTTTCTCCTGCCGCAAGTGGTGACATGGATTCACCAGAGGACCAAAACAAAGGTGTGGTTCAGTGGTTGTGGTTGTGGTTGTGCAGCAAGCCATCATCACCGTGGACCTGAATTCATAGAACACACAAACATGCCAAACATGGACCAAACTTTAGTGATGTAGATGCTAATCACCTTCTCTTCATGTATAGTGATAAACTTCATTAACTGGAGTTAATTATCTATAAGCTCATAAACCTTAAACCCTAGTGGTAAAATATTATAAGAGCTCAGAATTAACCAGTCATTTGTAATTTAAGATCCCTAATCCTATAAACTTGTAAACCCTAAACCCTAAAACCTAAAAATGAACCTGTGATGTGTACCTTAAGATAACTTACATGTGTCCAATCAATCAGGAGCTCTAGTATTGTTATATACTATTTCTACAAGTCATACTTAGCCATCAGCTGATGCCACAAGGAATGAATAACAAGGGCACTTTAACATTCTTTAAAGCATAAAAACATCAAGGAAAAGCAACCACCACCCTACTAATTGATATAATATCCCTAGTCTTCCAATGATACATCCCCAATTGTTATTAAACAAAACCCAAATGCACTTTGGACAGGTTAAAAGGAGGCCATGTGTCATAGTGCTGGTGTTGGGAAGCCATTGGAGCTTTCTTCTTCACCACCTGCTCTTTAACTTTAGGCAAGTCTTTTTAGAGACCAAATCAGCCAACATAGGTTGCCCACCACCCACCTTTAGGCATGTCTCTCACCTCTCCATGCTTGCAAACTTTAGTGCATTTGATTGTTTGTTTACTCATAATATGGTGGCAGAAATGATGCAATGAACATCTGATTGTGTGTGGAGAGTTTGGCCTAATTATGTGCATTGTTCATTGAGCTTTTTAGAGAGAGATGGTGTCTCTTGTGTGTTGGATATTTTTATAATAAAATATAAAGGTTTAATGAAAGGTTTTTATAAAAAGGTTTTATGAAAGGATGTAGAGAATGGAATGGGTGTTACCTATTGGAAGGGACACATCTCATCCCTTTGGATGCTACTTTTCATGGTAGATTGTATGCTTATCCAATAGGGTGTTACCAAAGGCATGATTCATTTAAATGATAGGTTCTTACCATCCAAAAGGGTGCATCATTGGCTATAAATAGAGCCTATGAGTATTCCAATTTTACACAACAATTCTTTTCTCAAAGATTCACTCTTCTTCTCTACACTCATATAAAAGCATTACGTAGTTTTGGTGCTCCGTCTGGCGTGAAATTTCGATTCACTTTCTTGTTTTACCTCTTTTCAAAGGTTTCACTTTCGATAGACTGTGGCGGTGAAAG
The DNA here is from genome assembly GCA_026586065.1 of Dioscorea zingiberensis. NCBI lineage: Eukaryota > Viridiplantae > Streptophyta > Magnoliopsida > Dioscoreales > Dioscoreaceae > Dioscorea > Dioscorea zingiberensis. The sequence goes on from JAGGNH010000011.1 coordinate 388,661, forward strand.
GAAGTTAGTTGCACTGCAAAGGAAATTAGGTAGCACTGTTGTACTCTTTGGAATAGTGGCTAATTTACCTTAAGGAGGCGGCGTTATAGCGTCATGAGACTTCATCTACTAAATCCATCTTCCACCAGTACAATTTTTCTACAACATTGTGTCTCACTTTTGGAGTGCACTGTGGTTGATTTGAGTGAAAATACACTATCCATAAATCTGTATTCATTTGCAGAAGTAATTAAATCATATTCAGTGACTTTAGCAAAAATGTGTTATCTTTGCTGCCTTCTTCATTTTGTCACTTGAGGTTTGGAGATAGTGATATTAATAGATGTTTCAACCTTGTACTCCATTCCAATCAAAATATAGTTTTCACTCAAAAAAACACAAGCCATTCAAGAAGATGAGAGAGAGAGAGAGAGAGAGTGTGTATTCAGTAAAGCACAGACAGTGTACCCTTGGACTGGTATATATAAATGTTGACAAGAGAGCTTGTGTCATTCCACTGAGCACCAAAGAGACAGCAGCTTCACCCAGAATACCATTGGATTTCCGGAATCCCAACACCCTCCTCTTGTTCTTCTTGTTTCTTCTTGCTTCCTCTCTATGATCACTGCTAGAAGGCCACAACATTCCTTGAAGCTAAGCTCAGAGCACGAAAATGGCGTCAAAGATCAGCAGGGAGGAGGTCCAAGCTGCAGTGGCCAAGGCCATGGAACTCAGGGCCTTGCATGCTGCTCTTCTCCATGGCAGCACTAGTAGCCCCACTGTTCCTAGGCTTTTGGCTGGTTCATCCCCTTCTGTTCCAAGAGCTGGCAGCCATTTCTCCGCTGAGGATTATCCAGTGTTCACCCCTGTGAGTTGTTTTCTACTTCTCTCATTTGAGGTTCTTGTTCTAGTTCTATGTAAAGGTGCTGCCTTTTGATTTTGTTTGTAGGAAAGTTGTGATTTTTAGATCAACTTGTAGTTTCTCTTCATTGATTGTTGTTCTCCTTCCCCTCTCTTCCTCTCTAGATTTTGGTGAGCTATTGTTCTTTTCAGAGCTTGTTTTTCTGAATATTTGCTTTCAGCTTTGTGCCTTTGTCATTCCAAAATCGCTTGCTTTCGAGCTATATTTCATGTCTTCAATTTAGAGTTTTCAAGTTCATTGTTCAAATATTGTTTGGAAGAATCATTTCTGTTTGGTCTTTTATTACATGCCATTAGATAGATTTAGAGAACTCTTCTACTGTGTTCTATCTGTCCTGAGATGGAGTTTATATGCGGTTGAATCTGTCAGGTTAGTTTAATAATAATTAATTCTGAAGCGTGGCATCTTTCCTTCTAAATTTCAATGTATAATGAAGTGTTTATGGTGTGTTTAGATTGATTGAAAAAATAGATTTAATGAAAAGGAAACAAGAATTACAACTCTGTTCTAAGGAGATGAACTCTGTGTAATTGCTGTGATGCCAGAGTTATGGAGAGGAACCTTCAAATTGGAGAGGAATAAGGCCGGCAGAAGAAGGCGAGGACGAACAAGAACTTGAATTCTCCGATAATGGTGCATTGAACAAAAGTCCTTTTTTGAGAGAAGAACAACAACATGCTTGTTCAGAAGAAGATCGAAAATCAAACAAAAGCCTGTGCATTAGTCACTTGTCACACTTGCGGAACACTCCTGGGACCGATGTCTTTCTGAAGGGTAGGAGAACTGGTTCTGGTGATCTCAAACTCATTACTACTTGTAACAAGTGCAAGCCTGCAAATATCAGCAGTAAAAATGAATCTGATCAAAAGAGTCTCAAGAATGACCATGGTAATAAGGTGTCCTCTAGCCAAACTGAGTCATTGTTAGCGTCAAATGGTAAGAACCGAGGCCCGGTTTTTTCATGGTTTTTCCGGCAGGGGAGAAGGAAGCTGAAGTCTGAGATGTCTCCGAATGCTATGGAATCCGAAGACATGTCCCATCTTTTGAAGAATTGGGGGATGTTATCGGTTGAATCTTTGAAGAAGGAGCTGTTTGAGGCCAATGAAAACAGGGATGCTGCATTAGCACAAGTTTCAGAAATGAAATCTACACTCATAGAACTCAGGCAGAAACTGGTGGGTTTAGAAACATATTGCGAAGAACTGAAGAAGGCTCTCAAACATGCAGTGCAAGCAAAGGGAACTCAGATATTAGACCGGCCAAATTTATCAAAACGATCAAAGTCTAGCAACGGGAGCAGAGATAACTCAATGCCTGTCAGCCATGAAGTAATGGTGGAAGGATTCTTGCAGATAGTATCAGAGGCAAGACTCTCTGTCAAGCAATTCTGCAAAACTCTCATCAATCAAATTGCAGAAACCGATACTAGTTTGGTAGAAAAGCTTAGTTCTCTTGTCCAAACACACCTGAAAACAACATCAAACTCTAAGCATTCAAAGGCAATGTTGTATCATCTGGAAGCTCTTGTCAACCAGTCTATGTACGAGGACTTTGAGAACTGTGTGTTCAATAAGAATGGCACACCGAAGGTTTTTGATCCTCATCAAGACCGCATCGAGAACTTCTCGGCTTTCGTTGCTCTGCGGAATTTGAGTTGGAATGAAGTGTTGAAGAAGGGAACCAAGTACCACAGCGAAGATTTTAACCGGTTTTGTGATCAGAAAATGAGTGGCATTGCGTCAATACTCGATCGGTCTAGGCCATGGCCTGAGCATCTCCTTCAATCCTTCTTTGTTTCAGCAAAATGCATTTGGCTACTCCATCTGTTGGCTTTCTCATTCAGTCCACCATTGATGATTCTCAGAGTGGAGGAGAACAGAGCCTTCGATCCACTCTACATGGAAGACATTCTCAGGGACAAACAGCAGCAAGCGCAGACCTCGGCTCATGTTAAGATCATGGTGATGCCGGTTTTTATGTTGGAGATCGGGTTTTGAGGTGCAGAGTTCTGTGTAAATACCATTCTGCAGCATAAAGAGTTTGGTTTGATTCAAAATGAACTGACAATTCATTACAATTGAACATGTTGAAGGGAATAGAAGACATTCTCCATGACAATCAGCAACAAGCACAACACCCAGATTTTGAGATAAAAAAGTTTTGTGCGTTGCAGTATGATGTTTGTGTATGAGATGAGCCAAGATTAACAATTCACTGCTTGAATTGAATTGATTTTCAAATGAACAATGCCGAAAATTCTCGGAGGGTTTATGTTGAAGATCAGGATTTGTATGTGAAGTTATTATGTAAAACTAGCATTTTGTGTGTAAAGTGTGTACAAGATGCAACAAAGTGGACAATTAATTACAATTCATCACATTGATCTATAATACAGAGAAAAATAGAATGACAAGCAACATGATAACCAACTTTTAGCTAGCCCATTGGCACTTGTGCCCATACATAACCCAGATATAGAAGCATTTTTGTTAGCTATTTGGTCAATAAGAAACGCCTAGGCAGGTCGGGGACTTTTGGGGCACCAAATCTCTCTATATATAAATGGCAAAGGAGAACAAGTCTGGCTGGAACTTGGTGGTGATGACAACCATATGAAGCATATGGTTAAAAAGAAATAAGAGATGCTTTCAAGATAACTACATTATTACTTATACTTTCTCAGTATGATACAACACACATTTCCAAAAGGCCAAAGTTGATACTGGTAGAGTGAATTGCGAAGTAAAGTCTGAAGATCACGAAGGAAGCAAAGGAGGGGCAACAACATCAACTAGATCTTTGACTTCAAAGATATGGAGTGAACATCCTCCCATGGAGGGGCCAACTAAAGTACCCAACAAGACACATTGCATGAGACCCCTAAAATGAGAAGGACATACAATACAAGTAATATCAATTGCACTCATTGTTATCATCATCATCAAAATAGCCTTGTAACTTTTAACTTATTATAACTTATAACTTGATTTGAGTTTAATAAAAGTAGTTTATCCAATAATTTTTTTAAAAAGAGTGGGCGAGGGTTCAAACCACACCGTGGTATGTTTCTAATGATTTATCAATATTAAAAAAAACATGGTTTTATGATTGAGTTTCAAGACAGTCCATATATAGTTATTACGAATAATCAATTTATTGTGAGTAATGCTTTAATTCTTGGACAAACTAGTGTTTGTAAAGTTATCTTTTAAACAAATCTTCTATTGGCACTCGACTTCCTCTTTCTCTCACGGATTCAATAGTGCAATGCCACCAAAAGAGGTCAACTGTAAGTAATGCAAAACATTATCGACATAAGCTGCTAACACTCACGAGGGAGGATACGGTTCCCATAACATTGGGAGCGGACTTCGAGGACGAGGAACGAAGCGAGAGCATCTCCCTCACAAGACGGCCCGATCGGTACAGCAAATGTACCAACCCCTTATGCCCACTTGATCCATCAAGGGATCAGGACTTAATAATGTAACAATGTAATAGCAACTTATTCACTTTAATGAATATGGTTTATCCATTTTTTAAATAATAAACAAATCTTCTAATTGGTTTATTTTTATAATATACATAATATATGTTTTCTCATATTTACAATTTATAGGCAACCATAAAAATTACTATTACTCAATTAATTTCACAATTATTTAAACTTTATTATCCTAAATTACTATTGGTTTAAAAGCTGTTCGTGTTTCACTCTCCTCAGTTGATCCACGTGCATCAAATCCTCAAGAAACACAAAGCTTTCCTATTGGTTCCAGTGAAAGCACCGGGATCGTATTCCGGATAGACCCAAAAATGAATCACAGCCGTCCATTCTATCCAGATCCAACGTCTCAAACAGCTCCATCCGAAAATTTTAACACTCCCCGCTCTTTTTTCCTCTCTATAAATATCTCCACATTCATCGTTAGACTCTCACATCGTCGTACCTTAGTTCTCAATCTATTCGTGGTCTGTTTTTAGTTTTCATCTTCATCAATGGCGCGAACAAAGCAAACAGCGAGGAAATCGACCGGCGGGAAGGCACCAAGGAAGCAGCTGGCGACGAAGGCTGCGAGGAAGTCGGCGCCGGCGACAGGTGGCGTGAAGAAGCCCCACAGATTCCGCCCAGGGACAGTGGCGCTGAGGGAGATCCGAAAGTATCAGAAGAGCACGGAACTCCTGATCCGTAAACTGCCGTTCCAAAGGCTGGTGCGTGAGATCGCGCAAGACTTCAAGACGGACCTCAGGTTCCAGAGCTCCGCCGTGGCGGCTCTGCAGGAGGCCGCGGAGGCATACCTCGTTGGGCTCTTTGAAGACACCAATCTCTGCGCCATTCATGCAAAGAGGGTAACCATCATGCCCAAAGATATTCAGCTTGCTCGCCGGATCCGTGGTGAGCGTGCTTAATGCTTAGGTTGATCGTGGGCGTCTGATCATGGTGTTTTGTATCAATATGCATTAGGACCGTTGGATCTCTGTTTCCCCTTCTTTTGTTGGGCCTTGTTGGGCCTTGTTCATGATGTTTCTAACTAGCAAAGAAGTTGCAATTCCAGTTTTAGTGAACTTCTTTTTTTATTTTGGAAATCGTTTGTTTTATCTTGGAAGGAACTCATCTTGGTTTGACAATTGTACTAGAAGTGACTAATTAGTTCATACATTATTTCGTATTTTGGGTAAGAAATTGTTTTATTTCTGTGTTTTGTATGAAGTGCTAACGTAGATGGAGTGTTTTATTTAAAGGATATAACTTTTGTCTTGATATGTGTGTGGTCACTGAGATATTGTTTCTGCAGTCATCACGAAATGTGTCTCATTAAAAATGATTTAAAAAAATATTTAAATGTGATACATTTTGATGTTTATTAGCAGTAGGTAGGCGAGGAAGTCCTATGAAGGCGATTTCTTGCCCTTGAGATTGATCGCTGAGAGCTCTTGTTCAACATACTCCCCAGCAAACATGGTTGGATAGTTAGCTGCCAGAGTTGCATCAGCAAAATGGCCCAATGGCTTCAATGTTGCATCAGATGCAATGTGCGCAAAAAGCTGACCAAACCAAAGAATCAATCAACCAAGAATGTAGATTAAATCTGTAAGATTTGTGCTTCGGATGGATAGTTTTTGTAGATTAACTCACCGTAGATGAAACCCTCCAAAGGCTGTGGTTTTGCTGACGAGCTTGTTTAATGGCCTCTAGTGTCCGACTAGTTACCCGACTAGTTACCACAACCTCATGCATTCCGGCTAAACATTCTCCCCCAGTCAGCCATTCAAGCTGTAAATAAGCAAAATTATCATGTTTTGATATATAGTTTCATTGATCAATTTAGTGCTGATAAAAACAAATTGTCGGTTGAACGCAGTGATGCATCGAATACAGTACCTGTTTTCCTGTTTGGATGAGAAGACAACCCACTGGGACCTTAACTTCTACTTTCTGGCCGTTTCTCAACCAGATGTTTAGGCCTGGGAATCGGCTCCGGCCATGGATTGTTAAGAAGTTGAGATCATAGTGATATCCTGCGAAAACTGTGCCCTCAACACCATGATATTGAAGATCACTTCCAGTTGGAGCAAGGAGGTGAGGTCCCTGTACAATTTTTATTAAATAGGAAAAGTAATGTCAGTTGCAGTTATGGCAAAAGATGGAATCAAGAACCAGAAATTTGTGGATAGTATAGAAGAAAATAAGAGAACATTACTCATAAGAAAATAAGATAATAGTTCTTTGCATTGAGAAGGCAAATACTACCAAACTACTTAGGCAAACATGCAAATATTTCGTCCTAGTGGAAATACTAGCTAAACTTATATGCTTCATAATTTGGCTATCTCATAATATAAATTCATTAAGATGGATATAAGACTTCTTCAGATCCTTATTGTCATTCATCTCTTACACCAAAAGGGATATGCTCCACAACTACAGAAGAATTAGCAGGAGTAATCAAATCGTGAGAGACAAAAATTTTCTTCAATAAGATAAGTTTGCTATAGAGTGGGATGAAGAAAGACTGAGATCCACTCACACATCCCAAAGATTACAAAGACAAATATTATCCTAGAAAATGGCTTAAGCTTCTATGATTCTATCCAACCAAACGCAGCAAAACTCTTTATTTTTAGGAGAAAACCTATCCAATGCTACTCATATTTAACTCAAGTTTCAACATTTGGACAATAGAAATTTAGCTCTATGAAAATTAAAAAAAAAGGCCTTGATAAGTAAGTTCTACAGAGTGATAGATTGAAAAAGCTCAAGTACTTTTCTCTGGTAGGCAAGAAAGCAGAGAAGTTGCTTTAGGAGATCAGTTACCTGCTTCATCAAAGAGGTGAAAGCGTCTTTAGACAAGCCAAAACCAATAGCAGCCATTTCAGCAACAGCCTATGAAAAAATGAGTCATTGAGCACTAAAATTAAAATTTCATGCCCAGTTGCTCGCGAAAACAAAGATACAATTTTGCAGAATGTTTTGGGAAGAAGAAAGAATTCAATGTTGCTAACCTCAATTGCAGATATCATTTTAAGCCCCCATGAGTCCATTGTTTGCTTCCAATCAGGGAATCCTTCTGGAATTACAGGTTCAGAATTTAATTCCTGCACAACCAAAGCACAAAATCATCTAAACCTATCTCCTTTAAAGTTTTTCTTTATTATTATTATTATTATTATTATTATTATTATTATTTTTTTTTTTTTTTTTTTAAATGTGGACAAACCACAGGTGTGTTAGAACCCACAACCTCTCATTGTGAGAAGGAAAGTTAACCAACTTTCCTTTGAAAGTTGGTCTATCTTCTTTAAAGTTTGTGCAACAAAACTTGCTAAGAACAAATTGAACAAATTAACCACCTGAAAACGAGTGATTGATGGCCGGGGACCAACTCTCCACATGTATCGCCATTTAGGATCAGGTCCTTTAGGAGTGGTTGGTCGAAACAACTCTGGCATCTTCAATACTTTTTCTTGCATATGCTCATCCACTAGACTGCGTGGTACCTCCACACCTTCAGGTGTCACACCAACCTGCTCACATTCAACCAAAAGTTGAGCAATAACAAAGGAGATACTGGAGGACAAATTCATATCTCCAATAAATGATTACTATAAGGAAAGGAGGGAACTTTTTCTCTGGCTGAAGGCAAAATGAAATGAAATATTTAAATCAGTATTGTAATGATTTATGTAAAAGCAAACATACTTGGAGTTTCTGACAATACTAAAATTCTCTTTCAGTTGGAAAATGACATGAAGAATTTGAACCAGCCTTGCAATGATTTATACAAAAGCAAGTCTTTGTAGTTTTGTGCGATTCTAAGGTTCTCATTATCAGTTGGAACATGGAATGTGTGACAAAAATTATCAAATGAGAACATTACTACCATGCAGTTTGAAAATTCAGCCTACAGAAAAAAACCCTAAAAATTCATGAAACTGAAACAGGCACAAGACCCTAATTGATACCTTTGCTAGAAAAATTTCATTTGCTACAACTATATGCTTGATCCAATTAAAACTAGTTGAGAGAGAGAGTGCGTTGCTTGGCCTTCTGAGCGATCTCACCTTCTCCCCCCCAAGCTTCAGGCAAGCACCAACACCTGCTTCTCCCCCACTTGCAATGGCGAGTGGGGGTGGAGCCATGGCTAGCAATGGTCTTCCTGTCCACACCCAGCCTGGCAAGTCGTGGACAAAGGTGGTCACGGGTGAACAGAGGGCAAAGGTCTTTGGCAATGACACAATCAACACGAAGGAAAACCTTGACAGGTTGAAGGCTCTCCGCCATCAAAGGTTCAAACCAAGTGGTGAATTCCAGATGAAAGTCTATCAAAGGATGCAATCTGCCTTGTTTGGTAAATTCTTGGGAAAGGCTCTCCCATTGGAGCAGGTGCGTACTGCACTAGTGAATCTATGGAAGGACATTGGAACCTTCTCTGTATCGGATATGCCGAACGGGTTTTACTACATCTGTTGCGGGCAGTGAGATGAGGGACAAAATCGTGGGAAGGCCCATGGGTATCCAGGCATGGTCTTTGCAGATAATGCCTTGGAGAGAGGTTCCACCAAAGATTCGAGAAGCTTGATCACATTTCTTTGTTTGGATACAGCTACATCATCTTCCGGTGGAGTTTTGGGAGGCTGATAATCTGGAAAGCCTGGGATCTCTATTGGGGACGGTGCTGAAAATAGACGATCACACTCTGAATGTTGATGATCCCCCTATGGAGATTGGACGAGCCCGATATGCTAGGATGTGTGTGGAAATCGACTTATCACAGCCTCTCCAGCAAGCAATCTGGGTTGGCGAAGAGGAGGACGAAACACTAGTGCCAATTCTGTATGAAAAGCTGCCATCCTTCTGCTTCAGATGCGGCATAATAGGCCATGTTGTGAACTCCTGTACCAAGATCCCTTGTAGTTCGACTGCAGATGGAGGCAATGACCACTCAACGGCTGGAAACCAGGAAGGAACCCAACACATGCAACTAGATGAAATGGGACAAGGGACCGATGAGATTGAGTCCAACAAAGGAAATCTGGCTACCATGGTGGAGGAGAAAAAGAATAATTTCGGGACATGGATGATGGTAGGATCCGGGCCATGGCGGTGGCCATACTCGGCGCTACAAGCTACGAGACGCATACACTCAAGGACCGACGCGGCGTAAGGACCGCAGAATGCTTGGTCAACAAAAGGAGGTATACGCTGGAGCAAGAAGCTCACGTGGAGGGCGAGGGGGATATGCTGGCAATCGATGGGAGATGCTTAGAGATGATACGGACACGTATCACGAGGCAAACCCATCTGATATTGAAATAACAATAGGAGAAAACCCTAGCCAAGCACTCGTGGTAGCCAAGCCTCAACAGAGGAGTTGCGCCGCCCCCAGGACACTGAATCCGCCCGTTGAAGGTAGCTGTGATGACGAGACCGCAAGGTTACCGTTGGTAATACAGAAGGAAACATTGAGCATGGAGGAGATTCGTGCAGTCACAACCCCAAGACATTCGCCGATACGTCTAATCACATCTCTGTCAAAGGATGGGAAGACCCAAACTGGTCGCAGTAACCCATTGTGCGCTCAGGAGACAAGTCCGGACGAGCATGAGCGACTGGTGGATCGAGTGTCACAGGCTCTCAAGGGGAAAGAAAAGGAACAACTCCCTGGGGACCTTGACATGGAGGATGATGATCAAAACAATGGTAAAGGTAAGGCAATTATGGATGAAGATATGCCCCTTATGCAGGTACAAAAAGAGATAAAGCTGGAGGCTTTGGCTAGAAGAGAAAAGGCCAAAACTGCCACTTGCCCGAAGAAGGGACGTGTATCCGGACCTCTAGAAGGGGTGTAATCTTACTGTCCTCATCTATGGGAGTATCCTTGATATTATCCTCAATTATGGGAGCTTTTCTAATACTGGTGTTTTATTATCTATTTATGGAAACTGTTAAACTGATTTGTTGGAATTGCAGGGGTTGCTCGAATCCTCAAACAATTGCAAGAATTAGGGCCCTTATGAGGTCATTCCAACCTGACATTGTTTGTTTAGTTGAAACCAGGGCAGATGAAAATCGAACTATCAAGTTCTGCAACAAATTCAACAAGCACTGGGAATGGGCAGCCATCCCAGCGCAAGGAATGTCCGGTGGTATAACTGCTTTATGGAAACATGAAATAGGGAAGGTAACACCTATTGCCTCATCCCCGTTTGCATTGCATTTGGTTCTCACTACTGAAAAACTTAAAGAGTGGGTTTTCACAATAGTTTATAACTCCCAAAATTCTCAAATACAAAAATTCTTATGGGATGACATTTCGGCCATCTCCATGCTTAATCTACCATGGCTTGTGGCAGGAGATTTTAATGCAATAGCCAGTAGAGATGAGCATAGAGGAGGTAGATTTGATCATTACTCAACTAAAACAAGACTTTTTACTGATTTTACTTCTCAAAACCAACTTTTTGATTTGGGATTTTGTGGAACTCCTTTTACATGGTGTAATAACCAAGGGGGATTAGCCCGGAGATGGGCCAGATTGGACCGTTTCCTGGCTAATAATGCTTGGTTAACCCATTTTCACTCTTATGCTAATAAACACCTCCCTAGAACTTGCTCTCACCATTCACCCATGTTTCTTTCAGCAAAATTCTTTTATCATCAGAAAAAAAAGGTTTTTCGGTTTGAGAATTACTGGTTTGAATATGATAAATGTCATCAAAATGTTTACAGAGCATGGAGTTGTAAGACCAGTACTTCTCCCATGCATGCATTCAGTCATTATACAGCCAGAGCCAGGAATCTCTTATCCAAATGGAAAACAGCTAGTATGACTCCTCTTGATAAGGCTATTAGCAATACTGAGAAGGATATTGCATTAGTTGAATCCCTAGAACCTAGCCTGGATTATTCTGAGCTTAGCAATATAGCTTTAAGGGGCTTGTATAATAAACACAATGCATTACTGAGGCAAAATACTATAAGATGGGCCCAGAAAGCTAGGTTAATGTGGTTGAGGAACGGAGATTATAATACTAGCTTTTTCCACAACCATGCTAAGATTAGGGGTCATAGGAACAAGATCTCTGCTATTCTGGATGATCATGGCAACATGATATCTGAACAACATAACATTGGAGAATGCTTTCTTGAGTTCTACTCCAAATTATGGACTTCCTCAAATAATGCAACCATTGATGAGATCAAGCATAGATTGCCCAATGATCTACCTGTACTGAGTGAGGATGACAAATTCATGCTATCTGGACAGGTGTCAGCCTTAGAAATATTCCAAACCCTCAAATCAATGCCCAGAGGGAAGAGCCCTGGACCAGATGGATTGAATGTAGAGTTTTATATATACTATTGGGATATTGTTAAAGAGTCTCTATGCCAAGCTATCTCATACTTTTTTCAAACTGCCACTATACCAAACTCTTGGGGTCAAACATATATTGTTCTAATCCCTAAAAATGCCTCTCCTAATAGAGTTACTGACTTTAGACCAATTTCACTATGTAATGTGTGTTATAAGATAATAGCCAAGATCTTGAGCAATAGGTTGAAAGGAGTCATACACAAGCTCATTGGCCCAGAACAGAGAGGATTCCTGGCTGGCAGAAGTACATTTGATAATATTATAGCAGTCCAAGAAATGGTGCATTCCTTAGAAAATGATTCACAGTCTCTCCCTAGGATGTTAATCAAAATAGATATTGAAAAGGCTTATGATGCCTTAGAGTGGAATGCCATCCTTGCCACACTTCAAAACATGGAATTCCCTGGCATTTGGATCGATTGGGTCAGGGCCTGTATCACATCTCCTAGCTTTGCATTCTTAATTAATGGTCAGCCCACAAACTGGTTCTCAAGTCATAGAGGTGTTAGACAGGGTGATCCCTTATCCCCTCTTCTTTTTTTGCTGGTATCACAGAACTTGTCTGCATATTTCAATCATGCCTTGTTATTAAATCTCATTCCTGGGTTTGATAGCAGATTGAATCCTAATTTCAACCATTTGATGTTTGCTGATGACTTGGTTATCATTACCAATGCATCTAGAAAAGCTGCCAGGAGCTGCAGGTTATGCCTTGATACATACAAGGACTTAACTGGGCAGAAAGCTAACTTACAAAAATCAACTATTCATCTGCCCAGTTGGTGTAACAGAAGGATTAGAAAGTCCATTGTAAGTATTCTTGGCATGAGAGTTGGTACTTTTCCATTCAAATACCTGGGAATCCAGATTTCTCCTAAGAAATTATCTGTTCATCAGTGGCAACCATTAGTGGAAAGAACAAATCATAGTCTCAATTCTTGGATCCCATCCAATATCTCATTAGCTGGAAAAGCCATATTGGTCAACAGCTCCCTTATGTCCATACCTATCTATTCTCTCTCTTGTTATCCAGTCCCTGATACAATACTTGATCAAATTGCCAAACTTGCCAGAAGTTTCCTCTGGGGTAGAGGCACTGCCGGTGGCAGATTACACTCTATGAATTGGAACACTACTATGCTTGATAAAACTGAGGGAGGGCTAGGAATTAGAAATCTAAGGAATGCTAAGGTAGCTCTTATGGCTAAAAATGTGTTTGCTGTTTTAAACTCTGAGGATAAACAATGGGTACAGATTTTGAAACTCAAGTATGGGGAATTTAACCCATGGTCCAACCCCCAGGTGTCTAAGGCTTCATGGTTTTATAAAATGCTTTACAAAACTGCACACAGGATTAGGTCCAATTTATGGATCAACATTTGTGATCCTACAAGCACAAGTTTTCTAAATGAACCATGGATGTTTGATATTCCCATTTCCTTGAAACCAACTTACATTAATATGGATTATCCAGTTGAATCTTTGAACATTGTTGATTTCATGGATAATAATGCATTGAGTCAGGCTGAAACTTCTAATTGTTTTGGGAATTTAGTTGATTGGAATCGGTTGAATAGAATGGTTTTTGAACAAAATTCTGTCAAGCATTGGGTCTGGTCTGCACAGACATCTTTCAGCAAAATTGCTAGTGTAGTATATAGGGACTTCAACCAAGATCAATCTGATATTGGTAACTGGGAGGGTTGGCACAGACTATGGAAATTGCCTGTAGCTCCAAGGGTTAAAACCTTTCTCTGGAGATTCCTACATGGCAGACTTCCAACATATGAAATGCTATACAATCTCAATATTGGGCCTATGATGATGTGTCCCTTTTGTGGCCTGGAAAGAGAGACTTTGTCTCATATTATACAAAAATGTAGTCTGTCTAAACAGTGTTGGAAGCTGATGACTGAATACATAGGGATTAACTGCAATAACCTTGGTGATTTGAGGGATGGCCAATGGCTCTTGAATCAATGGAGAATGGGGAAGAACAGGATGATACTATCTAAAGCATTGATAGCAACTAGTGCTTGGAGCATCTGGAAACATAGATGTAATCTTATATTTAAAGGAAAAGCAACTTCGGCACAACAGATATTTCAACATGCTCTAAATACTACTCAGGAACAGATGGGAAGGAGCCAAAGGCAACTAAGGGAGTATCTCTCAAACTCTGCTCTAAAAAGTAAAATTACAGTCTTCTGTGATGCTTCATGGACTGATGAGTCTACTACTGCAGGTACAGGTTTCATTGTTGTGGGTGGCTTGGATACTTGCATTATAGCTGGAGCTTCAGCTGTCCTGGCAGATTCCAGTCTTCATGCTAAACTTTTGGCAGTAAAAACAGCCATGGAGCAATGCAGGATGAAGGACATAGAAATTGATCAAGTATGCACTGATTGTCCAGCAATTTTGGACCTCCTCCAGAATAGGGATGACCAGAACAGATGGAGGTATACAAGCGAGATGCAGCATGTCAAGAACTACTTCGATCAAAGCCCACTCATGGAACTCACTTATTGCCCAAGGGAGCTTAATACTTTGGCAGACTTGTTGGCGAATCATGGTAGAAGAAATCCAGCTCTTTCTCTATTCCATAAGGGAACTGACCGTCCGAGGTGGCTGGAGGAAGCAATGGATATTGCTGGTTTATGCTTCTGATTTACTATGCATTGTTGTCTTTTGTTGTTTAAAATAGCTGCTTGCAGCTCATCCTGTCAAAAAAAAAAACTATATGCTTGATCCGGTCATATAGTGACTCTTTCTTGGGATCTTGTATCTTTTTTCAAAATCATAGCTTTCAGTATCAAGAAATAAGTGAGTAGCACAAATCAGAGCATCAATATTTTGATAAATCATTATCTTTTCCTGATTAGAACTGAGAACTGAGAACATATGTAACTTGAATTCTAAGCTTATCCCCATCCAATAAACCATAAAACATCAAAAATCAGGACAAAAATATTACACAACTAGGTATTCCTAACAGAGATTTCAACAAAAGCCAGAACAGTTCATCAGGGGAAAAAAAGAAAGAAAAGAACACGACTAGAAGGGGGCAAAGGAGAGAGAAAGGACCTGATAGTGGAGGTGAGGTCGCTCTTGGAGGCGCTTGAACGAATCAGGACACTCGAAATACCTCTCCATCATGTCGATGAAGCGATCATTGTCCTCGGCGGAGCATCGAGGATCCTTCACCAAAAGCGCCCCCGTCTCCCTCAAGCTCCCGCTCACGGCAGCGCACAGCGCCGCCAGCTTCTCCTCCTCCGCCTCCGCCGGGGATCCACCCTGATCACGGATCGCGAGGTAGGGGGTGAGATCCACGATCGCGAGCTCCATGCTCTCCGACGGCGATCTCGACCTCGATCTCCGAGTGGCGGGAGAATATATAATTTTATGAAGGACGAGGGTTTTGCCGTAAAAAGTGAGAACAGTTGGAGTGTCTACAGTCACCGTCGGTGTCCGTATTCGCGACATAAGAAGCTTTTTTTACAGATAGATAATTATATTATTTTTTTCATAAATATGGATAATTATATTATTTTTAATTTAAAATATTATGAGATTTGTCAGTCTCTGAGCTTTCGAGTTGTCTTCAAATTATTTTATTTATTAGAAATTAATTCATATTAGAGTGGGAGTGGGTTGGAAGGTAATAAGCACCTGGCGGTGCACGGATACAGTTTAAACGTGAACGTCTGGGAACTGGAACAACTGGAAAATTCATTTATTTTTACTTAGATATTTTAAATATTAAAAAAAATTATTTATAGGTCCCTCACATTATTTAACACTCTTTATCATCCAAAATATTATTATACTACACCCCTAAACATATCCAAGGACCTCATAATAAATAAAAAACAGTGCCAAATTTTTTTTATTACTTAAATTTTTTTTATTAGTTGGATAACTTTTGGTCTGATTGTAGTTAAATACTGTTACTTTTTTGGCTCAACTTATTTATCTGTCACATTTTAGTGAATCAAATATGGCCAAATTAGTATATGATCAAATATAATAAAAAATAAATTAATATCTTCATTTGTATACGTGTATATCCTTTTTTTTGCATTTAGTTAATTTTCAAAAAAATTATACACGAAATTAAAATAAAACAGCTTGCATGTCCCGGACCATCCGTGCCTCGGGATCTGGTCACTTTCAGAACCTCCCTTTCTCTGTCCCTGCGAGCGAGCGAGAGAAGCTTCGTGCTTGGATTCAGGTGAGGAAGGGAGCTCCGCTGTGAGAATAAGGGGATCATGGCGCACTCGTATGCTGAGCTGAACCAGAGGATCGACTACGTCTTCAAGGTGGTGCTCATCGGAGACTCGGCCGTCGGGAAGTCGCAGCTGCTTGCGAGGTTCTCGCGGAACGAGTTTAGCCTCGATTCGAAGGCTACCATAGGGGTCGAGTTCCAGACCAGAACCCTCGCCATCGATCATAAGACCGTCAAGGCTCAGATCTGGGACACGGCCGGCCAGGAGAGGTGAGCGAGTTTTTCATCCCTCGTTCCTTTCTCTTTATCTTCTGCTCTGGTTTCTTTCGGTCAATCTTTGATTAGGTTTTGAGAGGATCGGGAGTTTGGACTTTGAGAGCTGGGAAAGATCGGTTTTTTAGTCCGTTTTGATGGGGATCATTGGAGACCTTTTTCTGGATTGGTTTTTCATGTTTTGTGGTAAATTTTGATCACTTCAATGGTATCTTAATGATCTCCTCGATGATCGGATGATTGAAAGAAGAAAAAACTGATTTTGGCGTTAGTTTGAAGTTATTAAGCTAATAGTTGAATTAAGTAGCTGTTTAATTTATTTCCGTTCTCCATTTCGATGATTCCCTTTTGATCTGCAACGGAGGCAGTTAGGGGTGAATGGTGGAATCATGTATAACTTTCATGGCCGACCTTTCTATGGAGATTGATTTGCTTGTTTTTTTTTTGTTTTGTTTGGGAAATAAAAAGAGACCAATGGAATCATACAAGATTGATGCTACCTCACTGTCTTGATATCAATCTTCATGTTTCTTATACTTTCTAGCCATTGTGATTGTTGGGTAGCTAGTATCTAGTTCTTCATTGTAGTTACTTGTAGAACCTCTGTTAGTTTCATATGCTGAGTAGGTTTTAATGAGCTTTAATAGATGGTATAGCGTAATCTCCATGCAGAGTAAACTCAAAATGTGAAGGATATATATAACAAATCAGATGTAAATGTGTTTTCAGTAGAATCACTCGATTGATGAATATTTTGCTGAATGCTCTTTGGTGTTGAAGCAAAAATATTTGGTGTTGTCGTTGACACCTTAGCAATGAGGTGACATTTGTCGTTAGCACAACCTTGAGTTATTTTTTCAAGTTTCAATCATAATTTTTCATATGGAGTGCTAATTTATTAGTTATTGCTCTTAATGACACTTGGAAGTTTTGTGCTATTCTTCATTTGTGGTGGCCTCCTGTATGTCTTTGCTGAGCATGGTCATTTAATCACAACTCATGTTGGTTTGAGATTTCTCTATAAAGAAAAATTGGGATAAGGTTTAGATCGATAATGTTTGATAGTGATTCTGCTGATCAGGTTTGGAAGTATGGAGCATTTGATTCTTGTTCTACTCAACTTGAAATTTTCGTTCATACAAAATGGCAAATGAGATGCTCTTCTAAATGATAATGATAACTCATGTATACATGTTGTGAGAATGGTTGATAAGATGTTGAATTAGCCATAAATTTCAGGGGGTTGTGTCCTTAATTCCCTCCAAGATTATCACCCTTCATTTCTCTTTTTTATTATTTATGAGTAGATGATTCCTTCAATAATTTCCCAATTTCAAATACATTAGACATGAATCACGGGAAATATATACTAGGAAACTATGGAAGGTTTGGAAGATCCCAACCCTAACTAGGAATTCTGCTATTACAACAACCTATTCTGTGTTGTCAGCTTGATTTCTCGGATTTGAAGAAAGAAAAAGAGGACTGGAACTATTTATTCAGAGACTATTATGTGGTTTTATACTGACCATTTAGTATGGTAATTAGTGCCCAACTAGTCGGTATACTTTAGTTGAAGATGCATACTTTGATATATAAACATTCATAAACAGGGTTACAAAAACCTGTCTAGATCTTCTTTCCTTCAAATGATGATTCATTGTTTTGAAATTCTGGCTTAAAGTGATAGAAGTGCTCAGCCAGCTGAACTGGTGTTTCTATGCCATTTTTCATCATCAAGAGGTGTGCCTTTATAATCCTGTGAAGGCTTTTCACCATAAGAATCAGAGTTTCTCACATTTTAGCTTCAATACATTGTTGATTCCCTGACTTTGGATGTTAGGTATCGAGCAGTTACAAGTGCATACTACAGAGGAGCAGTTGGAGCAATGCTGGTTTATGACATAACCAAGCGCCAGTCCTTTGATCATGTTGCAAGGTGGCTAGAAGAGCTGCGGGGTCATGCTGACAAGAACATCGTGATTATGCTCATTGGTAACAAGTCTGACCTTGGGACTCTCCGAGCAGTCTCCACTGAAGATGCAAAGGAGTTCGCACAGCAGGAGAACCTCTTCTTTATGGAGACCTCTGCTCTAGAGGCCACAAATGTCGAGTCCGCTTTCCTCACTGTACTTACAGAAATTTACCGGATCATCAGCAAGAAATCCCTCATTGCGAATGATGAGCCTGAGTCCATGAGGAAGCTCAAGCCTTCTCAAGGGGACGAAGATATTAGTTCAGTCAAGAGCCGCCGGGAGCTGCAAGGTCCAGTTGTTGTATGTCAACATAGCTTGTCTCTAGCTTTAGAATTGTTCTTCTTCCAGTTCTGTGCTTCTTTCTTCTCTTTCCTTACAGGGGTTTTGCTTGCATATATTGTTGTGTCCTACTCGTTTGCCATTTTTGTGGTTGTGAAACTATTTATGTAGTGACCAACTTTCAAAAGAAAAATTGATTAGCTCGCTCCCTCTCATAAAGAGAGTGAGAGATTGAGAGTTTAAATCAAGCCACTAGCTTATTCACATTTATAACTATCTATGTAGTAGGTTGTATTTATTGCATGTTCAACTTTTGCCGTTCGGAAAAGAAGCTAATGTAGAGAGGGTTGCAGAGGAGTTTGTAGACCGGTTGGACCGTCAGAAACAGAAAAGATTTTAGTATTCTTCAATTTTATAATTTTCTATTTTTATAATTTTTTTCTTAAAATTCAGTCAGTTTGGCCGTTCAATTTGACAATTTTATAATTTTGAAAGATTTTTTTTTAAAAAAATTAGGGTTTCAAGCCGTTTATGTAAAGGTTTTTATGATTATTATAAGATGATTTTTGGGTAAAATGAATTATTTCATATATTTTTTTCTATGTAAAATAATTTCATATATTTTTCTATATTCGTGGATTCGAACTACTCTTACAATGTTGTTTCCAATGTGGGCATTGTTTTCTTTAGATCTGTTCTTTTAATTCTCTTGCACAATCGATGTTTGTCTGGATTGAGACTTGAGAGATTGAATATAGAAGTTTATTTTCCAAAAAAAAAAAGAGGATTTTTTGGGAATTTTTTTTTGTTATTTTTGGGGTTCGGATCCAAACCCGAATCCGATAACTATCGGATTCCTCTGACATCCAAATCGCGGCGACCTTGGCGTTCGACTCATCGGCCCTCCCTCTCAGTGCCCACCTGAAGAATGGCATCCGACTCGTCCTCCGTCGTCGCCGCTGCCGCCATTGCCGTCGAGGAGCCACATCTGATCCGCCGCCTCGAGCCTTCCGACAACACCAAGGGCTTCATCGACCTACTCTCTCAACTCGCCTCTTGCCCCCCCGTCCCCGACGATGCCTTCCAGGCCCGCCTCGCCGAGATCAATGCCCTCGGCGATGACCATTTCATCGCCGTCTTTGAGGATCCCGTTACGTCCCGGATCGTCGCCACGGGTTCCGTCTTCATCGAGAAAAAGTTCCTCCGGGGATGCTCTAGTGTCGGCCACATCGAGGACATCGTCGTCGATGCCACAGCGCGCGGGCGGAGACTGGGGCAAAGGATGGTGAAGTACCTCGTTGAGCACGCGAGAGCTTCTGGGTGCTATAAGGTGATCCTTGATTGCACACCGGAGCTCAGAGGTTTCTATGAAAACTGTGGATTTGTTGAGAAGAACATCCAGATGGCGATTTATTTTGATCATTGAGGCTCGGATTTAGGGTTTCGCTTATGTATTTCGTTAGTTTGGTAAGTTCAATGATTTTTCCCCTTTTCGTTGTGCATGTGTAGTTCATGATTTCCTTTTTATGGTATTTATGTGGTTCAAGTTGCAAACTTTATTGGTGAATAGGCGAATTTGTTATCTGTTAGATTTAAGCGCTTTATAATGAACATAATAAACAATGTGGCTTGTTCTATGCTTGTTTGTCTTGTAAAACTAGACAAATTCTTGTTGAGGTATGGCTTTGGAATGAAGAGTAGTTAACAATTGTTTGGGCACTTAAAATTACTAACTTGCTTGTAAATTTTTGTTTTTGAACAAAAATGTTGAACATATTTAAATTTTTAGATTGCTTGAGATGGATGCAGATCATGGCTAGATTTATTATATATAAGGTTCATAGCTTAAACTTAAAGTTTTGGTTAAGCTTTGAACTAGGTTGTATCAAATTGACGAACTCATTGAGTGTACCGTTGATGGTTTGCATGTGTGTTGATGAGTGGATATTTTTCCTTGATTTCCATTTTGAATATCTGTAATATTCAGTCAATGATCATAGCAAGGTTTTGAGATAACCCAAGGTAAAACCTTGAGATCCCTTTTATATGTAAACTTGGTGGAATTCTAGGTGCATAAAATTCAATCAATCTAATTATAAGTAGAGAGTTGACTTCTCATACAGAATCCCTCAAATAACTCTTAAAAAAAAATCCATCAAAAAGTCTTTATATGTAGAAATTTGTTTGAGGTGGATGCTGCCCCCTTGTTAGTGATTATGCAAACTTCCGTTTACTTTGTGAGATCCTTTGCTATCAAATCATTTCCTGCAAAAATCATGAAGATATATGTTTGTGTGTATATATTGAAAATATTTCTTATAACATGTATCTCTTCCGTAGGGTTGTTGATATGATGCTTGAAAAGATAGTTATATTCATAGGCATAAGATTTTTTGGGGAAGAAGAGTGTTGTGGCAGTTGCTTCACATGTCAGACCCACAATATTTACTCTTAAGATAAAATAAATATTATTTTTTTGAAATTAGGATATGTAATAATTTAAGCACGACAATTATATTGAGATTCAACTGTCTTTGACATATGATTTAAGATTGTGTTAAATTAATGGACAATCATCCTTTTGTAGCTTTTTAGTTGTATGGATTTTATGGTGACATATTTGTGCATAGCCCATTGTTTTGGGCACATGGGCAACTTAGTGTTGACTTACTGGTGGGCTTGAATTATTCCTTGCCTAAGGTCAGTTGGACAGAAGTTGGACTGAATCTCTAGAAATGGAGGTTAGAAGTATTCCGTCAGATCATATTTAATGTGAATGTGCATTTACATCTATTTGCATCTTTTTTTATAGAAATATATTGTTTGAGTCTTGCATGTTGGTTCGACATCTGGGACACAAGAGTACATGATGTAGCTTATTGAGGATTTTAATTCATGAATATTGAAGAATTCATTTTGGCTTGACAAGTTACACAAAGGTGCTCAATGGTACTCTAAGCCAGGTAATGGAGTCCTAAGCATTTCACCCTTATTATTCTTCAGAATACTCTTGTGAGAGTATTTCCAGACCTGTTGATATGCAATGGACTCTTGGAGGTGCATAAAAGATAAGCGAGATATGGCTAGAATAAATGAGACTTGGACAACTGCTAACTCACCATAACTACTTGAACATGGTATTGTTATTCTAGAACCATCAATCCTTCCAAGTTGGGAGCAGAACAAAACCAACCACTTTGTTCTCATGTAGACCAAAGTAATGTTAGAAGACACATTTCCACCAGTCATTTTTCTTTGGAGCTATTTTACTTTGTTTTAATATTAGTCAGCCGTATTCTAAAATCAAGGCATTACCATGTGTTGGCATTCTTCATCAAAGATAAGTGGCAAAATATGGAGATGGAATCTAAGTCCTGGTAACTGCTAAGAGTTGGCTTATGAGTTGTGATTGCTCTTGTCAAAATTCAAAAGTCAGTCTCAGTAATTTTGCTTGCCTGTGCTGGGTCATGATAAGGATCTAATGACAAATGCTTTTGTTACAATAGTCATTATTGTTAATTTTTCAGATTGTGGAGAAACCAACTTTTTTTCTCATGATTCTGATTTTATATTAGTTTGATCCTAACATTTTATGTTTGAAGCATCTATGTTGTTATCCTTCCTTTTAGACTTAAGATGGTGTATGCACCTTTTAATTTCCTTGACCAACAGATTATCCCTTTTCCTGTTTAGGTGTTTTAAGCTCTTTTTTAATTATTTTTTAACCTTTTTCTATCAGCCGCAGTGGGATAAATAACAATCGAGTTATTTTATGGAACTCCAAGCACTATGTTGGCCTTTTACTTTTGTGATGTTCCCTATCTAATAGAGATTGTTCATCAAGTGGGTTGCCATCTGATGTCAAGTTCTTGGATGTATATATTAATGATTTTGTGTTTTTAGGAGTTGGCTTCAACTCAGATGGAACAAAAGGACAGAACTCATGGCCATCTATTTTGCCATGCATTTAAACCTCCCTGAAATTTGACATGGATTAGAATGTTAAGATATCTGACATAGAAATTACTTGGAAACCATGTCCATACCTAATAAACTTTCATCCAGAGGCAATTTTCTTTTGAGAAAGGTAGATCTTCTGAAATCATGTTTGCACTCCCCTTGTTGCAGTGGGGGCACGTAAAGATCTTCCTTGTATTGCCAAAATACTTTTCTCTACTGTAATTGATCTTTCAAACCTTGATGGAAAATATTCTTCCCAACTGTTTCAGTGATGAACACTGTCAGCATTGATGCACAACTTCACCATTGAAGCAATGTGATTCCGAACATTTTGTCCAGTTTCTACTCATGTGAAATATTCCCAACTTTTTTATCTCGAGCAACGTCCATAGCTTTTGCCCTTTAAAAAACAGTCACTTTTTACTCATTGTATACTAGAATTCCATGAAAATTTGCTTTCCTTGCACACTTCTGAATCCCATCCTTTTCTGATGCAGGTGTTGCTACTTGCTAGTGCTTCTTGCGCCAACAAAAGTTGATCGCTTGCCTGGATGCCACGATGAACCTTGCATTGTTCTTCCAAGCACGCCTCTGACTCAATTAAGCTCGATAGATGATGCTTTTCTATATCTTTCACTCTGCAAGGTTCAATAATATTGCAATTTGTCACCTTTACCTGAATGCACAAGGTAAAAAAGCTGGACTCCCACTCAATCTGTGGTACTCTGATTTGGGCAATCTGATCTCAGACCCATTCATTCCCACTACTATTTCCATTACTGCCAAATTCCTTCTCTAGTTGCTTCCATTTTTTCATTTCAGCTTTTTATTTTTTTATGCTTTATTTAAACAATCAACAAGTAATTAGTTGCACTTTGTCTTCATAGTCAGCTTCTTATTCTACATTTTAGATGTTTTCCTTTACATGCCCCTCTAGCTGTACCATACTAACTGAATGATTGATATAACCGTTTGTCTTTTTTCGACCGCACCAACATAACCGTCTATGCCCACCGTTCAAGTTGACAATGTTGACTGAAATTACACTCTCTTTATCTCTAGCAGACTAGCTCTGACTTTTGTGAAGGGGGTGTGAGACAAAAGAAGGATCACGCCACTGACTATTGAATTCATTGAATTGAATGAATACCTGCCCTTCAATGGAGGGCAGGCAGCCAAAAGCAAATTTTCTTGATCTAATGGCAGGTGCATGTATGTGTGGCCATATAGTGATGGCTTTTCTGCATTTTATATCATAGAAAATATTATATTTGCCTTCATACTGTCCTTTTTTTTTTAATTAATGACCTTTTACTTTTAGAAGTCCCCAAATAACCTATATTAGGGTTTTCCCCTCATTTAAGGGTATCCACAAAGAACAAAAAAGTAGTGGATCACACGTGTATAGAAGAAGCAAATATAATATTTTCACGGAGTGAGTTTTTTGCTTGCGTGTCCCTCCTCCGAAGTGTGTGTCTATGCCAACACATTTGCTTGTACGCCTCACATAATATCAATAATTACGTTTATTATATCAAATTAAGATTTATTTTTTAAGTATTTAATTAAAAGAATATTTTATTTTTAAAATTCTCAATAATCATGTGATTGGACTCTGGAGGTCATAAATTTTAGTCAAAAAATAACTTCTTGTAAAATAGAGGATAAGACTGCGTAGATCTAAGTGGTCTAATTTTTCCACGGATTTTACACATAGCAGGAGTTTTATAACACAGAATTGTCCTTTTTAAATTCTTATATTTGGTTTTGTTTTGATGAGAAGATTACCATTATGATGCCTTATATAATTTTCACTCATTTATAGCCAATAGAAACACCCTATATGAATGTAGTACCGGATAAGGTATGTCCTCCACCCAATAATACCCTAGAGTCAAGAATACCTACTCATATTCAGTGCGGAGAGGTCCAGAGATAAAGGGTAGGTTTGGGGGAGTTGCGGATGGATCATGTATGGAGATGAAGGTGCCTCTTTCTCTCTTTTGTGATGTGGTCCTACAAGGGCCATCAATGCAGGGACCAAATCCAATCTATATGGTATCCAAGTCTTTGCAAGTTTTTCATCCATCTTTTTACCAGCATTCATTTCCTTCCCTCAGAGATGGCAAAGCCTGAAAGCTACCTTCCACTCTTGAGGACCAGATGCCTTATCTTTGTCTTAGTCACGGGAGGGAGATCAAAATCAGACGGCCTTTGTTTGAGTAGTTGTGTACAGCTGCACTTGATCACCCTTTCTCATTAATAAAAAGAAAAAAGAGGCTTTGCATCACTGACCTAAAAATCTCAAGTAATAATAGCACAGTGAGAAAATTCTAACTAGTAGAACAGGTAGCGAACTAGATACAACAAGTGGGTATTTCTAGTAGTTATCACAATGCTATACATCTTTTTTTTTTTTCACTAGACTGCTTCAATGGGGCTTACTCCATAACTGGACAGCTCCATCTCTTATGAGAGAAGTATATGGTACTCAGAGATATCCTCTTCCTACTCCTCTTCTACTATACAGCAAGCTTAGGTTGATGGAGTTGGATAGGGTTTCTGCTTGCTAGAGCCACAGGTGCAGCTTGATCGGTTGTCTGATAGTGTCTAAACAAGTTTAAGCATTAATGATAATAATTAGACTCAAATGAGAGACGTGGAGGAAGGAAAAAAAAACGATTGATATTCGGTTTGCATTGCATACCTTGACCTGCTTTTGGAGATCCTTTATGTATTCAACGGCCAAATCTAGCATGTCGGCAGTGTTCGTTTGCTGGAAAGATAAGAATGTATAAAAAGAATTTTAATGGTGCTTGAACAATTGTAATGGTATTACTGTTAGATTCACTTAATGTAGTTTTACCTTGTCCATGTTAGGGACCAGCTCTTGCAATTTCCTCATCCTTTCACTAATGCGAGTTCTTCGCACCTGAAACAACTTAGTAGAGTAACTGCATGCAAAAACTGTGCTAAAGTTCTTATTGGAATGGACTCTCAAAGAGATAGGGTAACCATGATAAAATTAAGAGAGCATGGATAACATGAGAGGGGAGAGGGGAGCCGTAGTCTTTACCCTCTCAGCGATGCTCCGGGGATGAGTGGCGCAACCCCTCTTGGCTCGAATCTTACATGGGGCCGCATCTTGAAACTGGAAAAATTTCTCCATGGCAGCCATCTCTGACGAGGTCTTTGGTAAGCTGTACTGGTGTGTCAATCCAGAGACATGATTTCTAACACCTCCATTCTGTTGCAAATGAAGCAATACATTTTAGATACACGTAACACAAACCACAACAAAAGAGGAGATTGAGAAGAAATACCTGAGGCTCTGATTGGTTTAGTCCAGCGATAATCTTCCCGTCAGCTTCTCTGGCTCTCTTGAGGCCGGAGAAGTTATCGGTGAGCATGGGAGAATCATCCCAAGAACCAACAGGGTATCCGGGGATATAGCAGCGGCCACTGCCATTGCCGCTTCCCAGATTACTCTCTTCCGGGCTACTTCCCCCCATGCTTTCACTCCCCATCTCTGATATCTGAGACATCAGAGAACCTTGCCTGGATGAGAAACTTATCTGATGATTCAATCTGCTTTGCTGAAGGCCACCTTCTCCCATGTTCCTCATCACACCATAACCTAAACACCATCAGAGCATTGTGATCTCACTGAGAGAAAAAAGACATTCCAATTTCTGAAACAGGATCAATCAATCAACAATACAATGCAAGAAAGGGAAAGAAATGTTTCCCAAACTGAACATTTCTCTGCACTGATACTGATAGCATTCAGTGAAGCATCAATGAATTCCTGAACTACTTCAGGCATTGATAACTGAAACCAAACACAGTGTTTACGTTCTGAAGCCAATAATAGAAACTACCAGAAATTCCAAGCCTTGGTTTTAATTCACACACCAGAGAAATTTCCCAAAAGGATAAGAGAGAGAAGAGATCTCTCTGAACCAACCCTTTTGTTCTGAAGCCATAAATTGACAACAAACTCAGAGAAAAAAATTTACTGATTCAAATAGCATATAAGCTGTGTTCCACCCCAAATCAAGAAAGAGATGGGGAAAAACTAGTTTTTGAAACATAATCAAAGAAATCTCATGCACTGGTCCAAATGAAAGCCTTTGTTCTGAAGCTAATAATTCCCAAAAGATTAAACCTTTTCCCCATAAGAAAACATTTCCCAATCTATAGAGAGAGAGAGAGAGAGTACCATTGTCTACGTGCAAGTGAGAGAAGAGCCCAGCGGGAGAACTACTCTGCCTCACGAGATTGGAGCAGTTGTCGACGCCACCATGAGAGCCGTAGAACATCGGCTGCGGCTGCTGCTGCTGCTGCTGCTGCTGCGAGGCCACCACGTCGGCGGCGCAGGCCTGCTCCATCGGGGAGGAGGTCGGCAGGGGAGCGGCGGTATGAGACTGGGGATGAGGTTTGTCCTGGTGGTGGAGATCGGAGGAGAGGAAGCGGGCGAGCATGGAGTCGGGGCTGGAGGGGCGGGCGGCGGGTAGGAAGTCGTCCACAGCCTCGCCGAGGAGGGAGCTCGGCGCCGACCGGTACCGGAGAAGACCACCGGGACCCATCTGGCGGCGCTGGAGGTCGGATCCCGAGGAGAACGTGAGGTTCAGATCCCTCGACGACGTCGGCGAGCCGTACATCACTGAATCACCAAACAAACACCAAAGATGGAATTTTTGGTACCTTTTTCAAGGATTTCTCAAGGATTTATAGCACGGAATGGATCAAAACAAGGTCACAAGCTCTACTTCAGCTTAAACCCCGCGCCTCCGCCTCTTTGCCATAAGAGCATCTTCAACTTCTCAAAAAATCCGAAGCTTAATCTCCAAATCACTCACAGAGAACTTCACAGTCTCGATCTTTCTCAGCTCAAACCTCCCAAAAATTTTCTCAAAAAACCCAAGCTTCCAAGCAGCTCCAATCAACCCTAACTCCCGATTCCTCTTCAGCTCTAAACCCAAGAAATCGCCACGAAACTCAAAAACCCACAATCAACGAGCTCCAGAGACCTCAATCCAATAAAATCCTCACCTTATCTCCCCCTCAACCCTCTCAAATCCCCACAAATCTCATCAACTAAACCCCAAATTCTCACAAAAAGTCCCCCTAAAAAACACCCACCCCAAAACCAGCTCCGCTCCCTCTCTCCTCAGACCTCCATCACCGACCACCACACCGCCATCAATCGATCCCTTTTCCACTATTTTCTCAAATAAAAATTTCAACTTCGCCTCTTCAAAGCACCGAAACCAAAGAGAACACTCGGAAACGCCATCACTTCCCCGCTATTTATACTCCCATACCCACAACTCCGCCCCCTGGATTTCAACTTATTTACGCAAACACCACCGAGTTGTCCACAACGTGGGCTCAGAAACACTAAAATAGTTCAACTACGTGGCGAGATCTCATTGCATCAAACTTGAGCAACACGAGCAAAGGCTCAGCCTAATTTGCGCTGATCGTTGGTGTACGTTACCGCAATGGTTTTGCTCTTTTTAGTAGCCTTCTAAGGTTTGGATGTTCTACTTATCTGATTGATAATAATAAGATTCTTTTTACTTTCATTATTTTGAATAATAATTGCTTCTTTTGATTGAGCCCCTCCTTTTGAATATCTGATTCTCCAGTTTCACTTTTTATTTGGATAAATGTACTTTGTGACATTTGTAGATGTCTAATCATCAACCTCAATTAAACCAATCTTCTAATACAGTAACACATATATTAATATCCAATATATTTATTAAAATCAATATAAAGTTTCATTCTTAAATAGTTATTATGTTTATCGTTCATCATCGTATTCGTGTTATCTATTCCAACAAAAGATCGTAATTGTTATCGATCATTTTTATTTATCAAAAAAAATATATACATGAAACTAAAAACATTGTCATTTTGTGAAGGAGAAGAGAGAATTGCTGAATAAGGTAAGGGTGTGGAGTGTGGATTCAGGGAAGGAGTGGAGCCATGAAGGGAAGATGGATGATGGGTGTGTAATGGATCCTGTCCTACCACTATAAAGAATGTGCCCCAATTCTACTTTACAATCATGGGTATCATCAAACCTTTCCATTTTCAGCATAATTACCAGTCCTTAAATTTATCATATATTTATTTATATTAAATTAGATTTAGTGTGCAATGGTAATAATAATAAGATAGTTTCCGACTCTACTTATAACTTCTTGCGCGTGTATGATTAATCGGATGACAATAATAGTTGTTTTGTCGGATAGTCCTTAAAAAGAAATCTTTAAGATCTTCAAAATATATTATAATTGTTTTTATTTTTATATAACACACACTATCATATCAGTTAATTATTTCAATGTAAAATTCATTTAAATATTAAATATATCATGATAATTAAATCAATATTACTCAAAGTTTTCAAGAGTAGTTTAAAGGTTTTACTTTTTCATTTTTGTTAATAAAAAATATTGCATTGAAGTAGATATTTTTAATTTATTTGGAGGTAATATAGATAACTAAATATATTTATTGGAATAAGGGACAAAATCAACACAAAAGTAGTATCTAAGGTCATTGTTTTTAATTGGTTGGTCTGTCTCTAATGATCAATTTTTGACTTCCATGGTATTTACATGTCATTGATGTTAGACATGACCATTTGGATGAAACATTGTCTAAGGTAATTGTTTTAAATTGGTATGTCTTAATCCAAAGGTTATTCTATATTTATCTTCACTTTTTTTTTTTCTTACTTTTCCTTCTTTTTACATTTAATTTTTATTAATGATGAGAGTCAATGTTCATTGTGAATTCTTCAACTAGTTATATATATTAGATTGTTGCTTTATAAAGTTATATCCTAGCACGAAATGAACATCCTCCTATATTCAGGGTCATCTTACATGTTGTCGCAATGTTTACCTAATTTTTATTCTCAATTTTTAATATATTATTGAGTACTAGTATTTCTAATGTGTTCAATTTCTCTCTTGCGAGCACCGGTATGAACCTTGTTCGGTTGATTATTATTATTATTATTATTGTTGTTGTTGTTATTGTTTTCTCATTTACATTCTTCTTCTATCCATTGTTTTTCTTTCCTACTTGTAGAGCCAATGTTCATAATATGTTATTAAAATTTCTAGTGCTAGTTCAAAAATGCATTGAGTTTACCAAGGAATTTTTTTCACCAGTTTTTATCACTCATATATATATTTGCAACCACCAAGACATTTGATATAGTGATTGTTTAGCAAGCATATTAAAATATTACCATGTATGATCTACATCATATAAGACTAGTCAGTCATGCTTAGATTGTTTAGCATTTTTATATCTTCTCTTGAAACCTAAGTATATTCATGTCCTATTTTAACACTAACATACTTCATATTGTTTATTTTTTTAAAAAATAATTTAGTTGACTTGTATTTTTCTAATAAGTAGTTCTCACTTCTTAACAGAATTTCAAATGCCTAATACTAACTATTAAGATCACCCTAAACACGTAACATTACAAGATATCGAATATATATATATAATAACAATACACCTAAAAAATTGCAAATTAAATGGCCAAATTTTTTTCTTACAATGATGACATATTTGTAATTAAGTGAATGGTTGGGGGCTTTTCCGTAATAGTGCAACGGAAAGTGCATGTCCTGCTCTCGAGGCTTCCGCGAGGCCTTTTTATCCAACTACCAGCTTTTCAGACCCACCTTTGGCCGTTACGTTGCGGCTAACGCCGTCATAACCACCGGCACAGGTGTTGGAAACGAGGGGGATATCCCGCTAACGCCCTCTGACGGAGTATCTGATTCCATCTCTTTTCCCACCCTGTTACCGTCACCGTTATCTCCTCATGTGGGACCCGCCACGGTTCCCCGCCGAAACCCGAAAAGTCATTGGTCCCGTTCATGCTTGCACCTACACCGCTCGATCCTCCTGAGACTCTGGGCTTGCACGGTGTACATTGAGTTTCGTGCTTTCTCCCTCAGCCGTTCGATTTACAAACTAATGGTTTATGAGTATTTACCCCTGTGAAAATCTAAAATTACATACTAACCTATACACACACAGGTAAAAAAGTTCATGCATATTGCACGCCAGGGACTAATTTTTATAATATATGTAAACTTGGAGTAAAAATGGTAAATAAATATAATTATGAAAAGGGAAATTATTATCTATGGGGGGAAGACTCACAATGCTAAACTCAGTAATATCGACAATCCCAATTCATTGGATGTCAGCTTTTCGCCTCCCAGAGTGGGTCATTAAGAAGATTGATGCAATCAGGAAAGACTTCTTGTGGAGGGGGGTTGACAAAGAAGGTCACAGCTATCACCTAGTCAGTTGGAACAGATTATGTAGACCAAAGGAAAATGGGGGATGGGGCATCCTGGATCTCCGCACCTTCAATGGTGCCCTGCTAGGAAAGTGGTGGTGGCGGATCCTTACCGGACGTGTAGGCATCTGCCAGAGAATTTTCCAGGATGCATATTCAAGGAGAGGCTACATAGACCCTCATAAGCCTGCACCGGGACGGGCATCCCCATTCTGGAAAGGCCTCTGTCGAGAAAGAGCTCCAGTATTGATAAATATACGAGTAATACCAGGCTCGGGCTGCAACACAAACTTCTGGATGGATAACTGGTGGAAAGGACTTTCGCTAGGAAATACCTATCCAGGGATGTATGGGCTAGCCACTACAAAATACCTAACCATACAAGAAGCGCGAGCGCGGATCCAAAGAGGTCTACCGATCCTCAAGCCGGGACCCCTAACAGCCAACGAAACGGAGGAACTATTCACACTAATAGGAGCTCTGATTGACCCGAGAGCACCCCCGGCCACAAATGATACCAGAGAATGGAGACTCACAAGTAACAGGGGCTTCACAGTCAAATCACTCTACCGGTTCAGAATCGATGGGGGGAGGAGAAGCGACCTTAAGCCACTTTTCTGGAAGCAACCCTGCCCGCTTAAGGCAAAACTATTTGCATGGCTGGCGCGGGAAAACAGAATTCTCACGCTTGATAATCTACACAAAAGAAAATGGAGGGGCGACCGCACTACATGTTACCTGTGTGAAGCTGAGGACGAGTCAGTTCAACACATATTAATCTCCTGCCCATATGTGCGAAGGATCTGGGGTCACTTTGAAACTCTATTTAGGGCCCAAACAGGTGGCGAAGAACTACACGGCCTTTGGGGCACAAGGAACGTCCCCTCGAGGGTGAACAATGCCCTACGAGAGGGATGGAACATTGCCGTCATGGCCATCACCTGGAGTATATGGGGGGAGAGAAATAGACGGTGCTTCCAGGATAAACATCGTGTTTACTTAAGAATCATTCGTGATATCTCTTTTCTTATCATCTCTTGGTTGGATGCAGCACCACTGACGAAGCAGCCGAAGCTGGAGGCGGCAGTGAACCTGGTGAAACGCAACCTGGAGCTCACATCTTTCTCACCTCACAGGGACGCTGATGGGGGGAGCACCTCGGGGGAGGACCCGGCACATGCCTGACGTAAATCAAAGGCAAATTGCTTGATGTTTTGGATGGAATTGGGCCCAAATGATGTATTTTTAATTTACCGTCCCATGATCAAGCAATGTAACAAGAACTTTTAAGGAAATTAAATAAATTGTGGTTTATCCACTTATTCAAAAAAAAAAAAAATATAATTATGAGATAGTCTGGTGAGAATTAGGAATTTTATAGGGGTGTCTCTGCAAGACAAAACAAACCGACCAATCATTGATAGCGATGGGTGTCAATCCCGAGGTACTAGTTTCGAGGTTTGATTGGTGGAATCCTGTTTGATTTGACTTGAGATACCGTTGATATGATGGGACCCTCATTGCACGGTGGAGATTGGCCCTGGCCTTCCTTTTGAGTTCGTGTCCGTGTATGATCATCCTTTCAGTTTTCCAGGGAGTAACTGAGTTAGTAACTATGTAAAATCAAATATCTTATTGGTTCATTTACTTTTTTTTTATTTTATAAATTCAATAAAATTATTATTTTTTTACTGAAATACTTATTTGAGGGGGAATTGGTCCCATTTCCGTGACCTTTTATTTTTCCAGGAAAATAATATTTATTTTCTTATTTTATATATATATATATATATATATATATAGTATTTAATGCAGAGGGGCATTATATGTAAATGTTTGCAACGTCAATGGCATATCTGGGATTTCCAACCGCTGGCTCAGGACATTGTTGGGCCTCGTGCAGCTCACGTGCGTCTCAACCAAATATGAGCTTTTTTAAACGGACCACAAATTCCGACCGTCACCCATGACTCCTTTCATTCATTACTCCAATAGTCCAACTCCTTCAGACTGTCCAATCAAAATAAACCACGTCGTCATTAAAACATTTTTCTGTTTTTCTAAATTATATTACTTAATAAAATTCCTAAAACAACTTAAAACGATTTATTGACGAAAGGCCTCTTGGCCTAACGGTACCGCTCCCTTGCATTGGACGTGTTAGAATCCCCTTCCGCGCGGAGTAAGTGCATACGCTGTTTCACTCTATTGTATATGTGTCGAATCCCATATAAGAAGCTCGATCATTCAAACATTTTGTGAGCACAAAATGCGAACCTGCTCTATTGTTGCGTAGCAATAGAACCCTACTCATCTTGCTTCGGCGACAACGTTTTTTCACCT
The DNA here is from genome assembly GCA_026586065.1 of Dioscorea zingiberensis. Classification (NCBI taxonomy): domain Eukaryota; kingdom Viridiplantae; phylum Streptophyta; class Magnoliopsida; order Dioscoreales; family Dioscoreaceae; genus Dioscorea; species Dioscorea zingiberensis. Next base: position 421,848 of record JAGGNH010000011.1, read on the forward strand.
TGTGAACCTTCGAGTGTTTCATGTAGCTGTGTACATCCTTAAAATCACTCGTGGAGACGTTTGTTGCTTATTTTCAAAAAAGAAAACAATTTATTATTTTAAAAAAATAAAATAAATCTAGGTTAGGATAGGTTTTAGTTCACAAGGATGTAAAACCCTAAAATGAGGACATCTTATCTTATTAAGACATGGGATCAAGTGCTGCTTGTTCATTACGTGACAAAGAAAAGCTTTTGTGTTTGTGTCGCAAGGCCACCAAGACGGAGATTAAGATTTCTTAATCCTTCTTACTTAGGTTTGCAGTGTTTATTAATCTCAAATCCAACGTGATTAACAGCTGTTGGCACTAATAACCGAGCCTGGCTTTGTTTTAATTAATCAAAGCTTAGGAGTTCTCTTAGTACTTAATTACTCAATGGGCTCTAGATTTCATGTTGTTGAAGCTTCAAACCAGCAAAAATAAAATTTAAAACTTGAGTTGCATCTTGGTTTTAGATTAATTAATTTCAGTGTCTATCGATTTATTGATTATCGTGGACAATATGCATACACGTAACGAGTAATCGATTACAATGAATTAACTAATTAAACATTTGCGTCAAGGTCATATAATGCTAAACTTTTTTATTGATTAACGAGGGAAAAGTTTATAAATTTGGATTAAGAGTCAATTAGACAGGGATACTGATTCCTCCATTGCCATCAAGAGGTTGACCTTTGGAATTTGTTTAGCATAAGGGAACATCTCTCGAATGGCGTCACAAGGGAACATAATCATGCACGAATCTTATGGCCAAGTTGATATGGAATTGAGAATTCAATCCGAGATCAACGTCAAGATTCGTGCGCATATATTCCTAGTTCATGCCGATTTTCTAGAGAATATATACCACTTATTATTCCTTCCTGCTGAAGAACAAAATACTTACTTGTCAATAGTTTTCACTGATTCAACAAACCATTAGAATTCTCAATGTTAATTTAGCTATTATCAAGATTGAAATGTTTTCCAAACAACAATCAAAAAAAGAGAAGTCTCGAATTTTTCAACGACACTCCAGAAAGAGCCGACGTAGGCAATGAGGCTTTCACTTTCGAGAACAACACAACAACCACTCGAGAGAGGATTTGAAGCTTCACCAACTCAATCAGGAAAACCGTGTCTAATTAAATTTTGTATTCTCTTATTTTCTTGATTGAGTCAACTCTAACAAGATTTTTTAAATGATAAATAAAAATATGATTTATCCATCTTATCAACAAAAAAAAAAACAAATGAAAATTTAAATGATTTTCACCTCCCATGGATGGGGACAAGTCCTATCCAGGATAGAGGAGCGTGAGAAAAAGGGCAGAAAAAGTTTCATTGAGTCCCGGACACTTCATAGATGTTCTTTTTTCTTGTAAGAAATGGATGATTGTAACACTTATTATGGAAATAATATCATATTATAAATAAAATATGGTTTATTTATTTTTGTCAAAAAAAAAAAAGATTTTGATGTCTTGAATTATTAAATTAGAATATAAAAAATAATTAGGAATGAGAAAGAAAAAACATAGTAAGAATATAAATAAGTCAACAAATCAAAGGAACCAAAAGACAGACAAAGTGGTGGAGGGCATGGACCATGCAGGTGGGGAGGGAGGCAAGGCATGTGTGGTGCCATTTTAATTATACTAAATTGACTAGGCTTGATCAATTTAGGATAATAAGGTGGGTTCTTTTCTTTTCAAGGAATTTTAAGAATGTCCTGCTTTTGATGCTTATTCTACTCCTCATCATAGAACAGTAACATTGTGGTACCATAGAAGAAGGGAAAGGTGAGGACTTGGACACATCTATGACAAGTGAGATTCTATTAAATTTTTTTTTTTTAATTTTTCAAGGAAAAAAGAAGAAGATATGTTCAAGTGTCATTCCATGGAAAATGATAGGAAAATATTCGAATAAAACACTAAAAATGGAAGATAAATAGTTGATAAGGACTTCTGAGCTAGACTTGGGCAATCTGATTATTTAATGTTTTTGTTTTCATTTTTCTTGGTTGATATTATGGTTTTGTGGCATATGGATAAGATCCTCCTTGACACCTTTCATTTTCATTTTGGGGGGTAACTTTGTTTGATGCAATCAAATTAGGAGTGGAAAGAGGCCATTGTGTTTTTTCTTCTTTTTTTTTTGCCAAAAAGGGAAATTTCCAAGAGATAAAAATGGAATCTCAAGCTATAAATTGTTGATAGTCTTATCTATTTGAACAGTGAAAAATGTGTAAAATGTGGTCGTGTTGGGCCATTTAAGGCTAAGCAAAGGTCAAACTTGGTCATAAAGTCAGAACAGACCTCTGAAATTAATCACATGAAAAAGCTGGTCCAAAATAAACATCGCTTTGAAATATGGATGTTTTTGATATGTATGTATATATATATATATATATATTTCATCTCAGTATTTCTATCAAATTGCAAAAATAAAAACAATGGTAGTTTATAATGAGTAGAATGAAACAACCAATGAATAACCCATGCAACTTTGATAAGAAAAATTGGAAAGCTTGAGGATTCAAACATACATGTGTATATGAAGAGATGTATAAACACATGGAAAAGATGAAATCCATAACAATAGACCAGGTCCCATTGACAATACTAAGAGTAATTTAATTAAACATAAATAAAAGGGAATAAAGAAACAGGTTTATTTTTTAATTAGCACAAACTACATAAAAAAAAACTCCAAAAATAATGAAGATGCGCCACATTCTCACTTGGCACATGCATAAACAATCTCTTAATTATCAAAGTGCGTACATTTGATTATATCAACCAGATATCTCAAACAGCAGAACTAAACTAGATGGAGAGGACAACAGCTTCACAAGAAATACTGTCATTAATAGAGTTAGAAAATACAAGGGCTAAGTATCTGCAAAGCATCGCACAACATTTTAGTTTCCCAAGCCTTCAAATCATGAGTTAGCAAAGATTTGCTTACAATACAATATCTTCTTACTCTGCAAAAAACATACAAAAGGGTCACACAACAACAGCAACTACTTTTCATATCAGCCAAAACACTACAGCTTATGAAACAACACATTAATAAGATGTCAGACAAACCATGAAGTGGAACTTCATTGTGATTCACCGATCCGATCCAGGCTCTCTGAGACAGCTCTCATTCTAGGCCTCGACTCAGGGTCAGACTCGGTGCAACCCAATGCTACGTGAAAAACAGCCAACACCTGCTTCTTGGCATAAACCTCATGGAGAAGAGATGGATCGACCACCTCTGATAGTGGCCGTTCCTCTTTGAAAGCTCTCCTAACAAATCCTTCTAAGTCCACATTGTCATCATCTGTTTTTGAGCCAGGTAATCGTCCGGTGAGAACCTCTAATAGTATAATCCCAAAGGCATAGACATCACACTTCTGAGTTATCAGACTGCCAGGAGTTCGTGCCTCAGGAGCTAAGTACGGACTAGCAGAGGCTGCAAGGTGGGCTGAAGTGAGCTTCTTAGACGTAGAGTGGGCAAGCTTATGCGAACCAGAGAAAAGCCGGATAAGGCCAAAACCAGAGACATAAGGGTTAAAATCATCATCTACGAGAATCTTAGAGCTCTTGATGTTGCCATGGACATACTTCCTTGGGCTGCATTCATGGAGATAAGCAAGCCCTCTAGCCACTCCTTTAATGATACCAAGCCTCACTGCCCATGAAAGTGGCACAGCTGTTTGATTCAGTTCGCCTGCAAGTTCATAATGGAATTAAGTGAAACAATTGCAGAAGATTAACCTAAGGGAATTGAAAGAGAAAAAAACATAAGAAAACCAGGAATAGGTTTAGTGATAGTTATTAGGAATGATAAATTCTATATACAACCATAAAAAGATATTCATTGATTGAGCAATACAAACTTCTCAATTTCATTGCTACAACATCTTTAATACTCAATAGAGTGAGTCCATATTCATATCTTGCTCATGAATCCCTATTTGACAATAGACTATTAAACATCACTATTGGGTCAAAGGATGTCTGTCTCACATGAAGGACAGACAACTCTAGTGACCACCTTTATCTCTTGGGTTTAATTTGTCAATTATAAACGAGGTGACCAAAAAGATCTCCCAGCAACCAAAGAGGTTCTCATACAATCTATCATCTCTCATCCTTCCAATAGCCCATCTCTCCATTGGTATTGGTATGTAAACAGCATCACAAACTGAATACAATGCAAAAGACCACACTGCTACTAATCTCACATGGACTACTCTCCAAATAATATCATTTACTTTTCAAAATTACTTTTTTTACCATGTTTTCAACTTCTCTGATAAATTTCTATAATATTTTATCAAAGAAAAGAAACAGAAGATGAAGAAGACTCGGCGAGCTTACCATGCAGATGGGAATGCAAGCTCCCGTTGGAGATGTAGTCATAGATGAGCAACTTCTCATCCTGCGCGTAATAGTAAGCCCTTAAGCTCACCACATTAGGATGCCTCGCCCTTCCAATTGCCATGGCCTCCGCCTCGAAGGCCCTCCGACGCCGCCACTCATCCCCGGAGCCGCCGCCGGAATCCCCGTCTTCTCCCTCGCTGAGCCGCCGCACCGCCACCGCCGGTGCCCGTCCTGCAACCACCTTGTAGACGATCCCCCCACGACTCTTCCCCACAACGTACGCCGAGGCCCGCAGCAGCTCCTCGAGCTCCATCACGAACCCATCATCCACCGCAACGTACACCTCGCCTTCTCCACCTCCCCTCCTCTCCTCTTTCTCCCCATCCTTCTTCTCTTCCCCGTCGCTTCTCCTCCGCCGGAGCTGCCACTGGAGCACCACCACAGCAAGAACTGCGGCCGCTACCACTGCGGCCAGGATCGGAATCGTAACCGCCGGTCTTCTCTTTCCTTCTACCTCCACTGGTGTCGCATTCACCGTGCTAGGGTTTAGGGTTATTCTAGGGCTTGGTTTCGGCATGTTGGGGTTTTGATTTGAGGCGACGCATGGGGTTCTCAGGGGGAATCCACAGAGATTAGGGTTTCCTGAGAAGGCAGTGGGCCCTTGGTTGAGGAGGGAGCCGGATTGAGGGATCTCGTCGGAGAGGTTGTTGTGGCGGAGGTCAAGGCTGACGACGAACAGGATCTCGCCGTACTCCATCGGGATCTTGCCGGAGATGAGGTTGGAGGAGAGATTCAGGATCCCAGCGAGGCGAGGGAGAGTCGCGATCGACGGGGGTAGAGTCCCGTTGAGGCGGTTGGAGGAGAGGTCAAGGTGCGCGAGGGACTTGAGATCGCCGATCCCGGCGGGGATCGGGCCGGAGAGGAAGTTGTAGGAGAGGTCGAGAGTGGTGAGGGAGCGGAGGGCAGCAATGGCGGGGGGAATGTGGCCGGAGAGGCGGTTCCGTGGGAGTGCAAGGGTTTCGAGGTCGGTGAGGAGGGAGAGCTCCGGAAGGGGAGGTAGCCAAGGAGGGAGGCGTTAGAGAGGGTGAGAGCGGTGACGCGTCCATGACGGCAGGAGACGCCAGGCCAGGAGCAAGGGCTAGCGTCGCGGTCGCGCCAGGCGGCGAGGGCGTGGTCCGGGTCCTCGGCAACGGCGGACTTCAGTGTCAGCAACACCAGGCCGTCGTCAGTGAGCGCCACCACCGAGCGGAGAAGGAGGAGGATGAGGAGGAGATCGCCGGCGAAGAACCTGACCACGAGAACGCTGGAGATCTCCGCCATTGCTGGAGCTCCGTCTACAACGCCGCCATTACCGCAAATAGGGAGCGGGGGGTTTGGAAAAGAGGTTTTAGTCGGAATGACGAAAATAGACATAGTCGATGTATCGAGATTCGTGTTATTAGTTGTTATTAGCCGTTGGATGAGAGATACGATGTTAAACAAGTGAGGGTGATTTGGTAATTAGATCTGCATTGGGGCGCGAGCCGTGAAGCTTTTGTCGGGTGTTGTTGGAGAGAGAGAAAGCCCGGGAAATAAATAATATGGAAATATTTGAAAATTAACAGGATGAGTCTACGGCACAATATAAGTAACCTGATCTTCATATGTGGACATCTATTATTCGATGTCAAATTCATAAATAAGCCCTATGCTCAATATAATATTCCGAGCAACCCGTGAGGTAAAATTTAGATAATATTTAAAATTTTATGAGGTTAATTGTGTATACAACGCTATTATAACATGAATATTTCATTTTTCCAGGGATTTTTAGCGGATTAAAGTAAATAAAATTCCTCTTCGAAGCAATATTTAATTTTTATGAGGGGTTATATGTAATTTTGTAGCGGCCCCAGATAGTTTTACTTTTTAGCCTCCTCATGTCGGAGTTCGGTATGGTACTCCTTCTAGAGAATTTAATTTAAACGGCCCTGCAACTGGAGACAAATAGAAAAAATATAAGAAACTTTTATTGGCATTTGTTGTTTGTGCTTTTAGTTGGCGTAGCTTATCATAAGTTTAGTTAGGTGGTGTATTTTAACCGGCAATTATTCTTTATGGCATTATTCCAAGTCCTTTCAGCGGAATCAGCGCCGACTACCGTCTGACTTTTCCAGTGTACACTAAATTAATAATAAATTGTATTAAATTTTATAAATATTCCATATTGTAATTTTTTGGGCGTTATTATATAAAACAATAAACTCCGTGAATTTACCGCTGGCCAGTGTCCACCAACTTTTCGGTGTCTAATAATTAATAAATTAATAAAATTTATTTAATTATATTTTTTGGCATTATTCTATAAAACAATAAACTATAAATTTGAATGAAAAACTATCTATACGAAGAATCCATTTGAAATTAATCCTATGCATATCCTTTCATTTTCCAAAATACACTCATCTCATGGGGACTATAATTACTGGTTAGTAAGTAAAAGAACTGTATATATATAGGTAACTGGATGGTAGAAGAATCTAGCATATTCTATTTATACTTTTCTTCTAGAAATCCAGGAGGAAAGATAATTTTCAGTCATGAAGAATTTCAGAAAAGCTTTACTAATCTAAGCAGCAAATCCAAGGAATGAAAGACCTGATTGGTGGCTTTCATAATTTGGAACATTTTTTACCACATGATGATGTTGTTTGACAGGGATTCTGGTGACCAGGAAGCATAGTCTGAATTTGCTGCGGCTGCATTGTGACTAAAAGACTCCAGACAACAAAACATTGACAGAGAAACTTTTAAGTAAAAACAATGGAAGGCCTAAACAAAACATGTTAAGATAATCACTGAGATCCCATGTCCAGATTTGGTGTTTCAGGATCAATGGCACAATAACATGCACAACAAATCAGCAAAAAAGAGATGAATCCATCAGATATACTAGAGAGAATTTATGAATCAACTTCAAAGATTTAATAGAGAGAAAGTGTATGGTTTCAACTTCCGCAGACGGACGAGTCATTCTCCAAATTTTGTATTGAGTATATGTAAGTTGAGCTAAAAGTAGAGAAACTAACAAGAGTAGAAAGATACAGCACCTTAGAATCAGTTATCATTCATATATCACTTGGGTCCCAATGTGTTCCCTTTTTCTAGGTAAGTATAGAGAAGTGTATATATGTTCCAATGAACTTTGTTCATGCACACTGTCAAACGATGAATCAATGGAGCCTGCATACTTTGTGTAAAAGGTGACTTCAAGAAATAGCTGAATCTCCCACAAACCTGTAGTGGTTGAAATCTACAGGAACAGTAAGCAGGACCTGTGGAACAGACAAAAAATTTGTTCAACTTTCACCAAACTATGTGTAGCATTGCAAATAAAAATTGTATTGGCGAGAAAATCATTCTGAAATAATGTCTTCCATCCAAAAAATATAGTGAAAATCTTCAGAATTATAATGAGTGATGATGTGTAGATAAGCCCCTTAATTTCACAAACCAGGACTTCAGAAAGCATTTAAATTTGCGTGTTCTAGAATAACAAGTCTCCTATATATACCAAGATTCTATCCTTTATACAGCACTAGGATATAAAGTCACAAGACTGATAACAGAAAATTAAGATCTTGTAAGTTAACTCTTGATTGGAATGTAGGCAAAGCTTAGAACATGTCATGCATGACTTATGGTCCTACAAGACACAAATCTTTTTATGAACAATGGGTGTGAATACATGTGCACTACTCATTTACAAAAGATTTATTGTTTAAACAACACTAATACTGTCCGTATGTAACCCAATCAGCAATTAATTTCATATACATGAGATTCAGTATCTTAGTAAGTAGTATGCCATAAGAGCTACTCTACTATTCCAAGTTCCAACAATTTCACTAGCAAACAAGAATATGAAAAATGCAGTCAAACATTTTTAATTTATAAATCTGAACAAATGGAAAGTATCTACAAATGCAAATACTTTTTAAGTGTTTACATATATTTTGGTTCTATGAAAAAAAAACATTGAGTACAAAGCAGAATATATGTTAACTCACCATCTCCTTTGCATCTTCTGAAATGCTACAATCTTGGCTTAGCACCCTTTTTTGCAGGAATCTGTAATGAGTCATAATGGCCATATCCATGATAAAGAACTCGAATTGGATTGTCCTTTCCATATTCTTGACCATACTCGGCAATTGCTATCAAACCACCAGCTTCTTCATCAAGCATATAAACTGTGATAGGCATCCTAATAAAATAAAATAAAATAAAATAGAAGTAATCATCTCTCTTTTGAAACTCAAATAGCACCTTCTAAATAATGATTAATCAAAAACAAGCTTAAAGAAAGAGTGATATAGGTTCAATTAGGACTGCTTTGCTGGATTTGAAATTCTCTACTCTCCCTGAAAACATTGAAAATGAAGGAAGCAAAAGGTTTGACAACCAGTTCTAAAGCAAGTTATTTGTTTTTGTCATCATAAGTTTATCATGCTTAGGATTGTTAAGAGAAAGGTTATAAAGAGAATCATATCATATATTATTGAATAAACAGCATAGGCCTATATATAGGCTAGTAACATAGACACCAAAGATAAATAACCAATGTGGGACTAAACAAGATATATATAATCTAAACTATATCTAACAACCATATATATCTATATCTCACATATGAGATAAATATATATCCATAACACCCCCCCTCAAACTCAAGGCGGATCAAGAGTCTTGAGTTTGGATAATGTAATCAATTTGTCTTTGTGCAGGGCCGCTACGGTGGCCTCACTGGAGAAGAAGAAATCAGTGACAATCTGGACCTCGGATGGAAGATAGCAAGGAGACCGTCTAATCCATGCAACGTAACACCGGATAAAATGAGAAGCCACCAACAGAGAGCCCAACAAAACATCCCGTCAAAAGGGTCACGAGGTGATCGCCAAGAGAGAAGAAAGAGCCTCGCGGACAGGGCCGTGTGGTGGTCGTCGGTGTAGAAGTAGCCAGTCGTGGATCGCCGAGAGAAGAAGAAGATCCGGGATGATCCGGAGAAGATCCGGGAAGATCGGAGAAGATCCGATTTCAAAAGATCCGGGAAGATCGGAGAAGATCCGATTTCAAAAGATCCGGAGAAAATCCGAGAAGAAAAGCCAAGAATATTCGGAAAAGCCGGGAAGATCCGGGATGAAAACCCGCGAATATTCGGGAAGAAAAATCCGAGAATATCCGGGAAGTTGGAAGATCCAGGAAGAAAAGTTGGGAAGATCCGGGAAGAAAAACCAAAGAAGATCCATCTGAGAAAAGCCGGAGAAAATCGGAGCGACATCCTTGAGCAACATGAGCAGCAGCGGGCATAGAAGTAGCAACGGACAGCTGGGGTTGGGGCCGGGTTGAGAGGGACCCGGCCCCAAAGAAAAAATTTATTTTAAGAGGATTCAAAACCTATGCTCTTGATACCATGTTAAGAGAAAGGTTATAAAGAGAATCATATCATATATTATTGAATAAACAGCATAGGCCTATATATAGGCTAGTAACATAGACACCAAAGATAAATAACCGATGTGGGACTAAACAAGATATATATAATCTAAACTATATCTAACAACCATATATATCTATATCTCACATATGAGATAAATATATATCCATAACAAGGATCTCAAAAATATAAGATGGGTATGAAGTATACGAGCACACAACTCTCTAATCGAGAAGCTAGATATAATTGAAGAGATAATACTGACTGCTATAGTCTCATTTAGTCTCAAAGAAAAAATATCGGTTCAGTAACTTTGCTAATTCGGAAAGCTGCTAGCAAAAGATTCATTGCACGTGTTCAGAGTTTGGTGAAGCTATAACATTATGCAATAAAATGAGCAACAAACTAGCTAAATGTGATTTACTGGAGAACATGTGAGGCCATTAGAAGCTCTGGTTCCCCTCCCCATACATGTGGCCTCCTAAATGCAGGAGACGTAATTATCAAAATCACCCTCAATAAACCTGCATGAGATTAGTTAATCAGACATGGCATAAGGTAAGCCACAATGTTTCATGCATGCTCATCTGATTCCAAAATAGTCTTTCATGCTCTTTTGACAATTCTTGTTTCTTGAAATTATTTTTAAGAATACTAGAACTAACAAATTATGCCAGTTCAGCGGATTATGAAACAACTTCATTCAATAAGAGCATGACCCTACATTACACCCATGGAAGTTATGATGAACAGGGTTCACGTAGAAACAAGGGCATTATTTAGCTCACCATTCCGTTTCTTCACGCCTTTTGACAAGTTCATCAGCAACCTGAAAAACTCAGAAGAAAACATAAGGTTAAAATAATGCCATAAAAGGACTAGGTACACCAGGACTGAATCTGGCTAGGGAAGAAAACTACTTTCCCCATAAATAAAACAGCGTACTAGATGCATATTAACATTTTACAATGTATTTCAGTGGTATGAAAGGGTAAGAATGTAACAATGACACAAAAAATTGTCTCAGAAGAAAAAAAAAAAAAAAACCTGAGCCCTTAGCTCATCTGCTAGTTCCCTCTGAAGATTCTCATTGAGAGGTTTCTTGCCAGATCGGATGCACGCCCCATGTGCAAGAGAGCGGAACAAGCATCTTCCATCGCCTGGTATACCTAGTTAGCAAATGGAGATTAGTAAACTTTCAGTAAATGTATCAGTAGTAAATAACCTAATTCACAGGACACTAATGAATAGACAAACTAAATGCTTCATCTTACCAGTAATGGAATAATCAGTATAAACTTTCTTCCCACGGGAAGTGTGAGAGGATGATTTGCTTTCTACCTTATTTTCATTCTCGGGAGCTTGACACATGCGGGGCTAGATATCGAAAAGCTTAAACACATCCCCATCAAAGCACTTCATTAAGTCCAAGATGCAAACCTTGTATTCCAATGGGGCTTAGAAGCTTTGTCTCGTGTTGTACGTGAAAGCCTCGGGCTCAAGCTACAGCGTCACGGGCAGGTCCATGGCCTTAGCTATGTCGTCCCACTGAACTTAGTGAAATGGCCATTGTAAAAGGATAAAAACTTCCTTTTTGCTTAAAATGAGAAACACTCAAAGAGCTAGCTTCTGATGATTCGGAACCAAATGATGGTGAATGAAAAATCTTGCATATCGTAGAACCAGATAATCTTTGCATGAAGTAGTTGGACTGAAAAAATAAAAGCTACTTGAGAATTGGGCCGGTAGACAGACACCACTGTCATTTTACAAAGCATCTGTCAAATATACTTTCACCTGAACAAGTCAAGTTACAAATCCTTGCTCAAAAATCAGAATATCAGAATGACTTCTTGGCTATTAAGTAACTTTTTTATTATTTAACACAACTGTAATCTCTTTACTGCAATGTATTTTCATCAGTTGAGAACTCTTTCTCCCATAGACTTACAGAAAAGAGTACTTGTACTACCTGCACTGTCTAAGTTAAGAAAACACAAAAATCACTATTTCCTTCAAAGAAAGGACCATTAACCATCTGGCTACAACATATAAGAACATAAATAAAGCATGTCTACAAACCAAGCACCGCTGCTAAAGCATATAAATTAAAATTTTGAATATTTAATTTTTTAAGTCTTAATAGAGCAATCATCATCATCATAGGCTCTACTAGTCAAGCTAAAATCCTTAATAACAGAAATAAATAAAAGCATGAGTTGTATGTTTAGCATAATTTGTGCAGGTTCAATTAAACCAAACAGTGGTAGTAAGCAGCATCCGTTTTGCTATTTTCACAGTTCTCATAGCATCTTCAATCAAATTCATAGCCTAGGCAAGGTATAGAAACTCGTCAATTTCCATTAATTCTTAAAAATGTTGATAGATTGAAATCCAAAATTTGAATTAGCACCTCTTCCTTTCCTATTTGATGTCAGGTTCAAAGACTAGGGTATACACAAACATGTGGAGGCATTTTTATCTTATTTCCTCTTATTGTCTCAAAAAAAAACTCATAGATCATGTTCCAGACACACCGCAGATGTCCACATGTAGCTCTAATAAACTTTGCCAATTAGCAGAGGCATGCATGCATTGGATATCTATGACACAGTGTGTTCCTGATATTGTTCTTGGGTGTGTGTGTACACGCACGCAAGCGCACATGCATGTTGTTCCTTTTAAAAATTTAAAAATGACCAAGGACAACAGGCTTAATTCATAGGGCAGGGAAACTCAACCATATATCGTGACCATTAGAAGTCCATTTGGCTTCTAGCCTCATCAATAGATGGAATCATCGATGAGCTATACTTAAGCATGGTTCTGACTCTACGACCAAGAGTCAAAGGCCTCCTAACAAGTCCAAAACACACATAAATATACTCGATTCTCAACAGGTTCAACTCTTAATCTCCCCTCTCTCCATTTTACATTCCTGAGATGATTCCCTTCCCTTCCCTTATGTGCACCTATGACCCAATCAAACTACACACAAAGGGTGGAGTAGAATCACTGAGCATTTGCTCAACCGAATTAGCTACGGCATATAACTACATCAAGCACAATCAACACTTCAACATAACTAAATTCAAATTTACAATACATTGTACACCAATAGCAATATCAATCAACAAATTCCATTTAATTAATCATTCCCCATAAACGACATTAAAAAAAAAAATCAAATCCAAAGCAATGAGATGCTGACCAAATACTTCCCCTAATGAATGGATTACGACCAGCATCTAACTCCAATCATAACAAATTCAAAGCTACTATCTATAATCAAACACGCAATAAATACCTAGAAATTCAAACACAGAAACAATCAAGACGCTAATAAAAAACAATTCAGAGGATTGAAAAAGGGAACCAGGATGACCTGGCTGGTCCGGAGAAGCTGGAGATTGAATCCAAGAAAGGAAAAGGAGACACGATATCACTCGGAGATTGCTTGGGAGTTGAGGAAGCGGGGAGAGAGGGAGGAAAAGAATGGCTTCGTTGTTGCGGAAACAGCGGAATGCTTGTCCTGGCGGAACAGCAGAGAGGTCTCTCGAAGAGTGTTGTTGGATTCCGGTAACTGATCCGGTTATCTTACCTTTATTATTATTATTATTATTATTATTATTATTATTATTATTATTATTATTATTATTATTATTATTTATTTTTAATTTATGAAGGATTCATTCATAAAATAACATGATATTTTTAATAATTTCTGTATAATACATTATTAACTGTAAATTGATTAAATTTAAAACTGAAAATTTGAGTGGATAAGAAATAAACCATATTTATAATTTTTATTTCAAGTGTACAGTCCAAAAATATTTAACAAACTATGATAATAAAGAAAAAATAATTTGTTGTGTATCGTAACAATTTTAAAATATATATCTTTGTGATGTATGGAGGTAGAAAATAATTGAAATAAATTTGTTAATGTAGCTCTAGTTTTTTTTTAAAAAAAAATATTATTGTTTGTTTTTAACTAAGACCCATTTGACTTGTAGTAAGTATTTGTAATATAAGGTGTTTTACAAGTAAGTTATTTAAGAAACCACTTACATAAATATGTACTTTTTATATTACAACTAATTACAAGTAAAAATTTAAGTCTCATCACCACATTTATTGGTCCTAAGTTATTTTATTTTTTTATATTATTGCTTTAGAAAATTTTTGAGTTTTTTCTTAGAATATTTTATGGACATATTCAATGTACTTATTTATATTTTTTTAAAAATAAAATTAATATTAAAAATTTATTAAAAATTTATTTTATTCCAAAATATGTCTTTAATTACAAATTTCTGATTGATAGGTTGGATCGCTCAACCTCACATTGGAGATCAACGACCTTGGGCTTGCGGAGATCCTCGAGCTAGGAACATCCAGCGATAGCCCGACATCTAGCTCACCTTCGGCGGCGGTAGTGGAAAAGCGATGTTGGAGGAGGTTGAAGGGCTGGAAGCAATAAAGAGATGTGAGAAGATGTGCGGAGGAGGGATACGAGGGATACGAGATTAAACCTCCATCGCAACAGAGTCCCAACGACGGGTGTTATGATTGCTAATGGCGGAGGCAAGAAGTACCTCCTCCCAAATCCTCCAGATCTCTACCTTTCCTTCCTCTGGATCCTTCACTCTCCAGAACGCCGCCGCTCATCTCCTCACCCTTGGTATCAATAAGTATAGAGAAGCGTGCAATGTTTCTTTCTTTTTTTTTTTTTCTTTTTTTAGATACTTTATAAAATACAAAGTTGAAAACTTATATTCATATTAAAAATTCACGATTTTTTTTAGTCACATAAGATACAACATTACATAAAATTAATGTTGAATTCACATTATGAATTATTACAAAACCAAACGAATTAGTAACCTTAATATTTCATTATTATTTGTAATAAAAATTTAAAATAAAATTTAAATATAAACATATAAAAGATTGGATAATGGGGTAAGCTCACAACTTACAGTACATGGTGCTTATGGTGCTTGTATCACTTAACTTACGTCAAACCAAATAATGAATAACTAAATATTGTGTGGTAGCTGGTAAGTCAAAATGTAGTAATTTAACTTATAAGTAATTTTATCAAAAAACTTACATGTAATTTCAACTAATTATTTACTACATGATTGATTGATTATATATAGTAGCTCTGATTTTGTTTTGACTGGAGTTAAAGATGTTGGTCGTGATCCATTCATTTAATTACACTTTGTAATAGGTCAAAATGTAGTAATTCTGTGTGACTAACTATGGCAGAAAAAAAGAAGTAATTTGTTTGTGTATCGTAACAATTTTAAAATAAATATCTTTGTGATATATGTAGACAGAAAATAACTAAAATAAATTTATCAATGTAGCTCCAATTTTTTTAATGTTTTTATCTTTCAAAGATTATTATTTGATTTTAACTAGGACTCATTTGATTTGGAGTAAGTAGTTGTAATATAAGCGGTTTTCCAGGTAACATGAAGCTGCACTTTTTATATAGCAATCGATTACAATTAAAAGTTTGAGTGTCATCGCCACAGTTAATTGGTCATAAGCTATTTTATTCTTTTCATATTATTACTTTTTAATTTTTTTTTTGTTTTTTCTTATAATATTTTGTGGACATATCTAGTATACTTATTAAGATTAATATTAAAAAAAATATTAAAATTTTCTTTTCTTTCACAAATTGTCTTAAAGTCTTTTGGGAGACGTAAGTATCCAAATCACCCTCAATAAACTTGCATGAGATCAATTAATCAGACATGGCATAAGTTAAGCCACAATGTTTCATGCATGCTCATCTGATTCCAAAATAGCCTTCCATGCTCTTTTGACAATTCTTATTACTTGAAATTATTTTTAAGAATACTAGCACTAACAAATTATGTCAGTTCAGTAGATTATGAAACAACTTCATTCAATCAGAAAATG
This sequence comes from Dioscorea zingiberensis, assembly GCA_026586065.1. NCBI lineage: Eukaryota > Viridiplantae > Streptophyta > Magnoliopsida > Dioscoreales > Dioscoreaceae > Dioscorea > Dioscorea zingiberensis. The sequence continues at coordinate 437,674 of JAGGNH010000011.1, forward strand.
ACCATACATTACACCCATGTAGAAACAAGGACATTATTTAGCTCATCATTCCGTTTCTTCACGCCTTTTGACAAGTTCATTAGCAACCTCTAAAAAACTGATAAGAAAACATAAGATTAAAAGAATGTCAGAAAGGACTAGGTACACCAGGACTGAAATTGGCTAGACAAGAAAACTACTTTCCCCATAAATAAAACATCGCACTAGATGCATATTAAAATTTTACAATGCATTTCAGGAGTATGAAAGAGCAAGAATGTAACAATGACACACATACAAAAAAAATAAAATAAAATAAAATAAAATAAAAAATACTCTGCTAGTTCCCTCTGAAGATTCTCATTGAGAGGTTTCTTTCAAGATCGGATGCACGCCCCATGTACTGCAAGAGAGGGGAACAAGTATCTTCCATCATCTGGTATACCTAGTTAGCAAATGGAGATTAGTAGACTTTTAGTAAATATATTAGTAGCAAATAACCTAATTCAAAGGACATTTATGAATAGACAAACTAAATGCTTCATCTTACCAGTAATGGCTTAGTATAAACTTTCTTTACATGAGAATGGAGAAAGAGTGATTTGCTTTCATCCTTATTTTCATTCTCAACGCTACTTGGAGCTTCAACACATACAATGCTAGATATCGAAAAGCTTAAACACATCCCCATCAAAACACTTCCTAAAGTCCAGGATGCAAACCTTGTATTCCAATGAGGCTCATAAAGCTTCAGGCTCAAGCGTCACCGTCTGGACGATCCATGTCATTCCATTGAGTTTAGTGAAGTGGCTATTGTAAAAGGATAAAAAACTTCCCTTTTGCTTAAAATGAGGAACACTCAAAGAGCTAACTTCTTATGATTCTGAACTGCCTATTTATGATGAAAGATATATTTTTATATTATGGATAAAATTGTATATCACTTCCCACTTTAAAGATCAATAGAGAACATTTTCAAGTTTAATGCATTATTTACGAAGACAAATTAACAAAGAAGATACATGAATAATGTTCACCTACAACTTACTTCTAATAATGATGCCTAGATGTCACAACATATGTGTACTTGATGAATCTTTAATATTATGGACATATCTCAGGAGAAGCCAATCCACCTACCATTAAATTGTTCATAATTATATTATTTTCTAAAATATATTAGGAATGTGAATAATAGTCCCACATCAATTAGAGAGGGTATAAAGACATCTCGATTAGTATGAAGCATTTTTGGTTGAGTCCAAAGTAAAGTCATGAGGGCCTGGTATCAGAGTCATACCACAGAGTTAGCCATGCAGATAGTATGAAGTCTTTTGGGTTGAGTCTAAAAGCAAAACCATTAAGGGCATTGAGTCAAAGTGAACAATATCATACTAATATGGAGATGTAGTGCTCTTAGAAGGCTCAACAACTGGTATCAGAGTCATTCCCCGAGTTAGTTAACCATGTAGATAACATGATATCTTTTGAGTTAAGTCTAAAAATAGAGCCATGAGCGCCTTGGCTCAATGTGGATAATATTACATTAATATGGAGATGTGATGCCCGATAAGACCCAACAAAATTAAATTAGGTGCATATAACTCCAAATAAAAAAAAAACTATCGCGTGAATCTTGTGGTCTCATTTGATCTTATTTATAACCAAAATTTTCATTTTAAGACATCATTTGTAATTTTCGGAACTGTTTAATTGATATTTCCCTATTAACTTGAGTTGTTTTATTATTCATTAGAAAATTACAAATTTATATTTTAAAGATGTTATTTGTTTATTTTGAGTAATAAAAAGGGGTTAGACAATATGGGCTTGTTCACATGGAGTGGGCCTAATGTTCCCCATCCAGGCTACATGGCCCATGTTCTTCTAAATAAATCACTCACTACATGCCACCGTGCCTCTACTCTGCTTCTCCACTGTTCAGATCTTGCCATGTGAACTTCATCCAAATAAGTTACATTGTTTTAGGATTGCATTGATAATATTTTACGTGTACACCCATATAAAATTTGTAATTATTTATATAACTCTGCAAAACCAAAGTTCTTGATGACGTACCTAAACATGCAAGCATTTATCGTAGCGGCGGGGAGAACGTTATTTTTGGGGGATATATTTGCAAAAAGCTCTAGCCTATTAACTATTATCCAGGACGAGGAGCGGATCAGCAAATGAGAAAAAGCAGCTAGGGTAAAATCATCCTAAAATTGCCTATAAATATCATTGCGTACTTCGTAGTGAACTCACCCCTCTCTTGTCATGGCTACGTGCTTTCGTTCGTCTTTGCTGCTCCTCTTGTTATTCTTCGCAGCAGCGGTCGCTGCCGGCTGCCATCCCTCCGATTATACTGCCCTACTCTCAATCCGAGACGCCCTTACCGAGCCCTCCCTAGGCGTTTTCTCCTCCTGGACCAGCTCCGACTGCTGCTCTCGCTGGCACGGCTTGAGCTGCAACCCCAAAACTGGCCGCGTCGCCGACCTCTCCCTCCGAGGAGAGTCGGAGGATCCCATCCTCACCCGCTCGGGCCTCATGATAGGCAGGATCTCCCCCTCCGTCTGCCGCCTCTCCTCCCTCTCCTCCCTGATCATTGCCGATTGGAAACAGATCTTTGGCCCCATTCCCTCCTGCATACCCTCCTCCCTCTCCTCCCTCCACATTCTCGATCTCATCGGCAACCGCCCCTACGGCCCGCTCTCCTCCGACATCGGCCGCCTCCGCCACCTCACCGTCCTCAACGTCGTCGACAATCAGATCTCCGGCAAGATCCCTAGATCTCTCCCCGCTCTCTCCTCTCTAATGCATCTTGATCTCTCCAACAACCTGATCTCCAGCCCGATCCCGAGAAACTTCGGGAACCTCCACATGCTCAGCCGAGCCCTCCTCGCCCACAACAGCCTCAGCGGCTCCATCCCCGTCTCGATAGGCTCCATGCCGAGGCTCTCCGTCCTCGACCTCTCCCGCAATCGGATCTCCGGCCAAATCCCGACGAGCCTCGGCTTCACCGCTGTCCTCTCCTCCCTCTCCCTCGACGCCAACCGGATAACCGGCCATATTCCGGCGAGCCTCCTCAGAAGCTAGGGACTTGGGATCTTGAACCTTAGCCAGAACGCCATCTCTGGCGAGATCCCCGACGTGTTCGGAGAGAGGTCGTACTACACTGCCTTGGATTTGTCGTTTAACAGGCTCAGAGGTCACGTACCGCACACGCTCTCCACCGCCGCTTATGTGGGCCACCTTGACCTTAGCCATAACCATCTCTGTGGGCCCATCCCCAACGGCTCGCCATTTGATCACCTCGAGGCCTCCTCGTTCGCTAACAACGATTGCCTCTGTGGCTCCCCTCTCCAGGCCTGCATGTGATCCTAACCGTCCGATTAAGATCCGATGGCTGGATGGCCGTTCAGGTTGTCTCCACGTGTACTTTTATATCTAATTACCATGTTTACCTTTGTTTATAGGATGCAAAGAACGAAATATATAAATTATTAAGATAATAATTGAAACTCTAGTAGACATAGATTTAAAAAAAAAACACAAAAAAGGTAATAAACAGTTACTCCAGTTGGAAAGTTCTAAAATGGATAGCATAGCAACCCAAGCTTTTTCAGTTATAAAAGAGTGAGAATAATAAAAAGAAGGCGAAGGCCTGTCAAAGCTTAAAGCAAATCACATGGGCCGGTGAGTGTTTTGGGCCCACGTGTGGATGACATACATACAAATCCACTGCAACCACACGTATGTAGCACGTCCTAGAACATGCGCGGTCCTAGAACATGCGCGCCCGGCCCTCATGCGTGTGCATAATAGGCAGACATGGGATTTTTCTTTTTTTACTTTAGCAAATAATACATTAGAAAATTATTTAAAAATATAGGGTAATACACAAATTAATCTCTTTATTATACCAAATCAGTCATTTTAATCCTTCTATTATAATTTGAACATGGGATCTACTTTCACAATTGAGAAATATCAGTTCTTAAAAACATATTTAAAGTCTTATTTAGACTCTAAAATTGAGGAATGGAGAGATTGACATTTCTCAATTGTGAAATTAGAAATATCCTAAAGCTCAAATTATAATACAAAGACTAAAATAGTCAATTCAATGTAATAAAGGGACTAATTTGGATTTTAGACGTATGATCATATTGGCGCCTAAGCACATGATAACTCTATAATTGAATTTGTTTGGGTCAGAAAAATACCAAAAATGGAATGGATGGAAATATGATTTGTTTGTTTATTTATTTATTTTAATAAAAAAAATTACAAATAACAAAAATAATAATTCTAACTGGTAATGAATTAAAAGTCCCCCCAAGTTTGCAAAATAAACAAAAAGTCCCTCCAAAGTTTGACTTTCTCAAACCATCCCTCTTTTTACAACTAATGAATTATAAGTCCCTCCTTCCACTAACTCTGTTAACTTTTATATTTTTTGACCAAAATGCCCTTTGTGTTGCTATGCAGTTATGATGACATTATGGTTTTTTATTTTCTGACCAAAATAAAGCAGGTCAATTTACCAAAATGCCCCCATCTAATGAAGTGACGGCTGGGCAGTTCCACTCCTGAGACGATGCGCCCATCTTCTCAAACAGTGGAGAGAGAACTTCATCTTCTCAAACGAACTTCTCCCAACGTTTTGATTTCCGGCTGATGTTTAGCGCCGACTTACTTTATCGCAGGTATTTTTAAAACTTAGGCCAAAGCGTGACACTTGCATGCCATTTGCCAAGAACCTCCCTACCGTAGTTTGTCGCGCTCCCAGGAGATCAAAGCCCATTTCTTGTAAGCTATTCTTTGCATTTTTAGGGTTTAGGCTCTGGTTATGTGGTTTATCCATGATTTTCTGAGTTTCTGCTTATTTATTATACTTTGTATGTACTTGCGCGATGCAAGAATGCACACATTAGTGAGTGATTTTGGGGTTTAGGGTTCAGGGAATTTGCAATAAGAAATGTATGGTTTACGGTTTTAATTGCAATGTCTTTTTGATTGTAGGGTTTAGGGTAAATGATATATTTGTTATTCAATCGTTACGAATTATATGTACCAGTACTCCCAGTGTTTCTATTTAATAAACGGTTTTTTCATTTATTCTTCTCAGTTCCCACTTCATCATTGTATAATCCACCATAATAACTCTCTTTTGATGCAGGATACGGAAATATGACGGCGAACCTTGTCAACAGTAGGTGCTACTTGGTGCCTGTAGTGGAGACAATTGCCGAGTTGAAGCCCCAAATGACTTATAGGCATTGGGCACTCATTCGGACGACACCTTTTGCCGATTTGATAGAGATTGAACCTGTTCTGCAAGAAAGGGGCGTGCTCGATGCCTTATTACATAGGTTTGATGAGCACACTAACAAATTCAGAATTGGAGAGAGCATCGCCTTCGCACTCCAAAAGACGCCGTTGCTCATCCTTGATGGGGAAGGGGTTGTATTCAAGAAACAGAAAACACAATCAGTCTTCGAAGACAAATATCTAGGCAAAGTATACGACATACACAAAGATGCCATCAGAAAAAATCTTCTCCGACTCGTTCGCAAGAAAGGAGGGGAAGAACAAAACTTCGTCAAGCTGCTGGTGGCATACCTCCTGGTTCAGTGCTCTTCCCTAACTCCTTGTGTGCAGTTCCCAATTGGATTGCATACTACGCGGACAACTTAGCCGCACTAAATCGCTACATGGGCATAAGCTTATGGATGACATCCCTAAGGCGGTAGCCATGTATGCAATCGAATCTTAGGAGAAGGGAACACAAGCCCAGGTATTTGAGAGAGGGTGCTGTAAGCCCTCAACATATGGTTTTATGAGGTCACCGGGACAGGGAAGAAGGTGCGATTTGGCAGGACACCAAGGATTCTGAACTATGGGGAGAATAGCTTCAGAAAGCAAGCGTCCCTTGGTCCTCTCCTGAATTCACTCAATGGAAAGGAGGTACTCCACATTCTACTTAATCTTTGCCAGGTTTTACTTTAAGTTTTGTAGTTTCCGCTTAATATATTGCGTTTGTGTGGTACATAATGTGTTTTCGTTTAATATAAAGTGTTCCCGTTTAACATACATCATTTGATTGTTCACAATATTCAGAACTCGTCCCTGACACACCAGAGGAAGAATTCAATGTACAAGCCTTGAGGCAAGAAGAACAACGTTCACATCCCGAACGAAAATTAGGAATACATGCTACTGGAACCCCATCCCTTGGCAAGGGGAAGGTGAACAATGAGGCAAAAAGGGTGCTGGAACACACTCCATCAAGAAGCCCCCTGTGTAATACCCACCGTTGTTCTTCCATTGCCAGTCCGCCGAGAAGGCCAATGGATGATGGAGTTGCAACCCGCATTGAGAAGCAGTATAAGATAATGGCAAAAGACATTGGCCGCATCATGTCCCGACTTGACTAACTTGAAATTTGGAGACCGCGAGGCTTCTTGCCGACGGTCACGTAGGCTCCGCCTCTGAGAGAAAAATGAGCCGGCAAAAACTAAGGCGGAGGAGGCCACATTATCATCCCCTCCCTTGAAGAAACAGACGAAGAGAACCGTTGTCATGCCCCGCCGGTCTTAGCGTCGTGTGACCCATTCTCAGACTGCCCAGATCTCTCACTACGAGGCCGCTCTCTCCAAAGATATTCCACATAAGATGAATGTCCGCAGGGCGATATCAAAACTATCTGGCCAGAAGAAGTTATACGATATAAGTGTTAGTGATGTTGATGGCGACCAGCGAGTTCTTATAGCGTTATTGAATCGCCGCAAAAATGAAGAATGAAGAGCACCTGTATTCCTTGTACCCACCACCGGCTATTGAGGCACAATTGACCACCGACGGCGTATGCGATACCCGTATGACCACACACCTACCACCGAAATTTGTACCATCACGCCAGGTGGGAACATCGACCAATGAGCAACTATCCACCGTCGAGCAACGACCGACCACCCCAGACGATGAATTTTTTTGTGTCGTCCACAAAGATCCATCAGCTGACCACGTTGCTCAACTCATAACTTGCCGAGTCAAAATGACTACCAAAGCGGGCTACTTGATATGATGAATGTACAAATTTGCGGTCTCGGTGGTGAACGTGGCATCCTCGCCCGAATCAAAAATGTAGCGATGAATTGCCGACATCACGCGGAACAATCTAATGCACCAGCGAATTGATTACTATCGAGAGGCGGAGGCGTGATCCTACCGAAGGCCTACATGGAGTACGAGGACCCGAAGCCAGTGAGGACAGACTTTATGGCCAAGAATAAGCGTCCTGCCGGTTACATGAGGCTGAACAACATTGAGCAGGCAACAATTGGCATGTATCTGAACTATAGAATTGACAAGTAAGTCCTCCGTTTGTTTTTTTGCAAATATTTTCCGTTTCCGTTTATTTATTTTGTTTTTTGTTTAATAATTATATTTCCCGTTTAATAGTTTCACTTTTTGCTTAATATTAATAGTTTCGGTTTAATATTTATATTTCCCGTTTAATATTTTTACTTTTTGCTTAATATTAATAGTTTCTGTTTAATATTTATATTTCCCGTTTAACAGTTTCACTTTTTGCTTAAGGTTAATAGTTTTCACGTAATAATTCGTGTTTCCATTTAATTTAGCGGTTTCACATTTAACATGACTCTAAGACAATCGTATGGAAAAATGAATGGTCTTTCACCACGCGGGACCATTTCTACACGCTGCTCGAGGGAAAAAATATTGTTCCCGACAATGTCTTCGATGCGTTTGTCCTGATCCTCCTTGAAGCCATGAGCTCGACTCCATATCCATACAAGAAGTGGGGCCGGTCCACTAGATTACGGCATTTGGCGCTTCTCATGTCGAAGAGAATGGATTAGAAAATTCGGCCAAGTGATGAAGGATACCCGTGTAATGCGTTCCACCAAGTCGCGGTTGGTCCTTATGCCCATAATTCTCAATGGACACTATCATCTTCTCGTCCTCGGCGGGGAAAATAAGGAGTATGTGCATTACACATCGTGAAAACCTATATATGACGCCGACGCAAAGGCAATGGTAATATTCCTCGCAGATTTATACTTTTTGTATTGGTTTTCTCTAAGTGGTTCTTATTACGATAGCAATTTGGTACTATTTGATTCATGCCTCCAAATTTAGCTTGAGGAGAAGCGAAGCGGCATTTACGCATCTATTTAGAACCGAAAGCAAGTGCCTGGCAGAGAGCTGAGCCTCGATTGACCTGTATATGTTATGAGGTTCATTGAACAAATTCTTGATGCTGAGAAACTCCACCTCCCCAGCACGGACGTACCTCTATTGCGTTTGAGCTACGTCGCACGCATAGTAATGGACGACATAAAGCATGGCGCATCTGAATCGGGCAAGAAAGAAGAGTCACTAGGCCGCTGTGATAAAGATTGTACACGTTTAACAAATCTTGTACCCGTTAACTCTTATAGTTTTCTCCTGTTGGACAGTATTTACGTTTATCAATCATATTACATATAAATAGACCTGCTTTTCAGTCAGCAATCGGTGCATTGCATGATCTCCTATTGTAAGGTGACCTCATGGCGGTAGTGCGATCTGAGATGTTTGCCGCGGCATTCACAGTGATTCTAAATCGTCTTAGTCTTGGGCGACCCGGTAGCCTCTTTGTACATGGGCCGCAAAAGTAGTTCACGGTTTGCATCGGTCATTTGTCATTTATGCGGAGCGGGATAAATAGCTTCGGTATATGTCATCCGGTAAGCTTCAACTGTGAAGTACTCGTCTACATACCGATGAACACTGGTGTCTGTCAGCATTATAGCAGCGCATGCATGTTTGCAAGGTAGACCGTATACTTGCCACCTTGGACATGAACATGTCCTTGAAACCAAACTGACGGAGTTGTTGTTTTGTTCGACAACCTCCAAATAATCACTGTCGGATCGTCCAACAAGTAGGTTACGACTTTCTTCAACAATGTCCTCAAGCTTCTTGTGTATGACAGGGCATAGGTGGGTCTCCCATCGTAGAGAATGCTCACGGCGGGTACACATCATGTTCATGAGCTTGAACCTTTATTAGATAAAGCAAGACAACAGTGACGATGCAAGAACAACAGATATTAATTAGAAACTTGTCATGTTAAATGAAAATGCTAGAAAATAAGTAGAAACGCAACCTATATATTAAACGAAAACCTGAAAAAATAAACAAGAACATCTTATATTAAATAGGAAAGTTATATACTAAACGGAAACCTGGTATATTAAGCGGTAATAACGGAATCTAAGTATAACAAAGTATTTTAATTGAAAGATGACACTATAAATAAAGCCTTGCTTACCTTATGGAATCTACCATATTCGTCACGGGGAGGTTGCGTGCCTCCTTGATCCAGGCATTGAATGACTCTGCCACGTTGGAATACTTCTCTCCCCATCTTTCACCCTTGAACATATAGTTAGACCCGATTGGGAAAGCATCGATTTACGAAGTAGCCGGCCGATATGCGTCAGCCGATGCGGCTAGCATATCGTTGACTGCATCGTCATATTCCCTGGAGGTACATGCGTATGCAATTCTTGTAATGATGGACCAGCACTCCTCCTTAGTGCTTTCCCAAGTCTAACATTCCCCTTCATAAAGTTCGATTCCAAGTGTAGTAAGCAATATGCATGCGGGGCAATAGGGAAAATCTTTGCGACGGCGTTGATGAGGCCCTTCGATCTGTCCAACACGAATGTAATAATCTTTGCATAGTCGTCATCCTCATACAACGCATCTCCTAGATTTGACAGGAACCACGTCCAGTTAGCGTCGGTTTCATTGTCAACAATAGCGAACGCAACATGAAAGAAGCCCTCGTTCCCATCTTTACCCGTCGCTCTCAACAAAGTACCCACGTATTTCCCAAGCAAGTGAGTTCCATCAACAAACAACAATGGCCTGCAACCTTTCTTGAAACCAACAACACAAGCATGGAAGGAAAAAAAGGCTCGTCTAAACCGCTCACTTTCCTTCTCCACAATGGCAACGCTATCAAGGTTCGTCTCCACCACCTTGTTTGCATACCATAATAACAAGTCATAGCTCGCTACCTGACTCGCATGGAGAGTATTCATGGCCACCTCTTTCCCCAACCAAGCCTGTTTATATGGCAGATTAATACCATGATCATGCAACATATCCCGTTGAATATCAATAGGTCTATACAGGGGGCGATCCTTCAACTTCTGTACCACCTATGCACTGGCCCATTTCTTCGATGCTTTCGGATGCGACCGCGTACCGACACCGTTGCCGCATACATGTGTGGGATGCATTGTCTTGATTGTAAATGTTCCAAGATTACATTCTCTCGATGCGTGGACACGCCACTCGCAGCCCACGGCGACACATTGGACAGTCACCCTCTGCTTGTCGTTCTTTATGAAAGTAAAGTCAAAATTCCGTTTTATAGCGAAATTGCGAAGTGAATCCTTGAAGTGGTCACCGTCAAGAAACCGGTCACCTACTTTCAGTGACAGAATTTCATTCTCCGTAGTACAAATGGCTAAGGCCCCTGAAGATCCTTGTCGGGATGCTGATAAGTTATCCGAGAATGAATCCCTCCTGTTGGTTCATATATCACCAGTGAGAAAATAATAACTTAAACGAAAATGCATTATATTAAGCAGGAAGATAGAATGGTAAATGGAAAAAACGGAAAATAAACGGAGACTGTGTGTTACACGAAAACTACAAATGTTAAGCGAAATTAGAATAAACTAAGTGAAAACCCATATGTTTAAACGGAAACATGCGATACACATAATACAAGAAATTTCAAATGGAGGATTGGCAAGCTGACGTGTTGGTTTGTTCAATCAAGGGAAGGAATTATTTATGACGGTAATGATGAACCGGAGGGCATGTCCAGCGGGTCTTGAACAGTTTCGACAATGAGGTCAACGGCGGCGCTGTTGAACATGTGGTATATGTGGCACATACGTTGAAAGTCAACCTCGGTATCAATTGGGCAAACAGTTACATTTGGATCCTGGTGACAAACTTCACCCTTACACCGGAAAGTTCAAGATCCCATGTTGGCGTATCTCTGCTGAAATCTTGACTCCCAAGAGCTCAAGCGGTAAGCTGCAACACTTTCGTCCCTCCCCTTATATATCCGCAATCGCGAGAAGGTTTCCATTGCCAACCTGCGGCGAGTAATGCAGCATGATTTTTAAACTATACGAGATATGGAAAACTTTTTTCGGAAAAATGAGAAAAGGAACTCACGTCACGGCGAAGGTGTATATTTCTTCGACTAGCCTTATGCGATGACTCACCGAGAAACAGATGGTCGCAAAGCTCGTCTCACCGGTTTACCGAAGAGACAAATTTCTCTCTCGCGGTCGGATGGAAACCAAGGGAACAGAAACAGAACGGGTTGAAGAGACAAATTTCTCTCTCGCGGTCGGATGAAAACAAAGGGAACAGAAACAGAGTAGAGACAAAGTTCTATCTCGCGGCTAGATTGAAACAAAGGGAGCAGAATGGATTGAGGAAGAAGAAGGTCTGAAAAGCTGTCAAAAAGGTAAAAAAGTTAGTGGAAAGATGGCCAAAAAGGTGAGAATGTGATGGCTTGTGTACTAGTTTTAAAATTCATGACATGACATGGCGGGAAACCACTTCACCATGAGGAGGGCAATTGTCGCATTTTATAAAAATATGACTGACGGAGTGGCCTTGAGGGACTGGAAAGTCAGTTTGCCAAAAAGGAGGGATTGTCTGGCAAATACTTATGTTAGAAGGACTGTCTAAGAAGTTTGCAAACTTTCAGGGACCTAAAAATAATTTTCCCTAATTCTGAACATGATAATGCTATATCGAACGAAATCATCACACGAATTAATAACACGAATGACGTGGCTATCCACGTGGCTGGTCAATCCTCACTTAATCATTTGAAGAAAAAAAAAATAACTAAAAACTAAAGAGATCCCGTCGGAGCTCTTCAGCCATGGCCGAGACCTGTAACCTTCGCAGGCTTCCATGGCTGATGAAGTCCTGCATCCCTGATCCTCGCCGCGAAACCGCCAAGCTCCCATCGGGAAACCGACATCCATCCGCGGTCGACGCCACAGTTGTCTCTGCTGTATCGTCGTCGAGCCCTAGGTTGCCCGAAATCGGCTGCTGTTCAAGGCGAGCCTAGTCATCACACCCCAAGAATGAAACCTCGATAGCATGACTAGCGAGCACGTATACATGCCACCCCGCCCAGCAAGAGCCCACCACCCCACTCGCCGCTGCCGAAGAAAGAAGACCACCATTCGCGGAACACTACCCCGAAGCGTAGCGGTGGAGCTGCCGCCGCTGCCGGAGAACGAAGAGCCTGAACCACCACCGCTTGAGTGTGATGAAGGTGATGATGGTGATGGAGGAGGTTCAAATGATGTTGTCGCGCCTCTCTACCTTTTCAGTAGACTTTGAGCTGGCTCTTCATCTAAACTATTATCAACCTCGCTATCATCTTCATCACAATAATTGAGTTCATTCATAATTCACATTGGAGACATTGGAGAGGTTTATTACAGCTAGTATAGTGTATTGGAGGAAAAGTAATGTTGAACATGGCTTTATTCTTGCTGATTTATTTTTATTTTTTTTGTTTTTTTGTTGTTAATTGTCATACAATTGGAGTATAATATATAAATTCTCGTCTGTCATTAAACTTGAAACAGAAAGGGTGCTCATCATTTTGAGAATAATATTTCAAAGAGTTCCAAAATCATTGGGAAAGGAGATTGCTTTCTTTGAGGCATTCCATCGAACACCTGGAGGGCGTTATCTATTTTCAAATCACTAAAGATTGGTGGACTTTGGAATATAATCTTATGCTTTACATTTCTTTATTTTTCTAAAGATTTATCACCAACTCTTCTAGCTTCTTCTCCTTCTCATCTTCTTCTTAACTTCTTTTTCTAGAACCAAATATCTAATGAAAATTATCCAAATAATATCCCAATCAGCAGAACAATTTCAAAGCAAAAGTAAAATGCCTTCTGCCGTGCGCGCTGAATTCTCCTCCGTTGCCGGAGGGGTGGACTCAGTGGTTGGGGCTTCTGTGACCGGATCAGCCACTGGAGCAAAAGTAAAATGCCTTCTCTGGCAGCGGCGAGCGGGGTAGTCAGTGCTTGAGTGAGGGGTCGCACGTGTTTGTTCTCGCGAGCCACGCCGTCGAGGTTTTGTTTTGGAGGTTGGAAGCCGGGAAAGGGAGGAGCGGCGACTACGCTCGCCTTGAACCACCGTCGGTTTCGAGCAACCTCGGGCTCAGCAGTGATGTAGCAGAGACAACTGTGGCGTCGACCGCGGATGGATGTCGGTTTCCCGATGGGAGCTTGGCGGTTTCGCGGCGAGGATCAGGGATGCAGGACTTCATCAGCCATGGAAGCCTGCGAAGGTTGCAGGTCTCGGCCATGGCTGAAGAGCTCCGACGGGCTCTCTTTAGTTTTTAGTTTTTTTTTCTTCAAATGATTAAGAGAGGATTGACCAGCCACGTGGATAGCCACGTCATTCGTGTTATTAATTCGTGTGATGATTTCGTTCGATATAGCATTACTCAAATGGTTATGGGATCCTGTTAGACGAGCGCATGTCCGCATGGTGTCTGGTCTAGTGTGTGTTCAAATGAAGAGAGAGAGAGAGAGTGGCAGGCCGCGTTTACAGGGGAGAGAGATCAGCTTGTATGGGCAGTAGGGAGAGATGGAGAGAGAACTAGGAGGAGAGGATGGCGTGAAGAGAGAGAGAGAGAAAGAACATCCCCTACATAGACGCTATACCTGCCACCTTGGTCTCTTCCTTTCCCCACATCAACCAAGCAAAAAACCAAACAAGAGACAGACACCCAGTTCATCATCCACATTCTCATTCTCATTCCTCAACAAATGCAAACAAAGCAGACAGAGATAGAAAAGAGAGATTTTTAGATCCTATGCAGCTTTGTCTCCATGGTCTGTCTCCAATCTCTTCACTCTTATGCTTGATTGCATCAATGATAGCTTTGAATTATTGAACTCTTGCCCACTTTTTAAGGGTCTGATTTTATCTCATTGTCTGAAAATTTTGACAGGCAACATCAGTTACCATCATAGTAGGTTCGCATGTGTGGGTTGAAGACCCAGAATCAGCTTGGGTTGATGGCCAAGTTCTCAAGCTTAATGGTGATGATGCTGAAGTTCAAACTAGCAATGGCAAGAAGGTTAGTTAATGGCATTGTCCCAAGTTTGTTTGTTATGTCAAATGTATGAAGAAATGCACAAGTGATTCATTGATATTGTTTAGGTTGTTGCAAATTTATCGAAAATATACCCCAAAGACATGGAGGCTCCCGCCGGAGGAGTCGATGACATGACAAAGCTTTCGTATTTGCATGAGCCTGGTGTTCTGCAGAACCTGGCAACAAGATATGCAATCAATGAGATTTATGTAAGGCATCTGTTGTCATATTGTATTGCTAGTTGTGCATGTTCTGATTGATGACATTCTTACAGACTTACACCGGAAACATTCTCATTGCTATCAATCCGTTTCAAAGATTGCCTCATCTATATGATGCACACATGATGCAGCAGTACAAAGGAGCACCATTTGGAGAACTTAGTCCTCATGTCTTTGCAGTTGCAGATGTTGCTTACAGGTGAGCCACTCTGTTTTTTTTTTTCAAGGATTTAAACTCATGAAAAAATTGTCATTCTAAACAGGGCTATGATAAATGAAGGGAAGAGCAACTCCATTCTGGTTAGTGGTGAAAGTGGTGCTGGTAAAACTGAAACAACAAAAATGCTTATGAGATATCTCGCTTATTTGGGTGGCCGGGCAGGAACCGAAGGAAGAACAGTAGAACAACAAGTTTTAGAAGTAAGATTGGATGCTCTTGCTATTATTTCCAAGCAAGTATTGCTTTGTTTTATTGCTACCCGAGCTTAATTTTTCTATCTTATGCAACTGTAGTCTAATCCAGTGCTTGAGGCATTTGGCAATGCGAAAACAGTCAGGAACAACAATTCCAGGTAAGATAGTTGATAGTTTCATTAGTTTGGACTTGAAGATGGTACACTCTTTCTATGCATTCAGTGAAAGATTTGGTCTTGCAGTCGTTTCGGCAAGTTTGTCGAGATACAATTTGATAAGCAAGGAAGGATATCTGGTGCTGCCATTAGAACTTACCTTCTCGAGAGGTCCAGAGTTTGCCAAATTTCTGATCCGGAGCGGAATTATCACTGTTTTTACCTTCTTTGTGCTGCACCACCTGAGGTAGCTTTCAATGCTAATTGTGTTTATTTGCTTAGTTTTCTTTAAACATCAACTCATGAACTTCTACCTTGAATTGTATAGGAAGTTGAGAAGTATAAGTTGGGTAATCCTAAGTCATTTCACTATCTTAACCAATCAAATTGCTATGAATTGGTTGGTGTGAGTGATGCCCATGATTATTTAGCAACAAGAAGGGCCATGGATATTGTTGGAATCAGTGCACAAGAACAGGTTTTAACAAACTTCAAAGACCTTGTTTGTTATCTTGTTATGTTACATAAAGCATCTTAAGTGTTTTCTAATGCATTTCATCTACCAGGATGCAATTTTCAGGGTTGTGGCTGCCATTCTTCATCTTGGCAATGTTGACTTTGCTAAGGGAAAAGAGGTAGACTCATCAGTCCCGAAAGATGACAAATCCAAGTTCCATCTGAACATGGTTGCTGAGCTTCTCATGTACTACTGCTTGTGTTCCTGTAAACTCTGATTATATTTTTTCTCTTTTCATACAGCATTTTGATGTTTTAGTTTTCATTGGACATCTCAAATCTTTCAGGTGCGATCTTGTAGCCCTGGAAGATGCACTATGTAAGCGTGTAATGGTTACTCCTGAGGAAGTTATAAAAAGGAGTCTTGATCCTGTTGCTGCAAAATTGAGTAGGGATGGTTTGGCGAAGACGATATATTCTCGCTTGTTTGATTGGTAATGCTTCCAATGGCTAGAAAGTCTATGCCCAATTCTTTACCCTGATATTTAGACAATAATAACTTTTTTTAAGGGATAAAGTGTATGATCTTGAGTATTTCACATCTATCTCCACAGGCTGGTTGATAAAATCAATGTCTCGATCGGACAGGATGCTACCTCGAAATCTCTTATTGGGGTTCTTGATATCTATGGCTTTGAAAGCTTTAAGACTAACAGGTGACTAGGTCAGGCAAAACTCTAGTAACTATGTTCTTGGATTGATTCTTCTGAATCCTCTATGTTCATTAATTTTGCAGTTTTGAGCAGTTCTGTATCAATTTTACTAATGAGAAACTGCAACAACATTTCAACCAGGTAATGCTGAAATTATATTGATCCTTAAACACTCCCTTTCATCTCTCTAAGCACTTGTTTCTGTTGTACTTTGCAGCATGTCTTTAAGATGGAGCAAGAAGAGTATACCAAAGAAGAAATTGATTGGAGCTACATTGAATTTGTTGATAACCAAGATGTCCTGGATCTTATTGAGAAGGTTTTACTATCCTATGCATATGTTGCTTTTGTTTTTTGGTTTCATCAAATTCATAGAATGAGAGTTCAGTATTTACAATTACTTCTTAACTTTGTACTCCTTGGCTCAATGCTTCTCAAAAGTTTTATTCTTTTATCACAAAATTTTACATATCAGAACAATATATGCATCGATGTGAACAATTAAACTAAATTTATCATTTTCATTTGCAGAAACCTGGAGGGATCATTGCACTGCTTGATGAAGCATGGTATGAAATATTTCTTGTGATTCAGAGTCCTTTTTGTTAGAGTTTTACTGATCAACTATAACTCTTCCTTTTCTATAGTATGTTTCCAAAATCAACACACGAGACCTTTTCTCAGAAGCTTTACCAGACATTCAAAGTTCACAAGCGTTTTGTAAAGCCAAAGCTATCTCGCACTGACTTTACCATCTGCCACTATGCTGGAGAGGTTAGTTCTTAGTGAATTGGATGCATAATTTAAGAAGAATGTTTGCTTCTTTCCTATGTTCATTAGTTATACTATTTCATTTCAGGTTCTATATCAATCTGATCAGTTTTAGATAAGAACAAGGGACTATGTCGTAGCAGAGCATCAAGAATTATTAAGTGCTTGAAATGCTCATTCGTAGCAGGGCTTTTCCCTCCCTCTCCCTGAGGAGACAACCAAATCTTCTAAGTTCTCGTCCATTGGCTCTCGTTTTAAGGCAAGGGACCTTCATGGTTTCACTTGAGCCTCAATGCATTCTTTTGGTTGCTTTGCTGAATGATATATGTTACTGACTAAATTGTGGCTGCACAGCTTCAACTACAACAATTGATGGAAACATTGAATTCAACAGAACCTCATTATATTAGATGTGTGAAGCCAAACAATCTTCTAAAGCCTGCTATATTTGAGAATGTCAATATCATGCAACAATTGCGATGTGGTGTGAGTAAATCTTGTAAAAGAGAACATGGCTTTCTTTCTTGTTTAGAGCTCCTGTGCCTCCTGACTTGTTTCTTGTCATTGTTTTCTTTCATTTTGCATAGGGTGTTCTTGAGGCTATCAGGATTAGCTGTGCCGGGTACCCAACTCGGCGGACGTTCTATGAATTCTTACACCGGTTTAATATTCTTGCTCCAGAAGTCTTGGAAGGAAAGTGAGTATCTTCTGCTTTTTGCTTCTCAGACTTCTTGTTTATCTTCATCATAAATCTTTAATAAAAAACCTTTTACATACTATATTTGCATGATTGAACAGTTATGATGAGAAGGTTGCATGCAAAAAAATTCTGGATAAGAAGGGTCTAAAAGGATTTCAGGTAGTCCCAGGACATGTGAATAGTTCTTGATTGGTGCATTCCTATCTGGTTTCTTCTTCCTTAGCTGTTATTCAAATCTAGTTTGGTTTTCCAGATAGGAAAAACAAAGGTTTTTCTTAGGGCTGGTCAGATGGCTGAGTTAGATGCAAGGAGAGCTGAAGTGCTGAGCAATGCTGCGAAAACCATTCAACGTCAGATAAGAACACATATTACTCGAAAACGGTTTGTTGCACTGAGGAAAGCTACCATTGTCATTCAATCACTGTGCAGAGGTATTGAAGCAAAGCTTGCAAATTACTGGCTAACATTGATTAAGTTGACATCACGGTGGTGTATTTTTAGGAAATCTTGCTTGCAAACTTTATGAAAACATGAGGAGAGAATCTGCTGCAATCAAAATCGAGAAAAATCTGCGCAAATACCAGACTAAGAAGAAATACACAAGGTTGAGGCTGTCAGTTCTTGTCTTGCAAAGTGGTTTGCGGGCAATGACCGCTCGTAATGAATTCAGATTTAGGAGACAGACTAAAGCAGCAACTATGATTCAGGTAATATAGCTCCTTTGTTCCTGATTCAAAAAGTGTCCAGTACTGCATGTACTGAATATGCTTCTTTGACTTCAATAAACTTCTGGCAGACACCATGGCGCCGTCACAGAGCTCAATCATATTACAAGAAGTTAAGATGGGCAGCAATTGTCACTCAATGCAGATGGAGGGGTAGGCTTGCAAGGAGGGAGCTCAGGAAGCTCAAAATGGTCAGTTGATGAGCATATTATACGCTTTCTATGTAAAAGATATACTTGAATTCAAAAACACATATTCACCTTTGTTTCTTCTTCATATCATTGTATATCTACTGTTTGATGTCATTTACTTGTCCCAGGCTGCAAGAGAGACAGGTGCACTCAAAGAAGCTAAGGATAAGCTTGAGAAAACAGTGGAAGAACTTACATGGCGTTTGCAGTTAGAAAAGAGATTGAGGGTACCTATAATTTCTCTTGATTCACATTATTATGAACAAATTTTTTAGAATGTTTAACCTTCTGTTTAGTTACCTTACTAACAATAAATGGATTGTATGAAAGTTGATTGTTTTTTGATAAATGTGGACAAGCCACTAGAAGCATGGTTTGAACTCTCAACCTCTTTTTGTGAGAGGGAATAAGTTACTTTCTTTGTAAAGGTTGGTTATGAAAGTTGATTGTTGTTTGTATATGCTTGCAGACAGATTTAGAGGAATCAAAAGGACAAGAAATAGCAAAACTGCAGAACTCTTTGCAAGCTATGCAGAGTAAAGTGGATGAAACAAATGCACTGCTTGTCAAAGAACGAGAGGCTGCACGGAAGGCTATCGAAGAAGCACCTCCGGTTATCAAGGAAACTACTATCCTTGTCCAGGACACAGAAAAGGTTGAATCCCTCACAGCAGAGGTGGAAAACTTGAAGGTATTTTTGAATATCCATTTATTGTTGCCTCAATAATTTTATCAGCTTTCACTAACAGTTTGTTGGCTATATTGTTGGGCCAATACATGAACTGAAATCAATGACATGCATGAGATTTACTCAATTAAAAACAGTTCAAATGAGTCATTCAGCACAAGCCAATGAATTTACTTGAAGTGTTGCCAAGTAATATGGTTACTTATTTTATCCAGATTACTAAGAACATCCAAATGTGGTTTGAATTTTCCCTGTTTAACTTAATTTATGCACTCCTAGTCCTATACATCCTTGCAAAATGATCTTCATTTACACATTAAAATGTTTCATCAATGAAAATTCAGATTTCCTAGAAATGCTGCTAACTTTGGTTTATTTTCTCTGCTTAATGCTCTTGCAGGCATTACTGGAGTCAGAAAAGCAACAGGCCTATGATTCTGAAAGAAAATACTCTGAAGAACGAAAAAATAGTGAAGAAAGACAAAAGAAGTTAGAGGAAACAGAAGGGAAAGTGCGCAACCTTCAAGATTCTGTAAATAGGTTTGCTACTTAACTTCTACCCATCTGTTTTATTTCTCTACTAACAAAAACATATGAATTCTACAAGCACTTCCTTTGGTGCTATTTTCTTATGTTAATGCTGATGAAAATGATCAGAAACCTTACCATCTGAACATTCTCTCTTTCTCCCAAGTTATTCATTGGTCATTAGTTTTTTAGTTAATTATATTTAACTACTCTTATACTTGATAGAGAATATTACTTAAGCATACATTCCTCCTGCATTTAACTATTTCAATATCAGGCTTGAAGAGAAGATTTCAAACTTAGAATCAGAAAACAAAGTTCTTCGTCAGCAGGCTGTTTCAATGACTCCAAATAAGTTTCTCTCTGGTCGTTCTAAATCAATTCTTCAGGTGCATGAACTGAAATACCTCTTGTACTCCAAAACTTCAATGTCCATTGTTTCGATATTAAAACTTAAAAAATGAATTTGTCTTTTGGTTAACAGAGAAGCTCTGACAGCGGGCATTTGGCAGGCCTGGACACAAAAACAACTTCGGTAAGAGAGAACTTCTATTTTAAGCTTCTCCATTGATCTATCTCATTAGAAATTCTAGAATATAATTTCAGTTGGGTTTTTTATTTTTTATTTTATTATTATTATTATTATTTTTTATTTTGATTCTTAGGATTCTCAGAGTGTCTCATCACCCCATAAGGAAGCCTCTGAAGTAGAAGACAAACCACAGAAGTCACTCAATGAGAAACAACAGGTATGCTTACCTTGCTTTTGCTATCAATTTCTTCTTGTTTCATGCTCAACCATCTCTATTAAATCCTACAATAATATCATGTCTGGTCTCTTTCTACAGGAGAATCAGGACTTGTTGATTAGATGCATTGCACAAGATCTTGGCTTTTCAGGAAGCCGGCCTATTGCCGCGATGCATTATATACAAATGCCTTCTCCAGTGGAGGTCCTTTGAAGTAGAACGCACCAGTGTGTTTGATAGGATTATTCAGACAATAGGGCATGCTATTGAGGTTTGACAAACTGTGTCATATTGCAATTTGCTTCACTTCTCATCATCCAATGTAGTTCTTTCTAAATTTATATTTTGTGACATATATCTTAAAGACTCAGGATAACAATGATGTTTTAGCCTATTGGCTCTCCAATGCTTCGACTTTGTTATTGCTACTGCAACGCACACTTAAAGCGAGTGGTGCTGCTGGCATGGCTCCGCAACGCAGACGCTCATCATCAGCAACTCTATTTGGGAGGATGACTCAGGTAATGAACTGTGCCTCTTGATGTTGCAGAATGTTATGATGCAAAATCACTTGCTCATTATCTGTGTCTTTTCGGTTTTCTGTTTAGAGCTTCCGAGGAAGTCCTCAAGGTGTGAACCTCTCTTTTGTGAATGGAAGTTTGGTTGGTGGAGTAGATACATTGCGCCAAGTGGAAGCCAAGTACCCTGCTTTGCTTTTCAAACAGCAACTTACTGCATATGTAGAAAAAATATATGGAATGATTCGAGATAATTTGAAGAAAGAGATTTCCCCATTGCTTGGTCTGTGCATTCAGGTATCTTTGGTTTCTTATTCCTTTCAGTGGATACACATACAGAAGTTGCTATGACTTTATGTAACAATGCTTTTATAATGCACTAATTAGGCCCCGAGAACATCAAGAGCAAGTTTAGTCAAAGGATCGTCTCGTTCCCTCGCAAATGCTGCAGCCCAGCAAGCTCTGATTGCTCATTGGCAAGGGATTGTGAAGAGTCTAGGGAATTTCTTAAACACACTGAAGGCCAACCACGTTAGTAGTCCCTTCTCTAAATGGTTATCATTTATATCCTCTGATTACTTGACTTCACCCAAATTACATGTCCTCCTTTGATCAGGTGCCTCCATTTTTGGTCCGAAAAGTATTCACGCAGATATTCTCATTCATCAATGTACAACTATTTAACAGGTAAGTATAGTATAGAAAGGTTTTAGCCATCATTTTAAATGAGCTATGGTGTAGTTTGCTTGTGACCAATTACTGACAATAGAACTCCATTCTGATGGCAGTCTTCTATTAAGGCGTGAATGCTGCTCATTTAGTAACGGCGAATATGTCAAAGCAGGACTAGCTGAACTAGAGCATTGGTGTTATAAAGCAACCGATGAGGTAGTCTCCTGACCTCTCTTTGTCTATGAATCTTAATAATTTTGTACCTTCTCTTTGAACTTTTCAGGAACTTTTACTGACTAACCAATTGAAAACTAAAAATTCGAATGAAAATTACTAGTATGAGAACAAATATCTAGAACCACTGCAGCCAAAACATTACATTATTACGACCAACCATTCTGTTTCTTTATCTTTTGTGACGTTACCTAAGTTAAGTACATATTGCAGTATGCAGGATCAGCCTGGGATGAGCTAAAGCATATCCGACAGGCAATAGGGTTTCTGGTAATTACTTGATCACTTATATTTCTGTTCATCCCTTCATTGAGTCAGTAAATTACAATACCAAGTATGCCTAAATGTCGTACTTGGTATAACTTCACATATGTGATCGCCTATTCCAAGAATCCAGTTCTCAGAAACTGTTGCTTATACAGGTAATCCATCAAAAGCCGAAGAAGACATTGGATGAAATCAGCCATGACCTTTGTCCGGTGAGTGAAGCCTTAATGTCTCCTTATACCTGTTTGTCCATGAAACCTCTCTTGAAATCCAACCAGCTATACTGCTCCATTCATAGGTGCTCAGCATACAGCAGCTATACCGCATCAGTACAATGTATTGGGATGACAAGTATGGCACGCACAGTTTATCATCAGACGTAAGTTCCTCATCGAAATCCTGTCATTACCAATTCCTGTGAGTCAAACTCTGATCACTGCTCTGCAGGTTATATCGAATATGAGGATATTAATGACTGAAGAC
Organism: Dioscorea zingiberensis; assembly: GCA_026586065.1. Lineage (NCBI taxonomy): Eukaryota > Viridiplantae > Streptophyta > Magnoliopsida > Dioscoreales > Dioscoreaceae > Dioscorea > Dioscorea zingiberensis. Next base: position 460,401 of record JAGGNH010000011.1, read on the forward strand.
TCAAACAATGCTGTGAGTAATTCATTCTTGTTGGATGATGATTCAAGGTAAGAAATTCAATTACTCTGCTAAAGTATCCTGTAACAGCATATTGTGCTGTCATTTTTCGTTGCTGACTCAGGTGCATTCTACACAATGTGCAGCATACCATTTTCAGTTGATGACATATCAAAGTCAATGGAGCAGATTGATATCTCCGACATCGAGCCCCCACCACTCATCCGGGAGAACTCGGGCTTCGTATTCTTATTGCCACGATCAGAGTAACAACATTTCCTTTTTCCACATTGTTCACTAGATTCAAGCATAGTTGAGTATGGATGGATTGTTGAAAGCTGCTTCTTGTATTGATGATGTTGCTTATCATGAGCCTCATAGTAGTACAACACAGACAAAAATTTTGGACATTAGGAATCTAAATGGAAGGCAGTCCTTCCAAGTTGTTTGAACTTTGAAATGATTCAGGCTGTAGATTTCTTGTTCTTCTTGTATATCATTCTTTTCCCATCCAAATGGAATACAAATTTGTTTCGATTCTTTTATTATAATTAACTGTGATTTGGAGGAGGTTTATGAAATTCTAGAAGGATTCAAGGGCTGAGGATGCCTATATATAATTATGCATTTTTGCGGGGATGAATCTGCAAAAAAAAAAAAGTTTCCTTAAATAACAACACTCCACTAACACACTCCATTCGTTCTCTCTCCCGCTCCGCTCCCTCCAAACATCCGCCATTATTCTCAGTTTCCCGAGAAGAGGAACGGAAAACCCTAGCGACAAAGTGGAAAGAGTTGCAAGAGAGCGAACGAGGACCGCTCGGTGGGTATCGTTTTCTCTCTCTTTTGGTAGGATTTCGGTTTTTTTTGTTGATTCCGAGAATAATCGATGGTTTCCGGCCTTTGAATCGTCAAAACGACAATGCTTGATCTTGTTCTTGTATTCGATCGTGAGTATGTTTCATTCTTGTTGGTTTTTTTGTTGAGATTGGATCGGAGGAGGATTTGGTGTGTTTCGATGGCCATTCGGGGGTCATCTTTGTGATCCATCTCCTGAATCTCTTCTTTGGTTTGATTCTACTGCATTAGTTTGGAATTACCTGAGAGATTTCTTTTTTTTTCATCTAATTTGGTTGAATGTGGATCAGCAAAAGTTAATTTTAAAGGTTCTATTATATGAATCAAAGAGTTTCTTATCTCACGAGTTCTGGTTGTTCATCGATGATGCATTTGAAATGGTTGATGATGAGAAACCAAATTATAACAGCTAGATAGCCGTGCAACCACCATAGGTCATCAATGGTTTTTTGTTAGTAGTGCTTCAGATGGGACCACCACACCTTCCATGGCGTGTGGTGCAAATCATGAACATCACTAGCTTTTTACAAAGATTATTTTGTACATTAATCAGTAGCAAAATGTTTCTTGCTTTTGTGGTAGATTGAGTCCTTAACACCTTCAACATTACTCAATTTTTGTTGATTCGGAGCAATTCATTATGCTTGGGCCACTGTTACCATCATGTCAGGGTGTATTGTTTAAATGTAAGTGGTTGGTGGCCTTGTGGTTTCCATTAGGTTGGATGGCTATGATTATCTATTTTGCTTGTTCAGCAACAGGTACTATATTTAGGTAATGTTGTATTAGGTATAGAATACATGTTTTCTCGATTTGCATTTGAGTCAAACACATATAACTAGCACTATTAATGCTACCTCTGTCCAGCTAAAGCAACTTTTGCTATTCAGGTTCAAGTGTGTTTATATTATGGCTACCTTTCATTTTTCTATTATGTGATTAGTGACAAAGACAAATTACATTTAACTTTCATACACTTTCAACTCTAGTCTATCTCTTATATAGAGTGAGTCTTCTCCAACTCTTCTTCTTGGTATCTTTTTGTCCCAATTAAGTTAGGCTCTTTTCGATTTCATCTCTTTGTCCTTTTGGTATCTTTGCAATTTTTTCTCAGGATGTGGTTACAGATCATGTACATGACATGGACAGGTCAGAAGTAGCAGCAGTGAGAACATATTTTATTTATGGGCACCAAATCAAACAATGTAAACAGAGATGACCATTCTTGTAATGAAGATAGCAAGATGAAAAGAGTGTCAAGGGTGCCCAATAGGCTTCCTCAGAAGCAATTAACAGATAGCTACCCTCATTCACTAAAGGGAAATAAAGATCAGAAAGATTCTAACAAACTTCTATTCAAAGCATCAAGCAATGGCCAGAACAGACTGCAAAAACCTAAGATGGCTACTTCAACAACTAAGAGTCTTAATAATAAGAAAGAAAAGTTTATGACATCTCCCTCAAGGCCTCCAGGTTTATTTGAAGGATCTGATGAGCAAACTGTTGAAGAGGTTAATGAGTTTGATGCCTTAGATGAGCCTCTGAGCTGTGATGAAAGCATTGCAACAGATGTTAAAACAGGTGATCCAGGAGAGATTAGCCAAGGTGATGGTCAGGTGAATGTGTATAGAAAAGTTGAGATGATGGAATATAGAATCAAGAAACTTGAGGAGGAGCTTAGAGAAGTTGCTGCTCTTGAGATTTCTCTCTATTCTGTTGTTCCTGAGCATGGGAATTCAGCCCATAAAGTTCATGCACCTGCACGGCGTCTTTCTAGGTTATATATTCATGCCTGTGAGCATTGGGCTCCGGATAATAGAGCCACTGTTGCTAGAAACATTGTTTCAGGGCTTGTGGTGATTGCCAAGTCATGTGGTGATGATGTTTCAAGGTAAAAATTCTATATCCAGACTTGAGCAAGCTTTTACATGATTTCAAGATGATTGACTACCATCTTTGGTTTTCAGGTTGACTTTTTGGTTATCAAATTCAATCCTCCTTAGAGAGCTTGTTTCTCAAACTTTCAGCTGCTTGTCTCAATCAAATACAAGTTCGAAGATTGTTGGTACAAATGATGGAGCAAGAAACCAGGAAGAAATTTTCTCCTTTGAAGCTTAAAGACAGTGATTTTAGCAAGCAAACAAAAAGGCCTGATTTAGTGCAACTAGCAGATGACTGGAAGGAGACCAGCACATTCATATCTGCTTTAGAAAAAATTGAATCCTGGATTTTCTCCCGAGCAGTTGAATCAGTATGGTGGCAGGTAATATTTTTCTTACTCTATTTAGGCATAACAATAGACCTAAATTGGATGATCCTAAATGGTACTGCAACCCTGTAACCTAAGCAAGGCTCAAACTGAAGCAAAATAGAATTACACTCAGTGATTTCCTTTATCAGAACCCTAGTGGCAGCCTTTAATAGCTCTCTAGTGTTTTATTTCTAGATGGCTGATCCAAGCCCAATATTCATATGTAAAACATGCATTGATTTCGAAGATTTACTCCTGATTGATTGTCTTTTGGGGGATCATTTGTATAGAGGTTCACTAATTTGCTATTTCATAAGTTTCATCTCTCAAATTATAGTTGTTTTTCATGCCTTTACAATTATCAGTTGTACTTCTGTTTACAGTCCTTCAATCTGCATACTCCTGTGGAGTGTTTCTCCACAACAAACAGATTTCAGATCTCGTTGGAAACGGCACTTGATGATCAGCATGAGGGTAATTCCTATACAAACATATGGAAAGATGTATTCCATGATGCCTTTGCCAGAATCTGTCCAGTTCGAGCAGGGGGGCTCAATTGTGGCTGCTTGCTTATGCTAGCCAAAATGGTATAAGATGGAAAGACACTTGTCATTTTAGCTTTTGTCCTTGAACAAACTTATTTCAACTATGGAAACAGGCATATAATCTGTACATGTTTTTAAATATATGCTTTTTATTGTTATCGAGCAAATAAAAGTTAGTGGTGTATCCCTGCTTAGAACATTAACAGATGATTTCTTTCTTCTGGATCAGATTATGAAGCAGTGTATATGTAGATTAGATGTTGCTATGTTTAATGCTATTCTACACAAGGATTTCAAGAAAGTTCCAATAGACCCTGCATCAGATCCAATTGATGTGAAATTTCTGCCAATCCCAGATGGGAATCTGAGCTTTGGATTGGGCATACAGCTCAAAAGTTCTGTACGTATTCTGCTTCTCTATGCATTTTCATGAGTTTTATCATTTTCTTTCCATGAGGATTATCTTCCCTACATCTTATGCTGCTTTAGACTTTAGTAAGAACTGGCAAAATGGATTCTAATGCATAGAAGCCCAAAAGAGTGTTGAGAACCATGTGAAGCCTTTCTGTTGTTAAATAAGCTCTTCATCAGAAGTACAAGTGAGATATGATTCATGAATGTCTGTATGAACAAACTCAAGATGCTAAAACAAGAAATGTTTGCCTTCGCAGATTGGAATTTGGTCCAGGATACTGACAAACCTCTGTGGCATGGATGTGGAAGGTTCCTATACTGCTAACCAGAAAGGGGCCAATGAGAGGACTGAGAAACCCAAATCTTTTTGTCTTCTTAATGAGCTGAGTGATCTTCTGATGCTCCCCAAAGACAACCTTCTTAATAATACCACCAGAAAGGAAGTTAGTTTTCTGTCACATAAGTCTCCCATTTGTTTTAACTTTCCTTATTTCTCTTGATGCCTCCTTTAATGTACCTGTATATTCCTTTCTGATTGTTGAAAGATCTGCAAATCACTTGGCCTGTCTGCTGTAAAACGGGTACTCTACAATTTCACACCAGATGAGTTTTTGCCTGATCCAGCGCCCAGTGGTGTCCTAGAAGAGCTGAATCGTGAGGTAATCTTTTTGGTTGTTAGTCAAACTCCCTCTGATCATATGTTTATGGTAAAATTGTTATACCAACTTAATTTACTCAATTACACATGACTTTGTCTTACTTCCACCAATTCCTTGGTAAAGACAATCTTTCACAAAGCATGATATTCAACACGTTAATTAGTTGCATGAGATGTGTTTTTATCCAATCTTTACTGCCTTCACCTTTGTTTATTTCTCTCATCTCAACATGCTTGCTGCATTTCTGCACTCTGCTCATTCTTAGGAGAAACTTTGTTGATTACAATGCAGTGCTTGTTAAAATCAATAAAGAAGGATCAGATCCCCTTCCCACACCCTGCTGCTCCTGTTGTGTACTCTCCACCATCATCTACTGATGTCAAGGAGGCAGTAACAGAGGCCAGGAGCAGAGGAAAGTTAGAGAGGAACGGATCTTTGGTTAAGTGGATGGGTTATGCCAGTGATGAGGATATGTATGATATTGATTCTTCCTTTACATCTATTATCCTAGAGACTCCAGTTTCTGCACCTTCAGGAGTTGAAACTCAAAACAAAGACACAGGAATGAATGTGAGATATAAGCTTCTTCATAAGGGCTGGTCAAAGTGAGTGATTTTCTTTAATGTCTTTGATTTTTGTTGTTCTTGTAAAAAGTTTCAGAAATGTTACTGCTAAGTAAATCATTTCTATTTGTTTCAATTTATTTTGGCTTGTTAATGCAGTAGTTACTGCCATAAAGTTTCCAGAAATATGTCAATCAGTATAACAGAGCAGTTTCCTTTTTAGTAACGTTGAAATATCTTGGGCCTTGTCAGAAATAGACTCGAAGAATTTGGGTATCATGGTAGAAGTTATCAGTTAACATAAAAACCCTATAAATTCCTCAAACACTTGAATCTTCACAAAATTTCAACACAAGGGGCATTGAAAAAAAAAAAGTAGGAGATGAAACAAGAAACAGAAAATTACTCCTCATAATCAAAACAAATCTGGTTTAGGGAAACATTTTAATTCTAATCAGAGAACTCCCATCACAAGTAGTAAACCAAGTGAAAAACTGAATAATTCAAACAAGGCAAGAAGGCTATCAAAAAGAGATGACAGTCTTTGGATCAGTGTTTCAAAGGAACTTCCTACATGGCTGAAATGAAAACGAACCTTAAGTTCCATAATAGCAAGTAGAAGCAACTGCTAGGGTTTCAATCTTCTTCATCAACAACCTTGGTTCCAAGTCCTTTGAGCCCTTCAGGGGGAACTTCAGCCACTGTTACCAAAGAGTAAAGCTCTTCTTTTGCATCTTCCTCGTCGTTTCTCTTGCGGGCAATCCTAACCCGCACACGCCGGGGAACACTTCGAATCCCCCTGCTCCAGATATGCTTGTTGAGTTTGACATCAACCCTAACATCTGTCGTCCCCATGGCCTTCTGCGCAAACTTCCTTATCTCCTTTATGGCTTTTGGGGCCATCTTCTTGAATGTGCTGCAACAAGAGCATCACATGATGCAAAGTTTTTCGAAAATGAAATTTCAACAAAAAAGAAATAATCCCCCAAACAGCCCTCATGTTTCACCAAACAACACATTGAATTTTGCCGCATTGTGGAGCGATATATAATCTGAGCAGGCCTATATTGAGTTGGAACCTGTCAACCTTTATCTTATGATAGGCCTACTTCTACAGAATCAAAACCCATCGAGAAACTAGTAAACAAAAAGAAAACAGAGATCTGATCCACAGTTCTTTGTGCATCTGTCAATCAACAAGTATATGCTTGATATGAATGAAAATATAAACAAGAGAATTCTTCCATCAATCTACTGATACAAGTTTACAGATAAAAAAAGAGCAGCCCAGTGCTACAAAGCACCAGCTATGTGCGGGGTCTGGGGAAGGATCTGATCAATTGGATCTATTATCCGCAGAGCCTTACCCTGCTTTTTTTTGTGGTAAGAGGTTGTTTTCATGACTCAAACTGACCTCCCAGTGATACAAGTTTACAGATGATATGAATAATCACACACACACACACACTGAATACTTCATAATTGCTGAAAGAGTTCTTCAAGTCTAAATACCATCATTCCTATAAACAATGCCATTAATATATCTACAGAATACTTCAAAATTGATTCTTTAAAACTAAAGATGACTTCAACTCAAAACACTTGAAGAGAAGATACAACCACACCATTCATATTAATATCAAGATCAACTATCAGCAGATCAAATTTCAGATTATAAATTTCTCAAAAACGTATAATCAGCAGTGATAAGCATCACAATCCATAGAAAAAGAGGGGAAAATCGGAAACAAAAAAAAGGGATTACCAGCCATGGAGGCGCTTGTGGAGGTTGATAGTGTATTCCCGGGTGACAACGTCCCTCCTCTTCACGCCCTTGTCCACCATCTTCGCGCCGCTCTCCCTCCCTCCCTCTAGTCGAAACCCTTCCTAATTGAACGCCTCGGCGGCTGAAACCCTAATTGACGGGAGACGAGGTCATTATATACTATGCCCTTTCGAATGAATGGCTTTCATTTACTTTAAATTTACGAAAACACCCTTGCCCTCTTTTGGATCTTGTGAATCGGGTCGGATCCTAATGTGAGACCCGTTTTGGACTTCCTTTTCACCCGACGGGCATCCTTCGTGAAGCGGGAACGGGAAAAGAAGAGAAACCCTAGCCCGCGATCTGATCTCCATCTAATCGAGGCAGAAGAGGAGAAAAGGTGTGGTTTTGATCCTCTGAAAACAGCTAGCTAAGCTTTCGTTGTGATTAGATTTTCGTGAAAATTTTGGCAAGGTTTCCTTTCTGATTTGATTTCTCTCCTTCGAAATACGTTTAGAATTAGGATTTTTGTGATGTTTACTGGTTTTAGTTCGTATTCTCATGTGATTTATTGGTTTTTTTAGGAACTCAAAGGGAGGGGGGAGGGGCGAAAAGGAAGTTTGGGAAAAATCAGGAAAGGGTATATTGGAACTAAGATGGTGAGCATACTTCTCTATATTAGTTCTTCATTCTGGAAATTATGATTTCATAATTCCTTTTTTTTTTGTACAATTTCAGGATGCATCTTATGTGTTCTTGTACTTGTTTTATCGCATGGACTCGGCTTTGGTTGTATCAATGGAAAAGTCCTTTGGATTAATTTTCTTCATGAATTTTTTAAACTCTGTGTTTGAAATATCACTTTTCTGATTACCTTGTCAAGTTTTCTATACAATGAAGTCATGCATTTCAAACATTAGAATAGATGATTTAGAGCATGTGATATAACAATTCAGTAGGTGTTGAATTAGTTGTCACTAGCATGACAAGTTAGCTTCAGAATATATTTTTCTTCTCTATCTGATTAAATTTGCTTATTTTCTGATTGATCACACATATGCTATTCTTTATGTTCATTCACGAGTGTAGTTTGAAAAATATTGGCTTGTTGTTTGGACAAACGCACATGCACACACTACAAGTTTATGTCATTTTCTGGTTTTACTTGGTGATCGTGGATTTGCCACACTTAATAGTTATTCCTCAAATAACTGAACTTTTTTTATTGTTCATTTCAGTCTGGACGGAAGGAAACTGTTCTTGATCTGGCAAAGTTTGTTGACAAGGGTGTCCAAGTAAAGCTTACTGGGGGAAGACAAGGTTTATTGTTTGCATTAACATGTATATAATTATTGGATGTTATTGCATTAGATTTCACAAAACACGGTTTACATTTAGGATCTGAAGTGCTATTAGAATATGCTAGAAGCATTTGACATCCAACGGTTTTCCTTCCATTATCTAGTTCATGATTAAGGGCAACCCGGTGCTACAAAGCTCCGCTATGTGCGTGGTCTAGGGAAAGGTTGGACTTGGACCACTTTGGTCTATTATATGCAACCTTACCTTGCTTTTTTTTATTACAAGAGGTTATTTCCACGTCTCAAACGGGTGATCTTCTAGTCACATCGCGACAACTTTATCGTTGCGCCAAGGCTCCCTTCCTAGTTCATGAATAATGCTATTTTATATTTGCATTTAGGAAATTTTGCAAATGCCTAGGCTTGTAATTTTTTCTTTTAGTTGATTGGAGGGGTAGGAATACTCATGCACTCTTTTCTACAGAGTGGTTAATTCTTATCTTCTCTCTATGACCTGCGGTGATCCTCTGTTTAAAGATGATGAGTGAGGTAGGTTAAGGTGCCTGCATTAGTTGCAGGTGACACGGAAGCAAACCCAAATACTTAAGCTAATTTCTGTGTTTTTTTTCCTGAAGTCTTATTGATTGGTGTGATAGATCAAAATGCTGAGATTATGAGTTTTGTTCTAGTGGGGGAAGTGACCATGAGCTACCAGGACGTATCTTAGATGAGAGGGGATACACTTCATTTCTTTTTTCTAGACCTGTCTTCCATGCGACCAAATTTAATGTTTGTTCAGGTCTGGAGATATCAGGTCTGGAGATATTAGATCTATAGTATTAACAGGACAAAGCAATTTTATGTTGTAGATCAATTTCAACATTATTAGCTTTTTAAGCATCTGACTTTTCTCTGGAAGAGCAGTTGAGAAACAATTGCTTTGTTTGTCAATTTTCTCTAGTTGTAAACTAGTGAGAGGGATATGAGTATCTTGTACAATGTATTGCATACAAAATTCTGCTTAAGGTGTGTTCTTTGGATGTTAATAAACAATCAGTGAGTAGACTTGCGAAGATTATATTGAAGTATAGAACATTTCTGGGGAAAAGGTTTACATCTTTTAGCCTAGTATATGCTAAATTGACTCACGCTTTTTCTCTACTGCAGTCACTGGTACTCTGAAAGGATATGACCAGCTGCTAAACTTGGTGTTGGATGAAGCAATAGAGTTTCTGAGAGGTACTTGTGTTTGTTTCTGTGTTAGCTTAAAGCAATTGCAAAGTTATTATTTGTTTGTAACTTAGAAATCTTCTCCCTAAACTGATATTTCTCTAAATATTTCTGTGCTTGGATGTGTAATATCTCTTTTTTACATTCTATGCTTTCATCGGCTGTAAGATGTGGATTTCTTGTTAACAAAAGATAAAAGTGTTTTAATCATAACAAAGCTGCTAAGTGTAAAGTATGAATTGTTAGCAATACATCTGCATGGCAATTTTGTGTGTGTGTTGATGAAACAGAGTGATTCCTATGGAAGTTGTGAATATAGAATTATACAAAATGCTAGGTACAGTACATTAGCAATGGTGGAAGAAAAAATTGCTGCCCATTAATAATCAATTGTTAACAATGGATGTATTTTCCATACCGGACCATGCGGTTTTGTTGCTGCAAATTAATAGCCAGCTTAACATTATGAAGGATTTTTCACATTTTTTTCCATGATTAATGGTCAAAAGCATGCTCATTCTTTTTTCTTCCCAATGTTTACTTCTACTTGTTGCCTCTTAAGGTCAGTAGGCACATGGTGTTTACAATAGCAATTCCATTGGGTGTGTAATCTTTCTTGTAACTTTCAGTGCTATAATGTGGTGGCATCATTTGTATTAGTTTCTAAACTTTTTTTTTTTAATGTAATATCCACTCTTTAGAAAACAGGGAGTTCTATTTTCTTTTGCGGCATTATCTTATCCTAACTTTATGTTTTCTTTCTCCTCTAGAATGCTTTCTCTATGTACATTTTAAATAACTGATCTTCACTTGCCACTTTGTTTTCAATGGCTGCAGATTCTGATGATCCATTGAAAACTACTGACCAGACCAGGAGACTCGGCCTAATTGTAATCTCTCTCTCTCTCTCTCTCTCTCTCTCTCTCTCTCTCTAGATTAATTTCTTTTGCTATTCATGATAAGCTTTGACTATCACAGGTTTGTCGGGGAACTGCGGTGATGCTTGTATCACCAACCGACGGAACCGATGAGATTGCCAATCCATTTGGCCAGCCAGAGGGTGCCTAAGCTGCTTGCCTTTTATTTAAATGCGGCATAAATTGGCACTCCTAATCTTACCTTGGCTTGCATTATTGCTGTTTTTGTTTTACTTTATTTGGTCAAAAGTTTCAACATTATCCTGTACCATTCCCAGTCATATGTGATCTCTGCTGATGAACTCCAGACTTAGATGAAGACCTTCAAGTTTTCCAAGTTGCAGTTCATATGTGTCATGGTAATGCTACCAGACTCTTGTTTTTTAAGTTAACAAAAAGTTAGTATTTCTTCTTGTTAATTATCCATCGTTGATCTCAAGATGAATGGTTGGATTCCCAGTAATTTTCCTAATATTTTGCTGATATGATTATGAAGCTCTATTTGGCATTGTTTATAAACATTAAAATCAATTACATAATAGAGTGAAATTTACATAATATAATTTATATTAAAACCCATAAAAAATCGAATTTTTTCATTTAAATTTTGAGAAAGCCTCCATCTATTCCCAAGCCTTCGTTCTAATTCGTCACCAAGAATTTTCCCTATTCCTCAAACCCTGACGATCTTCGCCGCCCGTACGACGGGGTTCTCCTTCTCGATAGCCGCCCTCGCCGCCGCCTTGTAATCGAAGCTACACGCATGCCGATCCGAGTACCGGTGCTCCCCGCAGAACAACTCCCCGCATCGACAACGAAAACCCATCAGACCCACCCTTCTCCGGCAACCGGAGCACCTATTCACCTTCCTCGCCGCCGCCGCCGCCGCCGCCGCCACCGTCAACGATTCCTCCTCCAATCTCCCTCCTTTCTCCCCCTCCGGCTGCACAGTCGCCACCGAACTTGACGGTTCCCGGGCGGAGCACGGCCCTAGCTGCGAAGAGGGGAACCCGGCCGCAGGAAGGCGAGTCTCCGTGACCTGAATCTCCATCTCCTTCTCTCTCTGCGCCATTTCCCTCCGGTATTAGAGCTAGGGTTAGGGTTTTCTGGAACTCGAATAGAGAGGTGTGCCAAACGAGAGCTTGCCTTTAAAGGGCGCCAAGGTCGGCAATGGAAACGCGTGAGACGGTAAGAGAAGTTCCTCGACTTTATAATTGTCATAATACCACTGGAACTCTTTTAATTTACCACACTGCCATCCCCACTTTGGACTTTGCCTCTACCTAATGCCCTCGTCTTCTAGATAGATACTTGAGGGATGTTTTGGTGATTTTGTCTTAGAGCCGCCCGAGCTGACCGTGGTCCGCCCATGTCTCCATTGCAACATGTCGAGCGGCTGCCGTGTCGATATTCGTGCACGGGATCCGATGAGCTGGGCGTACGCTGCTCCTTTTCTCCCTCTTAATAATTTAGATGCGTTGCTTTAACAAATCATGGATTGCCACGTCATTGAATTATTTATTTTTCCTTAATACGTGGCGTTGTTTTATTTACTGGTGAATTGTACGTGCGGCATTTGTTACCCGTTTCACCAAATAATACGCGTGCCCATGCACTCATGTAGTGTCGTCACGTAACAATGGTCTCTTTCTTTTTTTGGACAAGGGATAAACCCCATTATCACTCAGGTGACAGGGAGAGGACTATCACGTAACACAAGCCCGACAAGCGGGACAACCCAGCCAGCACTACCTTACCACACTCCCACTGCCCTCACGATTCGAACTTGTGTTCTCCTCCCATGAGCGGAGGACCCTTGCCGCTCGACCAAGTGGTCTTTGGCTAACAATGGTCTCTTTCACACGAGTTCGGTTCACCCAACCTAGCATGAATAAATAGAGGCTTTTTTATAATTTAAGTATTTATTCAAGTAAAGTGGGAGATAGTCAAAAGGTGAAGGGATGATAAAAAAAGATGGGAGCAAGACCTTGGGTGCCCTCCATGGTACCTTGTGCCTTGGCATGCCTTGACACCTGTAGCACCACATTACTACCAAGCACCTACAACTACCCTAAGTTGCACCTGTACGGTTGTGTTTGATTGGGAGTTATCCCCTACCGTGGGATCGTGAATAAAAAGCTTTTAAAATTTTCGGAGGAAATTTTAAAGAAAGATATTAAACGAGCAAGATAAATGATGTTATTGACTATATATCGGTGCTTATATTTTTAAATCTTAATTAGGATTTTTTAAATTTTTTTCATCGGAATCATACATATCCCTCGGGGATAACCACCAACCAAACAAGGCCAGGCAAAAGGCCTTGGCTACTGTAGCAAAGTATCTTAGAATTTACCCAAGACCTTGCCTGATTGTATGCCCCTACTAGTTGAAAGAGTAGAAAGACTAATCCTTGTATATCCATGCCACTATTTATATATATTTCACTTTACATGTATTTATCCATATGACATGCAAGACCCTGATGAAAGTCATCCTATATTTCTACTATAGAGTATAGCTTATTTGGGATGAACACTATAGTAGGAGGGGTGAGTCTTAAAGGCTACCAAATTCAAAAAACTCCATTACCAACCAAGTTAGCCTCAATCTATCATTCAAACATAATCTTTTAATTTGTTATTAAAAAAAATTTAAAGATTATTATTTTTTAATTAATTTTTTTTCTCATAAGCATTATCTTTTAAATTTTAATTAATCTTTAAATTTTTTTATAAAAATTTAAAAATTAATTAAATAATTAAAAACTTTTAAAATAATAAAAAGTTAAACTAAAAACTGAATTGTATTCGGCATTGATACACACTATTCATTAACGATTCTTGATCAATCTCGATTCTCCTATAAGATTCGAATCGTTGGGTTGAAAAATTATACGAACGATTCTAACTACAATGGTTCAGAGGATGATTTGGGGAATTTTTTTATAGAAGTTTTGAAAATAATATTTCAAATAAGTCTACTTTGACATAGTCAGAGGAATATATAAGTGATTGATTTACTTGGTATCATCTCCCTTGGTCAAGGCTTATTCAGCTAGAGAATAATTGCATTATGAATAGAGAAAACATTGATGTGTTTGAAGCTTAGAACTCAACATCAGAATGGAGATCAAAAGAGAGACCCACTTCATACCAACTTATAACTCAAATCTCCAAGTAGCTCATTGGTTTTAATTGAAGGAAGAGAGGCTAACATTTAAGAACAATGGAATCCCTATAATCTAGAGTATATCATCTAGCAAGATGTAAATAGAATAGATGCTATATTAGGACATTCTGTTTTAGTTCAGTGCTCACTTGAGATGGAGGTCTCACCTGAAACAATCCTCAGAGATTGGACAGTTGTATAGACTGAGAGTAGAGACTGAACAACTTCATCCATCTTTGGTCTTTTATCGGGTACCACAGAAATGCAGCGAAGTGCTAATTCCAGGACACTGAGCATTTCTTGCTGAAATGAGTTGGAGATATTCGGGTCCAATATTTGATGAGTGGCATTTGTCATGTTTATTTTCCTTCTCACCCATGTAACTATGTCAATGGATTCCCTTGGTTCTGGCATCTCGGCTTTCCTTCCAGTTATGAGCTCTAGTAGCACAACACCAAAGCTATAGACATCCATTTGTTCTGTTGCTTTCTTGCTGCACCCTTGTTCTGTCATGACATTTTTAATCATTAATAGTGCATTTGTAGCCAATTTGAAGGAGTTTCAATGATATTAATATAGAGTTAGATTCATATATCGTGCATGAATGAGCTTTGGATTTATAAATGGTGCAGTCAAAACAGATACATTATGCTTAGACATGCTATAGTTACAAACTTTTCTAATGGAAGAAACAACATGAAAGATGTGTCACTGTGTTGATGTAGTGAGAGCAAAAAAATATTGATCACTCTTGTTTCCTTCTCTGGCCAAATTTCTAGAACAATAAGTTCTTACGAAGTCATTGATAAGGCATTTGATTTTCATGCATGGTGTAAAACAATCAATAACTTGTGGAGTTTTAGGAAGACTTGAGATTGTTATGAGACATTTTTGTGCAATTTACAGATACAAACTGATTCATATCTATAACAATGTGATCACTCTTTTACTCCAAGGGTATTCATAAATAACAGGAAACATATAATTTCATGAAACAATAGAAAGAGACACTGGACATTAATTGCAGATTATCATGTATGCAGACAGAGTAAAAATTATGTTTAACAGGAAACTTGTAGAATTTCTTTGCAACTTTGACATACCTGGTGCTATGTAGCAACAGGAAGCCAATTCTGAAGCCACAATTGATTGATATGCGGTCTCTCCAATGACATGGTCAAGCCCAAATCCAGTAATTTTTGGTTCGAAATCCATGTCAAGAAGAATGTTGTTTGATTTAAGATTCCGATGAAGTAAATTTGGGGAATGATCCTTGTGAAGGTAAGCTAGACCTTGAGCAGCACCTAAGGCAATATGCATGCGAACTGTCAACTCTAATGGAGATTCCAAATTACATAGTGAATCTCCTAAGCTGCCATTAGACAAGTATTCATGTATGAGAAGCACCACATTCTCCGAGTGGCAAAAGCCTAGCAATTTGGTGAGGTTCTTCTGCCTAGTTTTTGCCAATTTTCTGATTTCAGCCTTGGCTGTTCTAAAAGACAACTTGCCTGAGTTTGATAGCTTCTTTACAGCAATACATTCTCCAGTAGGCAGCTTAATTTTGTAAACGTCACCAAACATTCCTCTGCCAATGATGTTTTTCTCATCTAAGCTCATCAGTAGCTCATCTTCTCTGATTCCTAAAGAGTAAAAGAAGACTGACCTCCAGTTACTTGTCAGTGATTTTTTGCAGGACAACCGATGCACAGCAAATAATCCTAGGGCCAGCAACATGAATCCAAAAGCAAAGGCTATTGCAATTGCAGCAAAGATCAATCCACTGGACCGGGAACTCTTTTTCCTTTCCGTTTTGATGCATTGATTTGGTAACCCAGGTCCACATAAGCCAGGATTTCCTTGCAGAAATGAAGCTGGAAGACCCGAGACCAGAGAAAGAGGAACACTACCTGATAATTGATTAAATGAGACATTGAACAAAGCTAGTTTCAAGTTCTGCAGCTCTTGTGGAATCTCACCAGTTAGATTATTGCTTGAAAGGTCTATGTAAGTCAGTACTGACAAGTTAGCAAGAGATGAAGGGATGTTTCCTGTGAAGCTGTTATCAGCCAAGGATAAAGATACTAACTTCCTGCATTTCCGAAGCTCTGGAATTGAGCCCGAAAGAGAGTTATGGGAGAGGTCGATGATACTCAAGACCGGAGAATCACAGAAATTCTCCGGAAGATCACCATGGAAACCATTAAAAGACGCAGAGAATCTATACAATGTGTTGATCAACCCAATGCCCTTGGGAATTCTACCAGTAAAGCTATTGTTGTCAATCTGAATCTGCTCCAAGAGAGACGGAACTCCAACAAAGTCCGGTAGCTCCCCCGAAAACCGATTGTTTTCAGCTCTCACAATCCTTATCTCTGGCAATGACCAGAGACCAGCCGGAAACTCTCCATAAAATCCATTGTCCTGTATCTGGATACTCTCAAGACTGGAGCATTTCCCAATAGAACCAGGCACAAAACCAGTGAAAGAATTGGTATGAAGACTAATCTCCTGAAGAGCTTTCCCATAGCAAACATCAGCAGGAAAAGATCCATACAGCTTGTTCTGAGACAAATCCACAGACACCAACTTGGTAAGCCCTAAACCAAACTCCCCAGTGGAATCCTTCCAGTCAGATTGTTCCTAGAAAGATCCAAAACCTCAAGTTCATGCAGAGCCAGAATGGATTCAGGAATCCCAGCAAAGAACCCACACCCTTGCATGAAAATCCTCTTGACCTTACTCAACCTCCCAAGTTCTACAGGCAGCTCAGAACTCAAACTGGGATTCTGAGACAAGTCCAGGAGAAGCAACTCAGTCAAGTTAGCAAAGATGGATGAGTGAACAGCACCTGAGAACGAGTTGCTCCCCAAGTTGAGAACCTGGAGAGATTTCAGTGACCCAATACCAAGAGGAATCTGGCCTTCTATTTGGTTGTGGCTGAGATCCAAGACTGTGAGAGAAGTGATTTGTGAGAGCTGGTCTGGGAGTGTCCCCCAGAGAAGACTGTTGCTAAAGTTTAAGGTGATCAATGAGGAGCATTGGGAGAGGTGGAGAGGAATGGGCTGGCTGAGGAGATTGTTGGCAAGGTTGAGGTGGGAGAGATGGGGGAGTTGGCAAATGGAAGAGGAGATGGAACCAGTGAGATTGAGACCTTGGAGATCTATTGAAGTGATTGATGGAGGAGAAGAGGTGGAGCAGGAGATCCCAGTCCAGTTGCAAGTGGGAGTATTTGGAGACCAGTTGGAGAGGGATTGATGGGAGCCATTAATGATGGAGGACTTGAAGCTGAGAAGAAGGTCTTGTTCTGAGGATGATGATGATGATGTAGTGGTGGTAATGGAGGTTGAGATGAAGAGGAGGAGGAGGAGGAGGAGGGGAAGAGTGGCCATGGATGTAGAGAGTGGTGGAGCAGAGCAGGAGAGTTAGTGAGACCTGGGTAGTTAAGAGAGTGGGTTTAGGTGATACTGTTTTTAACTGCTTAAGATGCTCTTTGTATGTACAGTGTACTCCTGTCCCTGTCTATGTCTTTGTCTCTGTCTCTGTTGGGAAGTTTACTTATATACCCCTTTCAGGAAAGTCAATTTGCATGTCAGCCCCTGTAAAAATTGAAATTTTAAAAAAAACTACCCTCTTTCTTGTTCTGATATTGGTGCTTTTAATTTTGCAGAGGTATACACTATATATAATACATGTAGTTTTCTGTTTTTTTTAGGGGGAAATAAGTAAAACCCCTTGTTCATTAGTTAGCATTTCAGCTGCTCAACCTATGACTTTTATTCATTTATGTCATTCCACCCATAACTTTTTTATATCCTTGATCATATTGACTTTTGATAAATTACTATAATTGGTTTGTCAACTAAACACAATAGATGGTGGGATAGAGATTACATTGGTGCATTTACACTAAGCAAAAATCAAAAGATAATGGTTAAAAATAACACCCCACTAAGTTTTCTTTTGTATGAAAACAGTAAATAGATCACCATCATGTTGCCATTTCAATGGTTACTAGGGCCACATTTTTGACCTTTGAAGGCTTTACACATGGTCAACTAAAAGTAGGCCAAATTGAAGAGAATGACAAATGACAACTAATGTGATCAACTAAAAGATTTGGTTTGAAAAAAATCTAAAAAACTAATTTACATTTTCAACCTGAAATTTTTGGAATTTCAAGACAATCCAATCAAAAAGACAAAGGCATTGAGAATGAGGAATAAAACTAAATGATAGTGGTCAATCAATCAGTGGTTGCAGGCCAAAGAAGAGTATATATTATATGTGAATAAGAGATTGAAATAAATAGAAAAAAGAAAGTTAAATAAAAAGAGTTTGGTTGGAGTTTATTGTTTGTAACTTAGTGCGAAAGAACAAGTCAATGCACATGATATGTTCTTGGCTTAGTACCACCCGTGATACCTTTGTCCTTATTATCTCTTTTCACTCTTCACTGTGATATCATGTGTGTTTTATATACACATTATATATACTGAACACACAATGAGAAAGACTGAGTGAGTGTGATATATATATATATATGTCACTCTCTTGATTTATGATATTCATCCATATAACTAAGTTAAAACTTAAAAGAAGTCAACAAAACACAGATTTTTCACTGTATAAAAACTTATATTTTGGTTTCAATATATATATATAAATTACTCCCTTGATTTATGAGATTACATACGACTAAGTTAAAAGAAGTCAAGAAAATAACCATTTTTATTGTATAAGCTCATGCTTTCATGTAGCTTATATCTCGAAACAACCCAAGTTCAAAATGGAAGAGACATAGGTCAAACAGAGTTTCATATTCATCTAGGACTGCCTATGTCATCAATAAGCAATGAAGTCTCCCAAGATGGCTCCTCAAAGTGGATTAGATCACCCCAACTAGGTTAACACAATTTTCACACTTAAGGTTGTGTTTAGTCGGATGTATTTTCAAATACAGTAGATTTTGAGTTATATTATATTTGTAAATCTTTGTATTTGAAAATACAGGAGCCAAATCCAATGTTTTGTTAAATATATTTAGAGCGTGGATTATAAAATCTTGTATTGGATTAGAGGATATGTGAAATCCTGATTCTGGAAAGATGTGTTTGATTCGATATATTTGGAGTGTTGGATTATATTATTTCAAAAATCCATTAAATTTTCTTAATTAATACATAATTAAACCCCATTAAATTTGGGTACTATTAGATTTTATTAATAATAAAACCCCATTAAGTTTTCTTAATTAATACATAATTAAACAACTATATATATATATATATATATATATATATATATATATATATATATATATATATATATATATATATATATTGAATAAAATAAATATTATATAAGAAAACATTCTTTATAATTTTTTTCCATGAAATTTTTTATAATTATTTATTTTATAAAATAATATTTTAAATATTTAAAAGTTGCATAGCTCTCAAATTTTTATTATTTTTTTATTATTATAAAATTTAATATTTGTTAAAAATAACTAATGGCTTTCATCCCATGTGCGCCCGGGAATCTGTATATCACTCACGTTATTGTCACGTGAGGGAATCTAAATACTGGGATTTGATATTATGACCGATTCAGCCTTAAAACCAAATCCCATGAATGGTGGATTTGAGAATTCAAATGCATTCCAAATCCACCCAAACAAATGATGGAATTAAAAAGTTATGGGATTTGAAAATGTAGTGGATCCCAAATCCACCCAAACAAACTGCCCCTTAGTGTACTTATAACTTTTATACTACTCTTATGATTATAATCTCCATCCAACTCTCAAATATTTTTTTTTATTTTGTATTATTATAAAATTTAATATTAGTTAAAAATAACTAATGGCTTTCATCCCATGTGCGCCTGGGGATCTGTATATCCCTCACGTGTCACGTAAGGGATTCCAAATACTGGGATTTGGTATTATGGCCGATTCAGTCGTAAAACCAAATCCCATGAATGGTGGATTTGAGAATTCAAATGCATTCCAAATCTACCCAAACAAACGATGGATTTAAAAAGTTCCGGGATTTGAAAATGTAGTGGATCCCAAATCCACCCAAACATATATATATATATATATATATATATATATATATATATTCTTGAGTATCGTCAAATTTTGACCTTAGAGGATGTGGTGGTGGGTCTTCTTGTGTGAACATCATACTCCTCTGTATGATGGATTTCACTGCAATTAGCTTCGGCCTCTTAGACACATGAATTACATCAAATCAGGAAAGAATTAGGAAGTCAATATCTCAAATAGTTTTTTTAAAACACATTGTTTGTTATGAAAACATCTTCTCTTATGCTCCAACCACATATTTCAGGTTATAGCCATGGTGAGAAGGTTCCACCCTGTGTGAGTTTCTTTAGGAAATTAATTAGTGATTGTATTGCTCACCATAGATCTTATATCCCATTGTGGTGTTATTCAGGTAGAAGAGTTGGGTGAAGTGCTTCCATACATTTGTCGTATAATTGCAATGGATAAGGAGGTGTTCAACAATTTCCTCCGTTTCCTCGCAGAGGTAGCAAAGTGTTTGGGTTCCACTCTATTTGTGTTTTTCACAGATTATCCAATGTGAAGATCTTATTGTTTATTGCAAGCAAGACGAATAATTTAATTTTGGTAGGGCACGACTACTTTTAAAAACCCAAAAGTGATTATTAGTCTAGTATGACCATCCATCAAGAAGGGGTACAATGACTTGATTAAGAATGTTTTTGAGGCCATGCTCGATACACCTATCGGCCAAGTGGGGGCCGCCATGAGTAGGGACTCCCGCCTTTGTGCTAGTTTTGGCCTCGCCTCCAACAATATGCTTATCGACTTTCTTATCACCGAGTGTTGGTTTGGCTTTTGAGAAATATACACTTGGATCCTCAAATACAAACATGCCTGATTAGGTTCACATACAACAAATGAAGACAATAGAAAAAAGGAAATTCTCACTATGCCATCCTCGCGGGTTTTGCCTCTTTATCAATTTCAGATGCACTGTGGTTTGGCTTTGAAGACTTTGATGATGGCGTGGTGCTCCCATTTAAAGCGTATATTGGTGGCCATGCGATTAAAATTGTTGACATGACATTAAAAAAATAAATATAAAATGACCTTTTTACCCCTTATATAAAAAGGTCATTTTAGTACGCTAATAAAATCATATTTTTATATAAGGAGTAAAAAGGTCACTTTATATCATTTTTTAATGCCACATCAGCAATTTTAACCTACCAAGCACTCAATACGCTCACGGACGCACTACACATAAGATTTCAAAGCGTCAAAGTTCTCAAACCACACTGCATCAATCGATAAGTAGCACAAACCATACTGGTAGCTTTTGAAATAAATTCCCCTAAAAAAAATAACTCTCTTGTTTTACTTCTATCTTTCTATGTTTAACCTTCCATGGATTCCTATCAACTTGCCTCTTTATCAAACATCTCAATCAAACAAATGCATAAGAGCCTTTTCTTTCCGCAATTCTATTTCTCATTCATTGAACATCCCCCCATCCCAATCCAACTTGTCCAAGTCCCACACAAAATATCACACACACACACAAATGAATGAAATTGTAAGTGAAAGTCATTGTAAGACGCCAATCTTCTTTATCAAACCTAACTCCATCCATTCATCCACATAATTTCCCTAATGCATATCTTGCAATCAAATGTATCATCATAAAATGGTTTGTGTTAATTTTTTCTTATTTCCCAAAAACCATGAAAATAACACAGAACTCAAGAATTTATCAGCTTATGTAATTCTAAATCTCTCAAATTTTACTTTGGATTTTTGAAAAAACATATTGTAACTTCACCTCCTTATTTCATCTTTTAAATAAATAAACTAAAAAAAGTCTATACTTAAAAAAAAATCATAACTCATAATCCATAATCTATATATTCATTTTTGTCATTTTTTTTCCTCTTAAAACTTAAAAAAGAAAAAAGAAAAAAAAAAGGAAACGTCTAACTTGTTCTAATAAAAAATCACAACCCATAAAGAAAAATAATTTTTTATAATATTATTTTTAATGTTATTATAGAAAGTGAAAGAGAGTTGTTGTAAATAATTTAAAACATTTGTGGGGCAGCGATTGGCCTCTGCCCGGAGAGCAGAATAGAAGCATCACGCACGCTGATGTCCCTCCACCCCACGATAACACTAACCTGGAGCTAGAGGACCACCAAGTAAACGTGGCTAAATCAACGGTTTTCCTCGAATTCTTTATTGACTGATGGTAGATGGCCACGTAAGTGGAACAGGATAATGGGTGTGGACATGAGGGGATAAGGGAGACGTGGTTTCTTCTGAAAAACTGTGCGGGCAGGCTGGGCAGGGGCACCCGCACAGGGGTTAAATGCGGCGCAATTGCAAACTGAGTTCGTGCCCTCGGCCTCTATCGCCTTCTTCTCTCTCTCTCTCGATCGCGATCGCCGGAGCGGAGGCTGCGATTCGAAGGCGATCGTGGTGTGTTAGGGTTGGGGTTTTGTTTCTCTCCTTGATTTTTCATTTTTTGTTTGCAATTTTTTGGATTTATTTCGGAGATTATGGTTAGGGTTTGGTGGCAAGGGAGCTGACTGTGTTTCTTGGTAAATTGGTGCAGGGCTTGGGAGAGGGTGAGCGTATTATAAGGGGATTCGATTCGGAGAAAGCTTCAGGTGGGTTTTTTGTTTGATTTTTATTGATTCATTTATTGGAATTTGTGATTTATTTCGCTGGAATTGGAATTTTCTGGATGTATATTTTTTTTATTTTCCCAATTTTAGCTAGGAATTAGAGTGTTGTGATATGATGCTCTCTTTTGATGAAAAGAGGGTATCTTGCTATAGATTTTTTGAATGCATTTGATGTGAATTGGAGATTAGTTTAGGATTTGTTTGGATTGATGATAAATAGAGGGGGATAAGAAAAGAAAACAAGAAGAAAAATTTCTCCTCTTGTTGATGTTGGTGTGTGGTTGAATTCTCTGAAAGGATGTGTTTTACTTTGATGGGTTTCTCTGAAAGTTTGTGTTTTCATAGATAGAGATGGAAAGATAGTTTGATTTGAGATGAGGTTTTCTTCTAGATGGTTGTTGAGGATGTTAATGGTGCAGGAGAATTGACGACATGGAGCATAAGGAGGCTGGTTGCCAGGCTCCAGAGGGCCCAATCCACTGTGTTAACAAGTGCGGCTTCTTCGGTTCATCAGCTACGATGAATATGTGCTCCAAATGCCACAAGGACCATGTGCTGAAGCAGGAGCAGGTGAAGCTTGCATCTGCATCCATAGACAGCATTGTGAATGATGGTGGCAGCAGCAGTGCGACGGAGCCTGTTGCCGCTGATGTTGTGGATGCAGCTGCTAGTTTGGTGGAATCAAAGGCTGTTCTGGCACAACCATCAGATGTCCCCGCTGCAAATAAGGATGTGGAAGTGAAGGCGAAGGAGGGGCCAACTAGGTGCAATGCTTGCAAGAAGAGGGTTGGGCTGACAGGGTTCAATTGCAGATGTGGGAACATTTTCTGCGCAGTCCACCGCTATTCCGACAAGCATAGCTGCCCTTTGATTACAGAATGGCAGCCAGAGATGCCATAGCGAGGGCCAATCCTGTTATCAAGGCTGAAAAACTAGAGAAGATCTAGAGAAGAGGGATATAAGGTTTGATGAACTTAAATGCTTCCCTTCCTACTGCTGTGCTTTATCTTCATGCTGGCTGCTCATCTTATTAGATGATCTTTATTGCTATAAATGTCTCTAAGCATGATCTTGGGGCATCCTCACAGCGTCAAAAACTATTATCCTGTTGTTGGAAATCAAAAGGTTTGTATGTTGCTATGATATGTGAGTCTTTATCTCTGCTGGTTTGGTAGACATCAATATGGTTTATGAATTGGCTACATCTGTTGCTTGGTTTTGTTATTTCCATATTATAATTTTACTGTTTGCTCATAATGGTGCCGTTTGTTTTAGATGTTATATTTCTATCCTCTAGGAGTTTCATTATCAACCTAGGGCTTGTACTTGTGAGATCTCAGGTGAATGGCAAATTCTTAATTGTGGGACCTGTGACAACTCTCTACCATAGCTTTTTGGTACCTTTGCACAAAGAGTTGCTGAAACACCGCGATGTGGTCAGCTATATGATTATCTCATTGAATGAGCTGAGAGTTGTTTTTCCTGGTAAATCATCAATAGATGCAAATTTGGTTGATGATTGCAAAGGATGTACCAATTATCTTTGATTGCTAGTATAGGGTAACACTTGTTGCTACTCATTTAGCTCCTCATAGGGTGAAGCGCATCTGGTTGTTTCTTGGATGATCTATTGAAAACAATGAAGTTCAAGAGTTTACTAATGTACCATGGGACAAATAATTTATTGCAAAGAATTTATGGAGTTTGCAAGAAAAACAATCAATGCAAGGATAATCATTAAGGAATCTTATCTGAAATGGAGATGGAGCAGTGAGTAGGTATAGCCGTGTAGGGTGAATGTTGGACAAGGCTTTGGAAATATACCGAGTGGAGATTTAATGGTGGAGTTTGTAATGGCTTGTGACTTAGTAATTGGGACAATATATGTGGATGAGAAATATGAGCAACTATTTGTCTTACAACTGAAACTGTATTCTAGATCATTTACTTGGGAGTAAAAAGAAAATATTAAATGTCAAGTTTTAGGTTGTTATGGGAATCTGCCCAGACACCTTAGTCTAGGTAAAAAGATGTGTGATAGGAGGTAAGGAATGAGTTTATTGATGTTAAAGGATCAAGAACAAGACGGAGCATGAAAGGATAAAGAGGCAATATATTCTTAAGGTGGTGGACACTTGGAGCTGGATGCGATCCTCCAGTTCTTTGAGTGATAAATTATCATTACAAATTGTATCCCCTGTTTGTGTAGGAAGCACATTTCTCTGGGATCATTTTGTTTTTTGAAGCCTCCTGGTGATTATGGTATGAGTGCATATTATTTTGGTATATTGATCTGGGATGCTGCTTGATAGTGGAATCAGGAGGTGTTAGCAGGTTTAATATTGACTTGTGAATAAGTATGGATGCCTTAGAAGAATGCTTTTTGTGATGTTTCACTCACACATGGTCGATCTGATATAAAATAAGGATGCTAGGACCCTGAGGGAGGTTGACGGAGGTGTTGGATGGGAGCTTGACCAAGCATTTCATTGAAAGTGTTTTCCATTGATGTTATGATAAACCATTGTTTGGTTTCCTTTTCTTCCAGCACGCACAGGCTAATTTAGTTTATGTTGGCCCCAGAAAAAGCTTGATTCTAATCAAATGTAAACCCATGATCTTGAGGGAAGCCAGTTTGTTTGTTGTACATACATTAAATTAGTTAAGCGATTTTGAGCCATCAAGTTAATCAGTAAGAGATGATGGTAATGTTCTATGATAAGTGCCATTAGATAGAGGTGTTTTTTATATTTTTAGTGATTATAATAATCATACATTTCCTTTTTAAGTCTTGATTTCTTTATATAAGCTCGTTTCTTGTTTTAATCAATGTGTAATTTTTTCTCCAATTAAAGTCTCTTGCCATCCTTGTATCTGATAGGAGAGAGAATCTGATAGATGTATCGTATTTTTGTGCCCGTGTTTTTTTGTTGGTATTAGGCCATAATATTTAAGAATTCACTGCAAGGGGCTTTGATTTGAGTGTATTGATTTGGTATGGAATGAATTAATGTTAATTAAAAGCTATTTTGCAATAAAAAATTTCAAACATGGATCATCAGATAGACTGTAAAATCATTAAAAAAAAAGATTTATATAAATTAAAAAGTAGTTATATTGGTTGGTTGGTTTTGTCTTTTATAAGGGCCATGTTCAGAGGACAAAGTTCATCTTTTTATTTTGTTTGTTTACTGATAATTTTTTGTTCTTCAACCAAATAAACAAATTATCAGTGACTATCCATGTCCACCATTCGATGGAGGTGTATTTCACCCTTTGTTTCCTTTTTCTTTTCTTTATTTTCCATATATATATAATTTTAACAAGGTGTGGTTGGCCGGATGGATCACTATATATATCTGACCGATGCCCATTTCGACCCTTAAAATTATCTATTTTTATATAATTTGGTGATCGTTAATAAGTTATCTTCTCATCCGTACATTGAAAATCCTTCAAACATATTTTAAAAATCAAAATGGGCAACAGCTGGATCGGTACAGTGATCCGGTCGGCCGCACAATATCAGCCCATATATATATATAAAATTCATAACGATGAGAGTAAGGAGAACATCAACCAAAACATTTCCTTTGATTGTAAATTTATTTATTTAATTTTCAGCTATTTTTCATCGATCCAAATATAACAAAAGCAGTAAAACCGATCAAACAGTGAGAGAGAGAGAGAGACTGAGATTCCAAATGGCAAAAGTTTTCTCCATTTCTAATACAACTTCCCAATCTAATTATTATCAATACACCAAAAATTTTCAAGTCAAAAACGCAGCAGCAGCAGGAATAGCATTGCAGAGAAGAAGCAAAGAAAGGAAAAGCCACTGACCTCTTCATTGGGCGGCGGCGATGGACGAGGAGGACGCCTCCGCCTCCAGATAACCGCAGATCCGCTCAACAAAGTCTCTCCCCTTGGCGCTGTTCTGCAAGAACCTCTCAGCACACCGCTGCTCTACTTTCTCGGCGATTGACGCCAAGGCCGAGAAGGGCTTTGCATCGGATCCTGGTCTCCTGCCGGAACATCGTCCAGCGATCCGGCTCCAGCGGGTGGGGCTCGTATATCGATCGCTCCTCCACCTCGATCAGCCGCCGTAGGCCGGCGTTGCGGGCGACGACCTCCATATGGCGTCGGGGGGCGTCGGCGACGGTCGTCTCGATGCAGTGGCAGAAGACCGCGGGGGCCCCGCCGATGCGCGCGCGGAGGGGGAATGGGAGCGGCGGGGATCGGACGGTGATGGAGCGGGTGGTGTGGAGGCGGCCGGCATCGGGATCGAACCGGCGTGAAAGAGTGTGGACGTCGACGACGTGGAGAGAGCTGACGATGCCTCTGGATCCGTGAACTTCCGCCATGCCGCCGCGGTGACCTCGATCCCAAGGGTGGCGGTAGACGTGCTCCTGGGTGTACGTGAGTACCATCGGCGATGGCGGCCACGATCGCCGGAGCTAGGGTTTTGACTAGAGGCGCAGACTAGTGGGAAGTAGTAGGGAAGAAGCCACGGTGAAGGAGTCATGGGCTTTATAAGTCAGAGTCCGATCCGAATTCGTTCCTTGTCATTGGGTTATCGGAGTTAATTTTGGATCCGCTACCTAAAGCTAATAATTTGTTAAACAACGGTACGAAGGAACATAAGTAATTGTTTCTCTGTACTTACTTGCACAGTATCCTTCAACAGGCTACGATTGCGAATGATGGAAGATATCTTTCGAGGTTCACGCATCCAAAATTCTCCGGGAGCATAACAATTAATGTTGTAAAGACCTGCAGTCATAGCAATCATAGTGGTAGCGGAAATCTTCTCTTCTTATGTTACCCCATCATGCTTCATCTATATGCTGTAAAACCATGAGACTAGCTTCAAGAAGTACACCTTCAATAATTCTCACCGTTTTTGTGACTAATTTACTAAATGATACAATATAAAGGTTTAAAATGTCACTAATTTAGTATGTGTCATTTTCACGCTAATGATAAAACATATGGACAATCTAATGAAAAAATCTCCAAGAAAAATTGTACATGTTTCTTTGTACCATGCATGTTCAGTATACAAAATATTAAAAAATCATTGAAGTTGAGTGGAAACAACATGGAATCATCCCCTTTCAACTTGGAAATTTAAACCTGAAAGAAGTACTAGACTTGAGTGGCAATTCATTCAAATGAGCTATACTGCAGCAACTCAGCAATCTGATACAGTTACAAGGCCTTAACTTAATCTATCACATAATTCGTTGGTTGGTCACATTCCACCTTCTTTTTAGTTCATAGTCAGATTGGTGTCAATAGATTTATCTTATATAGATGGCCTAGTTCCAAACAACCATTTATTTCAATCAACTCCAATTGAATGGTTCATTCATGTCTATCACATAAACAGGGGATGTGTTGAAGGTTTGCAAATAAAATATAGAAGCCAGTCTACTATAAGGTACAACACTTGATAGATGACTAACTAAAAGAAATCTAGTATTATTTACATTTCATTTTTGCTAGGCTAGTAGCCCTAGGCACCTGTAACCTTCTTTTTTCTACAAATTAAAAATCTAAGCCTTCTTGTGGACTCTGCCTTCTAGAACTAGTTATACTCTTTGGTCAGTGAAGAAAGAAAGGAAAAACCAAGATTTCTAATAGTTAATCTCAAACCAAAAAGCAACTTTGGAATACACTTCTTTTTCCTTGAAAAAAAATGATGCACTTGGTATTGTTGAGTGGTGCAATTGTCTTCACACCCTCATTAAATGTTAAGTCTTTTCTCCATATTTCACCATCACTCCATCTTGTAAAACCTTTTTAATCTTAATTACAACCATTTTACACCATTCTTTTTCTAGATCCACAAACAAATATTAATTCCCTGCGCGTAAAACTTTTATCACACTAAAAGTCTAAAACCCATTCAAACATGAGATGTATGAGAATAAAACCTCACTCAACCAGCCTCTTAATCCATCCCCTTACCTATGAATTTTGACTTCAAATTTGGCACAAGACCCAATCCAAATAAAAATCAACATTTAATGATCCAATCATCTCACTATCTGTTCAAGTATAATGATGAATTAATACAGACCAAATCCCTTCTCCCAATACACTATCTTGCAAAAACACATCAATTTAAAACACTCTACAAAACCCTAAATCTGAATTATAATGTTTTGTAGATGAAATATAGAAGTCAGTCTTACCATAAACATGGGATTTTGAATTATAATGTTTTGTTTGACTGTTTGAAATTCTAATTGGTGAAATTATAATGTGATTATACCATATGTTGCTTGAAATATGAGAAAATATCCTTGTTTTTTTTCAAAAGATCAGTGTGAAACTTTCCATTGTGTGCTATCCTATTTTGCATATTAACTTTCTAATTACCATGGATATCTCTAGCATTTATCCTGATAAGAAGATGAACTTCAGTTGAACTGTTGAAGATATCTATGAAAAAAACCTTAGTGCAATAATCTATCTTAAAAATAATAGATGCAATTGGACAGAGAGAAGTTAAAAAGAGCTGAGATATTTTATATTCAAAATCAAACTGAGAAGATAAAATTATTCAAGAGATGAGCTAAGGATAAGCAAGATCTAGTTTAAACCTCAAAAATCAGTGAGAATCGTTGAGATTAGAGGAAATCAATGAGAAAATCAATCTAACATGTAGGGAGGATCTCGCGAAAAGGCCGGCCGGCAGCGATGCTTTCCGAAGGATTCCAACAGGATGAGCTCCCTCCAGCAACGGTTGAAGGTCTGGTAGCAATGCTCTCCAACGAATTAGAGCGGGATGACCTCCCCTCCGGCTACTGATGAAGGTCCGGCAGTGATGCTCTCCAATGGATTCGAGCGCAGATAAAGGTATCATGGAGCAGGTTCTAATGTCTCCCTTGGAAGAAATCGTGGAGCAGGTTCAAGACCAGAAAATATGAAAGTCGCCCCAACCGATAAAAAAGACAATCCAAAGAGGAAGTAGAGTAAGAAATTCTGTAAATTCCATCAGACAATGGGCACACCACCTAAGAATGCATTCAGCTGAAGGATGCGGTGGAAGAGCTTATCCAGAGGGAAAGTTGACTCGGGCCTGCAGGAAAGGAAAAAGAGGTCGAAAGCCGCCCCCAAGGCTCCGTTACACACTATCCATCCCGTACACACCTCAATGCATGATAGTCGAGGAACTGGATGGGATAATCGGGAGCTCAAGCTCACGGCTATGGTACACACCTTGATATGATTGTCGGGCTAGGATGTGGAGGAGAAAGCTCCAACTCCGTGAAGTTAAGTACATAAGAGAGGTCAATGCTGCTCAAGAATTCAAGATCAAGAAATCGGGCCCATTGGTGCGTATATGCTTTTCTCGAGGAGGATATGGAAAGAGTCCACCATCCCCATGATGACTCCCCATTATCCAAGCAAAGATAGGAATCTTCACAAACCTTGTTGATACTAGTAGTTCTGGCTGACGCCCTTTCTCACGCCAGATTCGATCGAATAGGGCCGCCAAAGGAGAATCTCAAGCCAAATAAGTATCCGCTGATGGCCTTCAATACCACCAATTACACGCCTAAGGTATGATCTCCTTCCCTTAACTTTGGGTACTCCTCCCCGGACAAAGAACAATTTTGGCCAAATTTTTGGTGGTCCGCCCATCAAGCTATAATGCTATAATCGGGAGGCCATCTATTAATAAATTGGAAGCAGCTCTTCTACTTTTCATATGGTGATGAAGTTCCCAATCAGAACGGTCGCGAGGTCATGGGAATCAACTTGCGCTCGGCAATGCTACACCACGCATGCTCAAAAAGGCGTAATGATGGATGTGGTCAAGCAACCGGAACTCTCAACCGCCGAGGAGACGCAAGTCAATATAAAGAGAGGGAAATGAGACTCGAGCCCTAGTAGAAGAGGCCGATGGTGCTTCCTCAATGAGAACCATCCGTGAAGGACCGCTCAGCCTGGCCGACCAGTCCGGCGCAAAGCAGCAAAGAAATCCTCACTCTACTACAGAGAATACCGATGTCTTTACCTCGAACGCCGATGAAATGCCGAGTCCCGAGGGAGATAATGGAACATCAACTCTACGTGAAATCCGTAACTCAAACCGCATTGTAGACAAGCCGAGAAGCATGGCGGCCAACGCCTCCAAGTCAGCTGAAGAGGAGGTGGATAAGTTGCTAAGGCCAACTTTATCCAGAAGTATATTACCCCGAAAGTGGTTATCCAATGTTGTACTAGTGAAGAAACCCACGTGAAAGTTGAGGATGTGTGTAGATTTTATCGATTTGAATAAAGCTTGTCCTAAAGACTGCTACTTTGCGCCTCATCGATAAATTTAGTTGACTCAACTTCAAAGCTATGAAATGCTTAGCTTCCTTGATACTTTCTCGCATAAATACAAATCAGTCCGAATGGTTGAGGTTGATGAAGAAAACTTCCTTCATTACGTAATGAGGGACCTACCTGTTATAAGGTCATGCCCCTTTTCAGAGGTTAGTAAATAAAGTCTTCAAAACAAAATCGGACGTAAATGTGGAAGTCTATGTGGATTATATTCCTCGTAAAGTCAGACAAGGTCGAAAGTAATAGATCCGATCTACGGGAGACTTTCGCGGCTCTTTGAGCACATGGGATGAGCCTCAACCCTGCCAAGTGTGCCTTTAGAGTCTGATCTGGTAAGTTCCTTGGGTTTATGCTCACTCATCGCGGCATTGAAGCAAACCCCGAGAAAATTTGGGCTGTCATGGAAATCAAGTCCCCCAGAACAATCAAGCATATACAAAAACTCAATGACCACCTCGTAGCTCTTAGGAGGTTTATTGCAAAATTAGAAGAGAAGAATCTTCCCTTCTTCCGTGCACTCAGAAAAGCACCTAAGGTCGAATGGACCGAAGAGTGTGAGCAGGTGCTGGCACAGCTAAAGAAGTACTTACAATCGCCTGTATTGCTCGCCAAACCGAAGCCAGGAGAAAAGGTTTACATGTACCTATTTGCCACCGACATGAGTCAGTCGGTCAAGCGCGAAAGCGAGGAAGGAAGATAAAGTGCAAAAGTCCCGCTTACTACATAAGCAAGGTTCATCGGATCTTGAGTCAAGGTATTTACCCTTAGAAAAATTGGCATTTGCTCTCGTGTTCTCGGCCCCGACGCCTTTGCCCATACTTCCAATCTCACAAGATCATGGTTCTAACCAATCAACTGTTGAGGCAAGTCCTTCATCGAATTGGCGTGTAGGGCCGACAACTGGGATGGGTGATCGGTACCGGGAGAGCATGATTAGTTTCGAAGTCAAGGTCGACCATTAAAGGCCAAGTAGTTGCCGTATTTAATGGTTGAACTCACGCTGATGGATAAATGAAGATATCCCTTTAATAATGGTCTGCGAGAGAGTGTCTCTCATCCTCACCGGGTTATACACACTCAACGCCTCCTTGACCGACAGCTCGTGGGCGTGATTGGTTCTCCAATCACCCTCGGGTAGAGCACCACCGCTGCATTAAGATTCGAAGTTCAAGGCCACGAACAATGAAGCGGAGTATGAAGCTTTGATTGCAAGCTTGCAGTTAGCCCATGGCCTTGGAATACAAAATCTACTTGGGAATACTGATTCACAGTTGGTTGTTGGGCATTTGACTGGAAAATTTGAAGCAAGGGAAGAAAATATGATTAAATACAAAGAGATAGTTCAGAAAATCATTTCCAGTTTTGAAAAGTTTCATATCATGAAAATTCCAAGGGCTGAAAATCAGAATGCTGATTCTCTCTCAAAGCTTGCCTCCTCAGATGGTGAAATCAAACACTCGATCAATACCAATACCCGCGACAAGGACTATTGAGTATCGACCGCTGAGCTCATGGATATTGATGAAGAACTATCGATAGATCCTATCTTGAGTTATCTTCAAAGTGGCAATCTTCCTTCCGATCCTAAAGAAGCACCATCCAGACGCGTCACCAAATCTTCCCGCTAAACCGCGGCCGAAAGGACAACTCTACAAGAAGTCTTACACTATGCCCTTGTTTAAATTTCATCACTTTCGAAGTCCTGAAGTTTGTTCTTCGATGTTCATGAAGGAGTCGCAGTAACCACTTAGGAGGAAAGCCCTTGCTTACAAGGTTCTTCGGCAAGGATACTACCGCCAACCTTGAATAAGGAAGCAATTGGCTTTGTTAAGAAGTGTGACGACGCCAACGCATATTCCAATATCCAACAAGGCGTCCGCAGCCCCTTTGACTTCTATATCGTGAGCATAAGGCTATTTGGCGCTTTGGGAAGTTGATATTTTAGGCCCCTTCTCCCAGTCACAGATGAAATTCGATCAGAAGCGATCGACTACTTCACTAAGTAGGTTGAAGTAGAACCACTTTCGTCGATCACTGAAAATGCCTGCCAAACCTTCCTGTGGAGGTCGATGGTTTGTCGATATGGTATACTCCAGAGCGCTCATCACCGATAATGGAAGACAGCTTGACAACCCAAAGATTTAAGAAATTATGCACAAATTTGGGTATCGAGTCAAGGCTTACTTTTGGTAACACATCCTCAAGCAAATGAGCAAGTCTAAGTGACTAATAGAACTCTTCTTCATAGCCTGAAGACCAGAGTTCTCCGGAACAAGACTAGTTGGGCTGAAGAGATCCTAGGGACCTTATGGGCTTATCGAACTACATCGCATCTAATGCCTGCTGGAAACTCCGTCAAGGCGCTTTGGTGTAGAAGTTGTCCTTCCTACGTAGATAATAGCAGCTTCCTACTCCTCGGTGCAAGTCTTCATTCCGCTTAATAATAAAGAGCCAATCTAGCCGGAGCTTGACTTTCGGAAGAGAAGAGAGACCGCGTTACACCTCTTCGCCTCCACCGCGATACGGTAGAAGGTCAAGAAGTTCTACAATGCGAAGGTCAAGAAGGTGACCTTCCAGATCGGAGACTTGGTTCTTTGGGAGAATAAATTCCAAGGCAACAAGAGTAGAACTGGTAAACTGAACACCAACTGGGAAGGACCTTATGTTGTGACTGAGATTGTTAGGCCAGGTACATATTGGCTCACTAATATGGATGGGCGGAAACTTAAGCGTCAATACCATGGTGAACATTTCATAGGTGTTATCAATAAATTCAGTACTCTCATTCCTTCTTTCTCATCTAGGCTATCATTACTTTTCACAAATATTTTCCAATATATGAATCATCGAGTACAAACGAAAGAAGTTCCTCCTAAACAAAATAGCTAGCTCACTCGGCCCACTCATGAGAATAAACATGCCCTTTGCTCTCCGACAAAATGCAAGAAAATGAGAAAATTATCCTCCCATACCGGAAAGGTGCATCAAGTTAGCTACCTCCCATACCGAAAGGTGCATCAAGTTAGCCACCACCCATACCCAGAAAGGTGCAACAAATTAACCGCCCACCCATCATGGGAAGGATGCCGTCGTCCCATACCGGGGGAAATAGATTATGGTTTGCTACATGCCCATACCGGGTAGAAAACGTTATGTTGACTGCTCACCTATACCGGGAGAAGGATAACTATTTACCGTAAAACACGAAAAGGTATAGGTCACTTCAGAGGACAATCGAAAGCCGCTTCATGCCAAGACCATCGCTCACGCTACATAGTGTCAAATCTCACTTACCCTTAACAACGACTCAACATTCTGTAAACAAAGCTGGAACAACAAGAGAAAAGAAGAATATACAAACAAAACACGAAGAGCTGCGGTAGTAAAATCGGGGAAACATTTCCCCTATTTATGATAAATTACAAGTAGGCAAGATGGAGCATTTCATTGAAGAAACTGCAAGTGAGAGCCCTCCTCTACATCACCGATCCTCTCGCCTGGCATCGAGGGTCTCCTACCTTTAAATGCCCATCCCTGCTCGTATATCGCGTATCCACCAGCCAGAAAATCATGTTCCCTACGGCGGCAGAGGATCAAAACACTCCCCCGATGACTATAATCAGGTCCGGCCACAGAAGTGACTCCACCATTGTAAAAGAAGATTCTCCTAGAACGGTAACTTACTGCGTACACCCGTCACTTACCTCCCACTGTGGTCGCCGGGGCCCCTCAATCCTGACCATTCTACGGCCACACCCAATGGCTGTCAGGGATTTCCATTATCATGGCAAAAGTTAATGCCTTAATAGGCGCATAGCGTGGCATGGTAGACGCCTTGAGAACGACTTGGAAGGAAGGAAGGTGATCATTAAGCGGCTACGGCTACGTAATCGAGGACTTGAGAAGGCTATTGTGATAGGGATGTTAAAGCAATTCCTCAATTTATAACCGAAATGATTCATTCCAAATGAAAGAGAGGGAAGGTCGAATCTTGCATGGCGCTTCATCCAAGGCAATCAAGCAGAATATCAATTACATCACCTCGTAAGCACACCAACCTTTATTAGGTGGCGCTAGCGAATCCCGCATAAACAACACTCGTGCAACCCATCAACAAAGATCAAAACCACACATCGGTGGTGAAACAAATATTCAAAACCACATATCGGTGGTGAAACAAATATTCAAGTTCAACAAAACGCGTTTTAATCTGCTGAAGGAATAACAATAACGCCCTAGTTCTTCTCGGGCTTCTCCCGAGGAAAGACGTATCGGGGAATGACAACTTCATCCCAAACCTTGTTGATCAGCGTGGCGTGGGCCTCCAATTAGGGGAAGACGAGGTAAAGAACCGTCAGGGACACCTTGAAGTTTCTCCATATGATCCACCCACTTCACCAGTTCAACTTTAAGCACCTCGATTCTTCCCCGTAAAGATTCCATGGCATGGTTCACTACACAATCCAAATGGGTAACACATATAAGGGAAGATGGCGAATTATCAAGAGGGAAAAGATAAATTCTTACACTTTGTGCGCCTCCTTTGGCATTCCTCGGGAGGCGATCCACGAAATTTGCCCCTCTGCAAGCGTGATGAATTCACGTTACATAATTCCACATGAAAGCAATAATTCTTTCCCTAGCCATGGGTGGGAAGCCCAAAGTGATAACGATAGAGATAAGATAACTCCTCACCTAGCTCTAGGCCAAGGCCTTTGGTTCCGCTTGTGATTCGAGTTCACGATATCCCGGTAAAAGCAGGATTAGCGAAGATTTGACTAAGTAAAATCGTAGGAGATAGGGTCACAAGATGATGAGAAGGAGTCTCCTTACAACAACCTCTTCATCATCAATAACCACAAGGGAAGATCACTTGCGGGTACTCATAGAGATACTGATGGAGGAAGTGTATATGGCCCCTCAACAACAATATGTGCCTCTTCTTCCGCTCACGGTGCTCTGCTCAATGGCTCACGGTAATTGAAATAACATCATGTGCTTCTTCCTTTACAATCTCAACGATTTCGCCACATGGGAAGCATTTCTTTGAGGAAGGCCGCTGCTAACCTTAGCAATTCCCTCCACATCTGCCATGGGTTCACCAGGGACATAAAGAGGTATTTCCTCCCCCTTACTCAACTTTGCAGTATATCGGACAACCGGGTTAGAGAAATAGAACAAAAAAAGTAAGATGAGAAATTAAGTAGGGAAACAAACCAAGCTACCGTCAACATTCACACACTCTTCCAAGGGTGCTCCTTTGCATTTCTCGAAATATAATTCCATGGCTTCCGGATAGTCAATAAGGCTAAAGTTTATCAAGGGGTCCACCTTAGGGAGCTCGCTGAAGATCTCATATACTTGCAAGCTTTTCGAGCTCCCCATCGATCTCCCTAGCCCCCTTGTGCTTTTTAAGACATCTCTCGAGTTCAGCTCGACAGGAAGCCAAGGCAACCAAGGCTTTATCCCTTTCTTCCTTCATGCCCATGCGCTCATTTTCAGCTCAATTCTGGGCAGCCTCCGTAGTAGTCACCTTCAAGGAGAGGACGCTTGTCTCCAGCCTCAGGCTCCTCTCCGACCCCTCAAGAGTCACGAGCCTCTCACTCAACTATTCATTCCGCTCCACCAGTGAAGCGATGGATTGTCTGAGTGCCTCAATCTCTGCGATCAGTGCCTCCTTCTCGGTAGAGAGATTATCCCTCTGTCTGAATCACTTCAAGATGTTTCTCCAAGTCAGAGGCACTTTGTTTGGCCTGCTGGACCACTTCCTC